>VXBA01002784.1:136301-172486 GCA_013399895.1 Serilophus lunatus | reverse complement strand
TCCCCGGCCCAGCCCCGCCCGTGGGGGTCCCGCGGGGCGGGGGGTCAGCAGTGGGGGCCCGGCGCCGCAGGGGTGCGGGATCCCGGGAACGTTCCCCCTTCGAGGGCGTCCTTTCCCTCGGAGGGGTCACGAGTGGGGTCCCGGCCCCTCCCGGGCGCGCTGCAGGGTTGCCCGCGAGTGGGGCATCCCAGGTCTCTTCCCTCGGGAGGGTGACGAGATTAAGAGTCCCCGGAGGCAGAGCAAGGAACTGGCCGCATCTCTGGCGGAGCGACGGGGTTGGTGGTTGTGGGGGGGGTGACCGACTCTAATTAATTAAGGGGAATTAAGAATCGCGCTGAAGCTCCAGGAGGAGGCAGGTTCAGCCGCAGGGCAGCATCGATTCCCCCGTTCCACTCGTGACCGTGACACCACGAGGCTGCAGCATCCACACTTCCCCTCCACCACCCTCATCTCCCTGTTGCCGGCCAGCCCGGCCGATCCTTCCCCCTCGGGGAGCTGTGGGGTCTCTCCGGGCCATGGGTGGGTTTGTGTGGGCAGTGGCCAGGACACGGTGGCAGAGGCTCCAAGGCCACCTCAGACCTCTGGCGCTGGGGCTGGTGTGGGGCTCCGTGGCCCTGCCAGTCCTGGGGATGGATTCCATGGCCACCCCGGCCCCCTGGAGCTGGTGATGGGCTGAAAGGGAGAGTGCTGGGCTGCACAGCCGCTCGCAGGGATTAAGACAAAACCTTTGTAGGAGAAAAGGGGCGGGAGAGCTGAGATTATCCCGAACCTGCCTAATGCAGCGTTTCTTGGATATTCTGCAGCATCTGGCGTCTTTGTGGAGGGAGCCAGGATGAGGCGCAGGGGGGTGGTGAGTGGGGTCCTGGGATGCTCCACCCGTGCGATCCAGGGGTCTCAGGTGCTGGAACACGACTCTGTGAGGTGCAAAGACTTCTCATGTCCCTGGTGGAAGGAGCTCCATTCCCTGAGCCCAGCAGCACGACCTGAGGGCTGGTCGTGGCAGCACCAGGCTGGGCAGCACCGGGCACTGTGATGTCCAGCACCATTCCACTCGTGCCTGCTGTCTCCATCCTGGGTCGTGCTGTTCCTCCCAATCCCATTTTCACAGCCCATTTGTTTGGCAAATTTTATTTTCCTTACTTTCCATATGGGGAAACGGAGGCAAGAGGCAAAGCCCTGTGCCCACAGCGGAGCAAGGGCCCTCTTGGAGCCACTGCTGGGTGCCACAGCGGTGTGTCAGTGGGTGAGGAAGAGGAGGAGAGTTTGCCAGAGCCCCCACCAGCAGCTCGACCCACTCGCGTGGGGACAGAGTTGAAGGTTGGTGAGACACCGGTGCAGCGCTGCTCGCCTCACCTGACGCTGTCATGGGAGCGTGGAGATGGCTGAGACAGCGCAGTCAGGAGGGATTAACATCAACCGGCTGGTGGGAGCCGCCGGGAAGGCTCCTGCGGGCTGGCCTGGCTCCGGCTGGGAAGAGCAGGCAGCCACTCAACTTGAAAAACTGCCTGGGAGAGACGGGCCCCCTCCCCACTCCCTGCCCCGCAGAGCCCGGGGCTGGGTCCGGCCCTGCCGGGTCGCGGGGCTGGGGCAGCTCGGGAGCGCGGAGCTCACCGCCCTCCCCAGCCATCGCCGGTTCCTTTTGCTGCTTCTCAGCAGCTTTTGAATGCGGAGAAGAGAAAAGAAAAGGCTTGAAAAGCACTTTGAAAAGCAGGGCAGGGAGAAGCGCCCGAGTTCCCAGCAGCTCCATCCCCTCCTCCCGCCGCCAGCCCCTGCCAGCTTTGTCCGCCGACGCTGCCGAGCCAGCGGGGGGCTTTCCCCGAGCCCCAGTGCTGGGGGTTGCCCTCGGACACCCCAGTGTCCCAGGAACGAGGCACTGCCCCCACAGCCCCCCCCCAGATCCCTCCAGCCTCAGGCCCAGCTCTGGCTGCCGCCAGAAACCTCTCCAGTAGCCCCATAGACACCGGTTTGAACCCACAACTGGGGGAGTTCCCCCCTTCCCCATGCTGTTCGCCCAGGGGTGAGCAGTTATCCGCCTAATGCTGGCAGGACGCACTGCCCACTCACCGCTGGCACCTCGGCACCCTTGGGGTGCCACCAGGACAAGCTGTGCCCCGCTTGGGACCTGCTGTGGGCAGGCTCCCCGTGCAGCCAGCCGCCTCTCCCAGCCAGCACGCTCTTCCCGGCTGGAAGAGCCAGGGAATGGCTCCACACAACCCACCGCCACTCACCCAGAAAGCCACCACCCACCCAGGAAACCACCGCCCAGATGGGATGCAGCCATCCCAGCTTCTCCCAGGAGATCTGGGTTCCCAGGTTGGAAAGAAATGGTCTTTAAGGGCCCTTCCAACCTAAAGGCTTCTACGATTCCATGATCCCACCTGGAGCACGGCTTCTGTGGGGACCCACCGTGGCTGGCAGCGCCCATGGAAAGCCCCCGCCCTGGCACAGCTCCGGCACAGGAGCCCCTTCAGAGGGGCGCAGCGGGCACCCGCAGCTGCAGGACAGGGCGCACAGACCTGGGTCCGTTCTCTCCGTCGCTCTCCACTCCCTGCCACCCCTGGCACGGTGCGGTGCCCCGGGCACACGAGGCTCTGAGGCTGCGCCGAGCCCCGTCTGGCCCCCGGCGTGGCAGGAGGGGCTGTCCCTGTCCCCATGGCCCAAGGCAAGGGAAAGGTGGGGACGTGGCACACTTGGCTCTGCCCCAGGAGCTGGCGGGGAATCAGAGAGATCTGGAGGACAGGGAGAGCCCATGCTACAGGGCTGCTTCTAAAACAAATAAATTAAAATAAATCGCAGATTTCAGCCCAGTTTTACTTTTACAACACCTGGTTTTGGCACATAAACATCTCCTCGTGGCACCAGGGACGGGGAACGGGTCCCACTCCAGCACTGCCCCGTCTGCAGTCTGGGGGTGCAGCATCTCTCCCGTGCCTCCCTTTGGCTCCTCCAGCCCCGATACTGCCCGTGGAAGGACCACAGGCCACTGAGGCAGCGCTTGGGAGAGACGTCAAGGCCAATTCAGTCCCCGGGGACTGATCGGAGCCGACAGCTCGCCCTGCACGGAGCGGCCCGGAGAGCTGGCAGCGCCGGCAGCAGTGGGGGCGGGCACGGGCAGCCCGCACCTGCCCGGAGGGGCTGCGATGGTGGGAAGGACTTTGGGAGAGAGCCGGTTGTGACAGCAGCGTGGTGAAAGTCAAGGTGGGAGAGAGGCAGCAGTCCCATTCCATCTGTGCCATGGGGAAACTGAGGCAGCACAGCTGAGCAAGAGCCCCCGCTGGCACTCAGCCCATCCCTGCTGTGCCCAAACTGGGCTCTGTGCCCTGCGCAGCTCCCAGACCACCCCTGGGAGCAAAGGGCCAACCCGCTGCCGTGGTGGGATGTGGGGATCTCCCACTTCCTCGGCTGCCGCATCCCTGAGCCCGTGGGAAACCACGAGCACAAAGGGCTCCCCTCGCCAGCGCCACCGTCGCTGCCGCAGGGCCCCGGCGCTCCGGCCACAGCTTCACCTCCCGGCACAGCGCCAGCGCCAAACCTGCCTCGGATGTGGCCGCACCCTGCGGCTCCTCCTTCCACGCTGCCAGGGCTGAGCTGGGTCAGGGCAGGTGAGCAGGGCCTGGGCTCTGCCCTGCCCCGGGGAGCACACGCAGACCCCACACAGGTGCCTCCAGGACCTGGATCCTGCTGTCCCCACGATGGGGGACATGTCTGGGGACAGCCGGTGCTGCTCGAAGGGGCTGGCACATGCTCCTCAGGGGAGGAGCAGCCCTTGCACATGGATCATCCCTCACGCAGGGATCAGCCCCATGCAAGGAGCGTCTCTCGCACAGGGAGTGTCCCTTGCACGGGGACTAGCCCTCGCACATGGAGCATCCCTTGCACAAGGAGCATCCTTTGCTGGAGAAGCATTCCTTGCACAAGGAGCATTCCTTGCCTGTGCTGCTCAACTCCCCAGACCTGCTCTGTCCCGTGTCCTGTGTCTGCTCCATGTCCCAGCCCCGGTGGGAGGAAGGTCCCTCTTGCACAAGCCGGGATGCTTGGGGCTGGAGTTGGGCTGCAAAGGAGGAGCAGGGTTTGTCCACTCAGGTGCAGATCCCCCTCTGCCTCCTTATCACTGTTTCCATGAGCGGGGTGTCAGGGCTCCCTTTGCTGCCAGGGAGGGGATGGGCACCTCTGAGTGCTGCCCTGCCTTTGGCACCAGCTCCCAAGTAGGTCAGATGAGTCACCCACCAGTAATGCCCTCTGCTCCCGCAGGCTGGGGACACTGAGCACCAATCAGACATAGCCACTGGCTGAGGCTTGGGATCGAGGCCACCACAAGATCCCAGTTCCCCCCAGTCCAGAGGGAAACTGGCTCTGCATGCTTGGTCCCCAAATGCAGCACCTGTACAACACTTCCCCTGGCAGCCCCTTGCCCACACCATGGTGAGAGTTCTGCCTGTGACTTCCAGGGGCTCTGAGCTCTTCCAGGTGCTGTGACAAGGGGCTGTGCAGACCCCACAGCCCTGGTAGCCCCTGGCCATGGACCTGGTGCTTTGCCATCATCACCAGCAGCTCAGCCCTCCCCGTCCCAGCCCCCCCTGTTTGCTGCCAGGGGGCAACGAGTGACGAAACCTGAACACCTCACCTGGATTTTCCTGCCAGGCCTGAAGGGCAGAACAAGTGAAGGCAGCTGTGAACCACCTCAGGAATCACCCCCAGTGCCAGGGCTGCTGCTGGCGGTGCCCAAAGCACCAGCGCTGTGGGGTCACCTCCCTCCTTCCCAGTCCCACAACCCTTTTTCCCAGCAGCTACAGATCCCACTGGGATGGAAACACACAGGATATGGCCAACACAACTCCCTGCACCCTTCTGAGCTCTACCCCAGCACCTCTGGCACCCTTTGCCCAGGTCCCTTCCCTGTTGCCATGGGGTTGACATAAGCTCAGCAGGGCAGTGGGACACATGGCCACATCCCATTGGCCTTTTCTCTGGCATAGCAAGGTGACAGAGAGGTGACACACTGATCCTCAGGCTGTTTATTGGCATCTCCCTCGGCTCAGCCCGGGTGCTGCAGCCCTGCCAGGCTGGTGCTGGCTCACCCATAGGCACTGAGGGGGCTTTGCTGTGCCCAGACACCACGGCCATGGACGCCCCAGGCACCACCACCCCAAGTGCCCTCAGGTCTCTGCACAAAACCCCATTAAAAAGCCCCAAACCACCAGAAATGCCAAGGGGGGGATGATGATGGCTGCATTGCCTCCTCTGAGTCCTCACCAGAACCCCTGGGGTGCAAAATCAGGGGGGACTCAGCACCATGTGCACCCCAGTGGGGCTCTCCTGGGGTTGAAGTCCTGGGTTCTCCAGTGGGCTGTGCTGGGCCAGGCACAAACAAGGGGAGGAATTAATTGTCCCCTGGGTTCCTACCACAGGGGGTGGCCCCTTCTCCCAAAGGCTTTGGGGTCCAAAGTTGGGGGGTCACATCCAGAGGTTTGAAGATCAACAGAGTTCCTCTTCCCCTCTGCAAACAGAGGTCTCTGTGTCACTGCTTGTCCCCACATCCTGGGGAGTCCACACGTGGAGGGGCTGGGGTTTGGCACAGCAGGAGCCCCTCACCCAGCCCCCAGCACCCATAAAACCCTGGTGAGTCCAGCAGCAGCTCCAGGGCAGCCACAGTGAGTGCCAAGGGCGATGTCCAGTGCACCCAGAGCCCCCCCAGCCCCACCTTGTCTGTGATGCAGAAGCTTTGGCCAAAGAGAGGGGCTGGGTTCACTCCCCAACCCCAGGGATGGTGCTTGGCATCCTGCTCTGGTGCTGCTGAGAACGTGGAACACCCACAGAGCCTGGAGCTGCTGCCTTCCTCCTGCTCTTCTCCCCTTCACCACTTTTTTCCTCTTCACTTCTTGAGGCTTTTCTTCCGTGTTTTTCTTGGGTTTATTTTTTTTAATTTTTTTTTTTTTTCCTTTCTAAATTTTGTTCTCTCCTGTTTGGTTTCGTTCCTGTTTAAATATCAAACGAAAGATGAAAACCCAGCGATGGGGGCTCTGGAGCCGGGGGCCAGGCTGCTGGGTGGGCGGTACAGGGTCCCGGGCTGGCTGCTGGGGGCGTTGCCAGGGGTCTGGGGGGTGGGAGTCCTGCTGGCTTTGGGGCGGAAGAGGCTGCCCTGCTGCGTGGAGGTGCTGTTGGAGAGGGGAGCGTGGTCGGGCTCCCCCGAGTCGCTCTCGGTGTAGCTGTACGCCTGTGCCCGGGAGATGCCCTTCTGCTGCCGCCGCCACGAGTTGTAGTAGGTGGGGTCACTGATGTAGTGGTTGACGAAGGAATGGGCTTTCTGGTGCCCGGGGTCCACCTCGTACTCGCTGTCACTGCCCTAAAAAAAACAGGGTGGGGGATGAGGGTGGGGCGGGGGCATCACCCACGGGCACCAAAATGCCCCTTGGCCCAGGCAACAAGCAACGGGACAAAGGAAATGGTCTCAAGCTGCTCCAGAGGGGTCCGGGTTGGGACAGCAGGAGGAATTTCATCACAGAAAGGGTTGCCAGGCTTTGGAAGGGGGTGTCCAGGGAGGTGGTGGAATCCCCACCCCTGGAGGTGGTGTTCAAGGAACGGGACATTTCACTCAGTGCTCTGGGTGATGAGGTGGGGCAGTCACAGCTTGGACTCAAATGATCTCAGAGGACTTTCCAACCAAATGATTCTGGGATTCCCAGTGCTTTCCTGGTGCTTTCTCAGTGCTCTTTTGGGAATGCTGGCAAACACATCCCAAAAGTATTTAGAGGCTGGGATGGCTGCAGCGCCACTGGGGGCCTCTCTGCCTTTCGCTAAAACAAAATTAAACCTTATACAAAAGGTTCCTGGCCCCCCCCCCCCCCCCCCCGAGGCCACGATGCCCCCGGGCTGGCGGGAAGGGTGTTTTTGGGCTCTGCCTCCGCGCTGCCGGTAATTGGATTCAGCTTCTCCGGCGGCGCACAAAGGGCCCATTGAGGGCGGTGGGAACTGCCCCGCGCCAGCGCCAGCTCCCGCCGCTCTTCACAGCTCCTCAAAAGCCACTCGAGCCGGAGGGAGCAGGGCTGGCATCTGCCAAGGAAACAGCCGGTGCGGGCAGCGAAGGAGGGGGCTCCCTGGGGACAGACCCCTCCTGCTCTGGGACAGCCCTGGGGACCACCAGGACCTTTCCTGGGAGTCAGCCTTGTCTTTTCAGCTGCTGCCCAGGATCCATCCTGGGGGTGATGCTCCCATGGCTTCCCTGAGGCTGCCTGCACGGGGAGCTCCCGTGGCCACGCTGCTGCCCGGCCACAGCTGCCCGTTCCTCCAGGACAAAAGTGGCATTTTGTGGAGTTGGCAGAGCTGCGAATGTTGCCATCAGCGACCGGGCAGCGGGACAGGCCCCAACCCCGCTGACCTCCTGTCCCCCATCCCTTGTCCCCAGCAGCCCCATGAGCCCCCCAGTGGTGTCACATCCCCAGCACACGGGGGCTGTGCCAGCTCGGCTCTGGCTCCGTGCCACGAAGCCACAGGGATGCTGCTGCTTCAAAGGCAGGATGGGGGGCAGAAGAGCACGAGAACTTCCCATATGTGCACCAGGACCTGCCTCGTGGCAGGCAGAGAGCAGGGCTGATGCTCAGGGAGGGCTCCCAGCACCCTCCCTCCATCCTGCCCCAGGTTGCCACCCCCCTGTGCAGCCCTGGGTGGTCACCTGGGAGTCGGAGACCTCAGAGGGCTTCTCCGTGAGGCTGCTGCTCTCGGCGGGGATCAGGTCGTTGTACTTGGTCACATCCTCATCCGAGTAGTGGAGGCTGCCAGGGCTGGGCCGTGGTGGGGACCTTGGGGACAGGTGGGTGGTCAGAGTGTGTCCCCTCCCCTCGGGGCTGTGCCACTGGGGGACAACTCCAGCTGACCCCCAGGGCAGGCTCAGGGACCTCCCTAAGCTGTGCCAACCCCCTCCCAAAAACACCTCAATTCCACGATCTCAGAGAGTCCCAGATTTTCAGGGGGGACACTGAGCAGAACAGGATCACCCCGTGGGAGTCCATCCCACAGTGGAGCAGGGATGGAGACAGTGACTGAAATACTCCCCCTGTGCAGGGAGGGGCTGTGGTGGGGGGGTCCCTACCGGGTGTAGATGCCGTTCTTCCGGCAGAAGGAATTCTTGACGGAGAGGCGCCGGTTGTTGAGCTCCAGGGCAGGGAAGCTGCCCTCATCCAGGCTCACCATCTCGCCGTGGCTCAGGGCAGTCGCCTTGGAGCTGTTCCCTGCGGGAAGGGATGCTCAGCTTCCCCCAGACCCTCCCCAGGCAGCCCAGCACAGCGTGGGGGGGTCTGGACCCTGCACAGCGGGGCTGGGGAATGGCCTGGGGAGGATTGTGCTGGTTCCAGAGAGACCACAGGCTGGGGACAGCCAGGAGGTGCCAGCCCAGTGCCACTGGTGGTGCCCAGCCTGCCCTCCCTGGCTCAGCCCCTGAGCTGCCCCAGCACCCCCAGCTCCCTGCTCTGAGGCTGTTTGTTTAACGAGGAGGTCTGGATTTTCCCCACAATTTGAGCCCTTGATAGAGCTAAGAAAACAGAGCTGTGTTTGGCTAATCCCAGTGACCTCTGCGAGCCCTGGGGCTGCCCTGTCTCTGCAGCTGACTGTGGGACAAGTCAGTTATTTAATCTTTAGCTCCCAGTGCTCTCTGGGAAGCCCATGGCATCGTTATCATGAGTCACTGGGTCTCTGGAGGAGCCGTTCCCAAGGCAGACGGGAAGGGAGGCTCCCACCACTCCACTCAGACCCCAAACGCAGGCAGGGACACCCCCAGGAGGCTCCCATGGGATCAGGCCTGGCACCCACAGGGTCCTGTTGCCATCCTTCACACTTCCCTCACTCACCTGAGTCTGACTTCTTGGAGTACTTCTTGCTCTGCCCACGAATGATGAGCACAAAGACGAGGAGGAGGATGAAGATGAGCCCCACCAGGGCGATGACCACGAGGAACCACCACTCTTCATAGAAAGGGTTGGTTTTCTGGGCTGAGACACAGCAGGGAAGATCAGAATGGGACAGGTATGGGGGCCAACCAGTCTGGATGGGAGATTTTGTGAGACCTGGATCCACATGAAAGTGGGATAGCAGGGGGCTTTGGAAGTGCTGGCAGTGGGATCTGGGACTCTGGAGGAGCCAGGAGGTGGGTTTCAGTGATGGTCATGGGAACAGAGGAAGAGCAGGGCCCTTTCTCTGGCACAGGGGGCACAGCATCCCCCCAGGACACCCACATGCTGCCCACCTGACACAGAGGGGGAAGGTGTGCTGGGGGTCCCGTAGCCGTAGTCGTTCACGGCGATGACACGGAAGTCGTAGCTGACCCCTTGCTTGAGGATGTCCATGCTGAAGGTGTAGGAGGTCACCTCCTTGGGGATGTCTTTGATGAGGATGTCCCAGAGCCCCTCATCTGGAAGAGAGAAGGGAGCTGGGAGGGGAGGGCTAGCTCTGCAGGACACCCCGGAGTGAGGGGCCGATCTCCCTCCATCCAGGACCGTGTGCCCTCCAAGTGCTGTCCTTTCCATCAGCTCCACTCAGCAGTGCTTTCCTCACGGATCAACACATGGCCAACACCCCAACCCAGCCTGCTGGGTGGCCTGGGACAGGTCAGCACTCCCTGACTCAGCTTCCCTCTCTCCTGACCCCAGGGCACGTCTGGTATGGAGGTGGGGACGGAAAGCAGAGGGAGGTCAGTACCTGAGGGACGGGCTTCGATGACATATCTGGTGATGGGCCCTTGGCCGGGGTCCCCGCTCGACCAGTGGATGGTGATGGCTGAGCCATAGCGGGAGATGAAGGGCTCGCCAGGGGGGCCGGGAGCACCTGAGGACCCAGAGCAGAGCTGAGGCAGGGGGTACAAACTAGAACATGGTCTTGTGAGTCCCCAGCACGTCTCCCCCTGACCCCAGCATACCCCCCCCATGTCCCCTGTACCTTCCCCAGGCCCCGTGGTGATGTTTGCCTCAACATCTGGCCCGTAGGTGAAGGTTTTGGCCCGGATTCGGAATCGATACGTGACGCCCTCCGCCAGGTCCTTGACCTTCATCCACAGCGGGCTGTTCCCCTTCACGTCCACTGTCACGATCTTGCTGACCCCTGCAGGGACAGAGGCTGAGCTGGGTTCCCCCAGAGCCCTCCCAGCTCCCCCTGGAGTGTGCCCCAGCCATGCCCTCACCATCCACGGGTGTGCAGGGCTCATAGACCAGCCTGTAGCCCTCGAGGACACCGTTGGGCAGCGGTGGTGGCTCCCAAGACACGTTCACCGACGTCGTGGTCAGCTCGCTGAACCGGATGGACCCAGGGGCGCTGGGGGCTGTGACGGGGCAGGGTGGTGGGACCAGCTCAGTGCACCCAGGGGACACCCCCAGCACAAGCCAGTCCCTTTTCCTGTCTCCACCTTAATGGTGGTCATCACCTCCCACCCCACTATGCCCTCATCCCCGCTGCCAATTCCAAGGAGGAGTGAGATTCCTTGTTTTTCTTCCCAAGACTTTTCTCCTTCTCAAACCTCAGCTTAAACCTTCACCTCCATGTGGTCCCAACCCACAAACTCTCTGGGGCAGGCCCAGGGCTGCTCTGCTCAGGAGTGCAGGAGCTGGGCTGCAGCTGGGCTGAAGAGGAATCCCTGGAGCAGGACCCATGGAGGCACCTCCCCAGGGAGCCCAGGGCAGGAGTGTGCCGGGGGGCTGTGCCATGGGCCCCACCTGCCTGCTGTGTCCGTGCCTTCACGGGGGGGCTGCGGGGCCCGTCTCCCGCGGCGTTGAAGGCGGCCACGCTGACCCAGTACGAGGTGTACCCCGTCAGGTTCTTCAGCTTCACCCCGTTCTCGGGCAGGAAAAGGGTCTTCACCCGTGTGCTCTCGTTCTGGCGCTGCGCCTCCCAGAAGTGGATCTGCAGGAGCAGGAGGACAGGGCACGGAGACCTGAGTGATACACAGACCCAACCCACCTCGCCTTCCCCAGGCCCTCTGTTGTGCCCAAACACCCCACACAGCCCTGCCCAGGCTCCCAAGCCCCCTGTGCTAGTGTGGCTGGGGGCGACGAGTGTGCTGGAGGGAAAAGAACAGACTCTCTTCCAGGAGGGCTCCAGCCTGTGGTGGGCACCAGACAGAGCCCTGTGCATGGCTGGCTCAGGGTCAGCATCACCAAGTGTCCTGAGATCACCTTCAAGCCAAGCCTGATTCCTGAAGGATGGAGATGAGCAGGAAGAATTATGATGGAGGGAACAAGGAGGTGTCTGCAATGTGGGGCTGGGTACCCCGGCTGCACTCCAGCAGCATCCCAACAGCATCTCGGGAGCATCCCAACAGCGCCCCGGCTGCATCCTGGCAACACCTCGGGAGCACCCCACCACATCCCGGCTGTATCCCGGTGCATCCCGGCCGCATTCCAGGGCCGACGGCGCCACCTGCCGCCCCACCGCCGCTCGGCACCGGGATGGGACACCGGGATCTCCTTAGGATACCCAAGCATCTTCCACTAACTTCCCAGGACGCCTTTCCCAAAGAAACGCACAGCGTCTCCCAGGGCACCTTTTGCCTCGCAGGAACCTCTCAGCACCTCCCCAGAGCCCCCCGGTGTCCCCCAGCCCCTCCCAGTGCCAGGAGGTACCTTGTAGCCCTGAATGTCCCCGTTCTGGCTCTGGACGGGCGGCGGCTCCCAGGTGACATCCAGCTGGGTGGCGGTGGCTGCCTGCACAGCCACGTTCTGGGGCGCTCCGGTGGGCACTGTGCCAGGGGAGGGTACAGCGTCACCGCCAGCCGGGACCAGGGAGGGGAACCCCCACACCGATTCAGGGCACGCACTGCTTAGTGTGATGTGTGGTGCCAGGGCAGCCCCCCCCCCCCACGCCCCGGCAAGNCCCCCCCAAGCCCTGCAAGGACTCACCTGCTTCCCCCACAAACACCTCCTGGGGGGGGCTGGGGGGCCCCTCGCCCACAGCATTGTACACACTCATGCGGATCTCGTAGCGCCGGTGCTTGCTCAGGTCTGGGGAGGAAAGGGGGGGAGGAGTGAGCAGGGCCCTCTCTGTGGTGGTGAGGAGGGGGGTCCTGCTACCCCTGGGGGACTCGGCAGAGCCCCAACTTGTTGGGAAGAGAGGGATATCCCCAGGGATCAACCAGGGCAGGCAGGCAAGAACCCAGAGCACCCTGGTTCGCCCCACAGGGCCGGCAGGCGGAGGGGAGGGACACAAGGACACACAGGGGGTGGCAGGGGGAGGACGTGGGGGTATGCAAGGGAGCAGTGACTTACTCTCCAGCTCGTACTGGGTGAGGGACACCTCGCTGAGGTTGTGCACGGCGTAGACAGCTGGGCAGCACAGGCAGGAGAGCAGGTTAGTTCCACATGTGACAGGGCATGGGTGGGCTCCCACCTCCCAGTGCCCACCCCAGCATGGCCACCCACCCCAGAGTGGGCCAGAGGTCCTCTGCAAGCGCTGTCTCAACCCTCAGGTGCCAACAGGGCTGTCACAGCACTGAGGAGCCTTTCCATCCTCCAGCCCTATTCCCTAAGGGGCACAAGCTGGGTCTGGGAATTGGAGTCTCCATGGGGGTCTGAATGCAGGGGGCAGGGCAAGGTCCTGTCTCAGGTGCTGCTCTTGTCCCTTGTATCCCTGCTGCTCCCAGAGTGGATATGAGCCTGTCCCTTATGGGGGCTGAGGACAGCAGCACACCTGGACACACAGCAGGATGTCACACAGACACCTGTGTTAGGTGCAGGCACGTGGGCACCTGTACTACAGGGACACAAGGGCTGCACACAGCAAGACACAGCCAGGGACAGCACAAGCATGTTAGAGACCACAGACCTGGTGGCCTGAGGGGCCCAGTGACACCTCCATGGGGCACAGCCTGACCCTGGTACCCAGGAGAGCCCATGGTGCACGGGATGTGAACTGTCCCATGCGCCACCTGCCACCCCCAGCCCAGCATCCCCGGGGTTGGTGGAGCCACGAGCACTCACGGGTGAGCTCAGCCCACGTGGCACCGGGGTTGCTGATGCCACGCAGGGCAAAGCCACGCAGACTGTCGTACACCAGCTCCCGGTACCGGAGCCGGAATCCCAGCAGGATCCCATTGATCTTGTCCTCAGCTGGGGGCTGCAAGGAAAAGGAGGACAGTGAGAGGCTGCTCTGGCCCAGGGCTCCCAGGCACACTGAAGCAGCTGTCCCCAGTACACCCCAGCGCCCCCTCCCAAAGGGCCAGGTGGCCAATCCTGTGCCACCCACAAGGCAGAGGGATCGGTACCTGCCAGCGGATGAGCACTGACGTGGTGGTGTGCGGGGTGATGGAGAGGATGGTGGGAGCTTCCTCAGGGGCTGTGGGGGAGAATGGGGTGGTGAGGCTCCGGAGATGCCCAGGGCAGAGAGGATGCCCTGAGCACAGGAGGAATTTCCTGGGCAGTGGGGCACCCCCTGTCCCTGCCCCAGGAGGTGCAGCCTGTGCTGACCCGCCTGCAGGGTGGTGAGCGACTCTGACTCCTCGCTGTACTCGCTGTCCCCGATGTCATTTGTTGCCTTCACACGGAACTTGTAGGAGGTGAAGGGCTTCAGCCTGTGGGGAGCAGAATGGGATGGAGACGTGAAGCCACCCTTGAAGCAACCCCTTGAGCCACCCTCCATCCTGCTGGGGAATTACTTCCCAGCCTTGTACAACCACTTCTCCTCAGATGGGGAAACTGAGGCACAGGCAAACTACCCAGAGCATCAACCCCCATCATCTCCCCAGTCACCCCCAGCCCCCTCACCTGTCCACGACGAAGGCAGTGGCATTGTGGCTGACGGAGGTGGAGTGCAGAGCCCACTCTCCATCGGGCAGCTCCCGGCTCTGCACCGTGTAGTAGCGGACGGGGGAGAGCCCATCGCTGCCCGGCTCCCAGGACAGCAGCACACTGCGGGCCCGCACCTCCTCCTGCTGTGCCAGCGGCTTCCCGGGGGGCTGCGGGCGGGCTGGGGGAGGCGAGGGGCTGGGAGCACTGCGTGGGCGCACACAGCCCCCCGCTGCCACCCGCACCCCCCATCGTTACCTCTCTTCTCGGTGGTGACCACCAGGGCCTCGGCCGCCTCCCCCCAGCCCTTGCGGGTCTGCGCCGCGATGCGGAACAGGTACGTGGCCTCGGGCTGGAGGCCACTGGCCGTGAACTGCCGGGCACTGGGCTCCAGCACCTCCACGGCCGCCGCGTTCGCCGCCGTGGTGTTGAGGCGGTGGGCGACCTGGTAGGCTGAGGGGAAGGAAAAGGAATGGTGGGGCTGGAGAGGAGACACCAGCCTAGGACTCCACTGTGTGCTCCCCTCTCCTCCATCCCAACCTGCACACAGGGACAGCAACTGGGGGTTTGGGGTCACTGCACAGGGCAGCTCATATCCAGCCAGGGACCAGCATCTGGGTGGGGAACTCCAACCCCGAGAGCTCTGAGAAGCTCAGGAGATCCCAGGGAGCTGGTCTCTGCCTCCCCAAGCTGATCCCTGCTTCCACAGAACCTCTGGACACCGCTGCAGAGCATCCCAGCATGGCACAACCAGGATCCTCCCCACCTACCCAGGATGACGCCGTTGGGTGCTGCGGGCGGCTGCCAGACAAGCCGCACCAAGGTGGTCCTCACTTCAGGGAAGAGGATCCCCACGGGGGGCCCAGGCACTGGAGGGGGAGAGATTGGGTTCATGAGGGAGAGCACGAGTGTGGGGCAAAGTGCCAGGTCCCATTGCCTGGGAATGGGAGTCCTGGGGAGGGGCAGAGGGATTGCCTCAGGGGACAGGGATGGGATGAGATGACCTTAGGCATCCAGGGCACCCCCCTCAGCCCATCCAGGTTCTGTCACCCACCATCATCCAGCGTCCGCTCAAGGACAGGGGGCCGGCTGGGAACGCCGTCGCCGATCCTGGTGAAGGCCAGCACACGGATCTCGTACAGCGTGTACTTGCCCAGCCCGGTCAGCTGGGCACTGTGGGAGGCATTGCCCTCCGCCAGCCAGAACTGAGCACGTGCCTCCGAGCCCTTCTCCTTGTACATCACCTGCAAGAGACCCCTTGTGACGCTGCTGGCAATGCTGGCACCCATGGGAACCAAATCTGGCAGGTGGCACAGCGGGGACCTTGCTATCTGTGGGGTGATTCCTCCAGGGAAAACCACACTTCCCAGGGAAAGTTGTGCTTCCCACGGCTGCAGGTGAGGCCGAAGGGCATGGGCAGAGGACAGGCAGGGCTGCAGGCAGGAGCTCACCTTGTAGCCCAGGATGAGGCCGTTGCAATCGGCCTCGGGAATGTCGCTCCATCGGACCATCAAGCTGCTGGAGGAAGTGGCCAGCGCTGACACGTTGCTGGGGCCAGAGGAGGGCACTGGAGGGGGGGGTGACAGTGGGGTCAGTGGCCAGATTGGCCGGGGTGGGTGTCTGGTGCCGCAGGGTGGGCGGTGCTACCTGACTCCCGGGTGCGTCCCAGCACCGAGCGGCTCCAGGGCCCCGATCCGATGGCATTGAAGGCTTGGACCTGCACCCGGTACTCGGTCCATTCCTCCAGGTCCTCGATGGTGAACTCCCGCTCCACACGGTCCCGGACCACGTGCACCGCCGGCTGCCCCCGCCCGTCTGCACGCGCGTAGCGGATCCTGTACCCCACGGAGTCGGGGTTCCCGTTGTACTCCTGCTCCAGGAGGGGCTGGAAGAGACAGACACCATCACCCCCGATGTCCCACAGTCATCCCAGCTGGACCCCACCTTCAGCCCCCACGAGCCCCGTGCCCATGGGTGCAGACCCCCTGGAGCTGCAGTCCCCCCCTCACCATCCAGCGCAGCCACAGGCTGGTCTCACTGGCCGTCCTCAGGGTGACATTGGCAGGTGCCATGTCAGGCGGGGCTTGGAGTGTCTGAATCCTCCGGGAGGGCAAGCTGGGGGGGCTGGTGCCCACGATGTTCACCTGCCGCATGCGGAAACTGAGAGAGGAGAGGGGGGTCATGGTGGGGGGTGAGAGGACTCTGGTCCCTTCGAGAAGACACTGAGGTGGAGACAGCAGGGGGGTGACAGGGCCCCATTCCCCCAGGGATGACACCCTGGCATCATCCTGGCCACTCGCCTGTAGTAGGTGTAAGGCTTCAGGTTGGGCACCTCCATGGAGCGGGTGTCAGGCTCGTTGGCCAGCTGGTGGACGAGCCCCCACTCTTCGTCCTCGCCATTCTGGCCCACCTGTGGGACAGGAGTGGGGTGAGCTGCCCCACAAAACCCCCTCACCCCCTCTCCCTGAGCCACTCTGTACCTGTGCCTCCACCTGCCAGCGGGAGATGGAGGTTTTGCCATCGTAACCTGGGCGGAACTGGATGGTGACAGAACGAGGTCCAATGTTGGAGATGCCCAGGTTTGTGGGGGCACCAGGCAGCTCTGTGGGGACAGGGCAGGGTGGGTGACACTGGCTGCTCACCCCCAGCATCGCCTGCAGCCCCCCAGCATCTCTGCACTGCCGACCTCACCTGGGGGAACCCCCGAGGAGATGGTGGAGGAGGAGACCTGGCCCTGGCCCTTGGAGGTCATGGCAGCCACCTCGATGGTGTAGGTGGTGAGGGCGGTGAGGCCGGTGACACGGTACTCCAGGGTGACGTTGGGCAGGTAATGGGTCACCCGCGTGTTGGTGCGGTTGTACTCCTCCCACGAGATCCGGTAGCCTGGAATGCACCCCCTGTGTGAGCCCCTCACATCACCCACCCCGAGGGGCTGAGCAGGGCCAGGGGTAGGCAGAGGACACAAGGGAGATGCTGTGGGGTGGGAACGGGACCAAGGGAAGATGCTACGGGGAGGACCAAGGTAAGAAGGAGACTGGAGGAAGATGAATGGGAAGAGGAAGAGGGGAGATGCTACAGAGTGGGAAGGGAACTGATCCAGGAGACAGGATCTGTGAGTGCTCCCTTACCTGTGAGGATTCCATTCTTCTCCAGTGGCTCCTGCCAGCTGACCTTCAGGGATGTATCCAGGATGTCACTGAAGCTGAGGTGTCCCACGGGGCCAGGCACTGCCCAAAGACACCCAGGCTCAGAACCCAAGGGCAGGAGCCCTCAGCACCCACGGGATCCCCACAAGGAGCGAGCGCGGAGGGGCCTCCCCTTGGAAGGGGCTTCCCGGTGCTCGGCAGTGGGACCGAGTCACCCACGTGGGGGCTGCTCCCCCCCTCCCCAGGAGCCGCCGGAGGGTGGGCAGGGTCCATCCCGTGGGAACGCAGAGCCTCCCCGTACCGTCCTCGTGGGTGCGCACCAGCTGGGGGGGGCTGCGCGGGCCGTCCCCCGGCGTGGTGAAGCACAGCACCGAGGTGAAGTACTCGGCGAATTTGCGCAGCCCCGCCACGTATCCCACGTGGACGCTGTCCTGGAAGTTGGGCCGCACCGTCACCACCGTCGCCTCTTCCTCGTGCTCCGGCTCCCACGCGATGAGCTGCGGGAGGAAGGAGCCGGGATGAGGATGCCCTCACCACACACACATCCGCACCGCAAGCGCCGTCCTCCGGGCACCCCCGGCCTCCTCTTATTAATTTAGAGTTGATTAAGTATCAATTAACGGTGCGGGGAGCACTTGATGCCTCTGCCAGCGCGTGCTCACGGAGCGTGCGCTGTGATTAAACTCCATCGATAACGGCGCGGGATCGCCCGCCCGCCTGCTTCCAGGAGGGATGTTTGGGCATTTAATTGGTATTGTGCAAGATAGCCTGTAGCAACTTAATTAAACACTAATTAGGCCCTAAAAATACTAATCAAAAATACTAAGTGGCATTTAATAAGAACGTTAAATATCCTACTCACACTGGTTATCTCATCCAGCAGCAATTAAATTCCCGAACTTCTTTGGAGTGGATTAAGACACAAGTTTAATGTTTTAATTCAATTTCATTAATG
Organism: Serilophus lunatus; assembly: GCA_013399895.1. Classification (NCBI taxonomy): domain Eukaryota; kingdom Metazoa; phylum Chordata; class Aves; order Passeriformes; family Eurylaimidae; genus Serilophus; species Serilophus lunatus. Next base: position 154,628 of record VXBA01002784.1, on the reverse strand, counting down.
TAAATTTGAATTAATTGCAATTTGGAATTAATTACAGATCATGGGAGACTCCAAGACCATGCAAGTGTTAAACAACAGTAAATATTATTTTAATGGTGGGGACACATCCAATTAAAATCCAGGATTTCAGCGAGGGGGAGCCAAGACAGTTTGTGAAAGTTGACCGAGGAGTTTTCCCCTCCCAGCTGCCCCATTTTTGGGGGGGACTCCCAGGAATCGCCCCTTACCTTGTACCCCTGGTTGATGCCGTTGATGAACTGGGGGCTGGGGGGGTTCCAGGTGAAGCGGATGGTGGTGGAGTTGGTGGCCTCAGCCTGCACATTCCCCGGGGGCACTGTGGGGACTGTGGGAGGGAGGGACAGCTCAGAGCAGCTCCAGCTCCACAAGGTCCCCTCCACTGGCTGGGTGCCAGCCCGCCAGGACCTCAGGTACCCAGCGTGATGCCCCTGGCTGGGCTCTGCAGCCATTGGTCATCCCTCCCCAGCATATCCCAGTTCCCTGGGACTCCCACACTCACCGCCCTGCCACCCATCCCCACAATGGCACAACATGTTGCTATTGGATGCCCACCAAACCCCTGTCCAAACCTGCCCACCTCTGCCTGTCCCTGCCATCCCTGCCCATCCCTTCCTACCTCCCTGCAGAGTCCACTCGGTCACCTTCATGCTGTAGACCCCCAGGCCGGCGCTGTTGTACGCAGCCACCTCAATCTCGTAGTTGGTCCAGATGATGAGGTCCTCCAGGAGCAGGTTGTTGACCTCGGCGTTGGTGATGTTCTTGAACTGGTACCCCACGGGCAGCCCAGCCAGGCAGTACCTGGGGACCAGGTGCCATCAGACCTGCCAGTGTCCCCACCAGTACCACAGAGGGGACCCCCGGGCTCCCCTGCCAGCACCTACCGGATGATGTATCCCTTGAGGACACCGTTCTGGTGGCTCTCAGGGGGTGGCTGCCACTGGATCATGATGGACTGGTTGGTGCGGCCGCTGGCGATGACGTTCTGAGGAGGTGCCGAGGGGGGCTCCTCAGGCAGGGACACCCTGCAGGGATGAGGTGGGATGAGCATCCAAGGGCTGCCAGCCCCCCTGGCACCCCCAGCATGGCTCACCTCTCCGTGTCCTTGCTGAACTGCCCCCTGCCCACGTCATTCACAGCACAGAGGCGGAACTGGTAGGAGCGAGCGGGGACCAAGCCCCGCACAGTCACCGATGTCACCTCGGGGTCCACGCTGGCCAGCAGCACAGTCCAGGGCGCATCTGCAGGGGGGACAGGGAGGCAGCAGGGTGGGGGACCTGACCTGAGAGACGCTGGGGTCCCCTCTCAACTGATGAGTCCTGGAGTCCCCAAGCCCCCCACAGCACCCCTTGCACCAGAGTGACGCTGGGGAGCAGACTTTGCTGGGTGCCAGCAGTGCCAAGGGAGGGGAGCAGCCCTTACTGTTCTCAGAGACCTCCACGACGTAGCGGAGCAGGGGACTGTTGCCATCGAAGGGTTTGGCCCAGGTGAGGTTGATGGCCCGTTTCTCCTGGGGGCTCAGGATGGCCACAGGGCTCTCAGGGGCGTGGGGGAGCTGCCTGGACAGGGGGGTTAGGAAGGGAGGGAGGGAGGGATGGGGCACAGTCCCAGCCATGGGGTGCCAGCAGGGATGAGGGGGCGTCTCACCGGACACGGAGGTGGGCGCTGCGTGAGTCGTTGCCGCCAGCTGAGATCACCTTGCAGGTGTAGGTGCCAATGTCACCCGACCACGTTTGGGAGATGTGGAGGGTGCCCACCTCGTCCAGACGCACCCGTGGGCTGCTCTCAGGGCCCAGCGGTGCCCCGTCCTTCTCCCAGACATACCTGTGCCAGGGAGGACCCAGGTGAGCTGGTGCCCTGCAGCCCCCCGACAAGGAGAGGGGACCAGGGGCTCCCCATCTGCAGGGCACCAGGTGGCACTGCAGGACCACCAGCGCAGGGCTGGGATGGAGGACCCCCACCACCCTCCCCAGGCACACAGACAGTGGTGATGGCAGCCAGATGAGCAGCTTGGAGGTCCTTACCCCCAACCCTCCCCACCCTGTCACACTCACCTGACGTCCACACTGGGGTCGTGGGTGACCCCACAGCTCATGACAGCCTTGGTCCCCTTGATGACACTCTGGTCCTGCGGTGGGTCAGTGATACGTGTCCTTGCTGTGGGGGGAAAGAATGAGCCACTGGCACTGCCCAGAAGGCTGTGGGGATGGGTCCAGCAGGGACAATCCCCACTTTCACCCAGAAAAAACAGTGGCCATCCTTGGCACACCCAGAGAGCTCCGTCCCACACCACACAGGGTGGGGAGGGGACAACCCCCAGCTGCCCAGAGAGCTGGACTGGGCCCATCCTGGCTGCCACAGCACAGGTGGCACAGGGGCACCAGTGAGTCCCTTACCCCAGACCACCAGGTCTGCAGATGCCTCGTCCACGCCGCGGGAGTTGGTGGCCAGGCAGGTGTAGGTGCCGGCGTCGGGCAGGTGCGCGGGGCTCACGAGGAGGCTGCCTGACTCCAGCAGCGTGAAACGTGGGAGCTGCACCGAGCCGCTGGCCAGGACCCGCTCCCCTGGGGACACGGGGTCCTCCATCAGCCCCATGGCCACTGGCCAAGCCTGGTGGCCACTGGGCCTGGTAGTGGCTTGCCCCCAGCCCCTTTACCTTTCTGCCAGGTGATGGCCGGGCGCGGAGCCCCCGAGGTCTCGCAGTTGAGGATGACAGACATGCCATCAATCACTGTGCTGTCCTGGGGACCTCGGGTGATGTTGGGGGCGATGCCTGCAGAGCACAGAGATGCACAGCCCTCCCTGAAGCCCTTCCCTGTGCCCAGCTGACCCTTTCCAGGAGCATCGTGAGGGAGAGATCCCATTCACACAGGAGTGTTTTCTAGGGTCCATGAGCCTCAACCAGGGGGTCCCAGGCACATCCCACCCACTGCCCAGGCAGGGCACCCTGGACTGGAGGCTGGTGGGGGCTGGCACCTACTGGTCACAGCCAGGTACGTGGTGGTCTGCACCTCGCCGGCCGCGTTGCGGGCGAAGCACTGGAACATGCCGGTGTCATCGGGGACCAGCCCACTGATCTGCAGGCTGCCGTCCTCCAGCAGCTGGAAGCGGGACAGCTTCTCCAAGTGGATGAGGGCAGCGTCCTTGTACCAGGCCATCTCGGGAGGGGGGACACCTGCAAAGATAGAGCCACATCAGGCACAGAGTCAGAGCAGCACAGGGAGGGTGCTGGGGAGCAGCTCACCTTTGGCTTGGCAGGGGATGGCCACCACCTTCTCCATCTCAGCTGTGATGTGTCTCTCTGGCTCCTTGATGAACTGCGGGGGCTCTGCCAAGGGAACCCGGTGATGGGCAGGGGACTGTGGCAAATCCAGGGTCCTTGGACCACCCCAGTGACCTGCCTGCCCCTTCCCATCTCAGCCCCGGGGCTGAGACTGGCCCAGCTCATGGCAAATGCAGTCCAGGCTCAGGTGCTCACCCAGGACAGACAGGAAGGCCCCTGCAGTCACGGCGGGGACGCTGCTGCTGCGCAGCACAGCCTCACACGAGTAGTAGCCGCTGTCGCTCAGCGCCGGGTGCAGGATGGTGAGCCGGCGGCTGTAGTCGCTGATCCCGCTGGACAGGGGCACCCCATCCTTCTTCCAGATAATGTGCAACTTGATCAGCGGCCTGGGGGCACCAGGAGTGTGTCAAGAGCCAGTCTCAAGCCCTCATCCACCTCCCTCCATCCCGCAGGACTCAGGAGCCGTGGTGGGAAAGCACCTCCCTCCATCCCACTTGATCCTGGAGGTGCGGTGGGAAAGGATCTGGGGGCACCCAGCCCTGAGGCCAGGTGTTGCCAATGAGGAGATCCCCCATCCTCATTTCCATCCCACCCTGCTACTCACCTGGCGTTGGCCACGCACTCCATGGTCACCTCCGAGGTCCCGGCTACCACGCTGGTGTTCCTGGGTGGGACAATGATGGTGGGTGCGATGGGATCAGCTGGGCCACCCACATCTGGGGAGAAGGAGGCAAGAGGGACAGCCATGAGCATCCCCTACCCACACCAGGGTGCACCCAGACCCCCGTCTGCTTGGCATGGAGGAGGCAAAGGTGACAGAGACCAAAGGTTCAGCCATTATCTTGACCTAAGGCGCCTTCCCAGCTCTCCCTAAGCCGTCTGCTCCCGTGGGAGCCCGCAGCACGGCCACCAGGCAGGGAGGAGGGAGCAGGGAGTACATAAAGCAAAATGATGGCAACAATAAAAAACCCTCATGTAGGTGCTGTAAAAATGCGATCGGCTTGAAAGCTGCTGATAGAGCTGAATCCATAAACATGGGCTCCGGGATGTTTATGGGGCTCTGGGATGCCGAGGGATGGGAAAACAGATTAATGAGGAAGGAGGACAGGCAGAGCTCACCATGGATAGGGATAACCCATCCATGGAACAGCAGGGTGGAAGATGGGTGAGAGTCTGACACAACCAATGCCACTTTGTGGCATCTCCCCTGGGATGGGCTGTCACCACCCAAACAGGGGCTGGGAGATCCTCCGAAGTGTGGAGGGTCTCAGGGGACCGGAGGGATGAGGCTACAGGGCTCAGCCCCAGGCAGAGGTTGATGAGGAGCACTGGGGGCTGAGAGAGGAGCACACAGGGCAGGGGTGACACTGCAGCCCCCCATGCCACAGCCCATTCCCAGGGCACAGCCAGACCCAGCTGGAGCGGGAGCTCTGCCTGTGACACACCAGCACCTGCAGCACAGCCCCAGGAGCCTAAATAAATTTTGAGGCAGCTGAACTGTTAAGTCAGCAGAAGCTGGAGCCTCCAAAGAGATTTACTGCAAATTANAATCACTGGCCACAGTCAGTGTGATGGGCTGGCTCGTCTTGTTGTCCCCGTTCTTGTCATTCACTGCCTGCACGTAGTAACGTCCTGCGTCCGGGGCCACCGTGGAGAGGATGACAAGGGTGTTCTCCAGCGTGATGGCTCTGTGGGAGCAGGGGTTGGGATGTGATGGGGATGTGAACCCAATGGGGACGGAGATGCAGCGAGCTGAGACCCTCAATCCCCACCCAGCACCTGCACCCACCCAGGGTCACCCATGTGGGACCCCCAGCCTTCCTCCCACCTGCCCCAGGCGCCCCTCAGGATAGAGGAATCAAGCTCCTGCTGCAAGCAGAGCCCATGGGATGGTGCAGATTCATAGGACTTCTCTTTTTTTTTTTTTCACTTTTTTATTTAATGGAACAATCTAATCTGCTGGAAACATAAAATGCTTTGGGGAATATATTTTTTTACCATTAAATATGAGATAAAGGAGTTTTATCTCCTCAATCCCGCTTTGCAAATCGAAAGGAGACCAGTTCAATTCCTGCATAATGGGGGTTACAAATTCAATTCCCTCACGCTGTGACTGCCAGTGCTGGGCTCTGCCAGCACCAGGATCTGCCACAGCCCCACAGGGGCACCTGGCACACGTGTGTGTGCCTTGCTTAGCTCCATCACAGCCTTTTGCCCGCTTTCCTCACTCTTATTTTCATTTTTTATTAAAAAAATTCATTTCTCTGATGACAAACAGCCATTAGTCACCAAGTCTGTCCCCGGGCTTTAACACGACACGCTCAAGACGTCGGTTAAACATCCTTAGTGCAGGGACAAGAGGAAATGCAGCCCCCTGGGCATGGGAGGGATGCTGGAGGATACTGGGGGGGGCTCTGGGGGTACTCACATGCGGCTGCTGGGGGAGATTTTCCGTCCATCCCGAAACCAGGTGACCTGGGGCTGTGGGAAGCTGGCGATGCGGGGAGCGCGGATAACGGCCGCCTCCCCGTGGGACACGCTCTGCTGCGTCTCGCTGTCCTCAAAGCTCCCCATGTCTGCAAAACATGGGGCAGAACCACGTCAGGGGCCGGGGAGAGGCCAGGAATGTCCCCAGGGATCCAGCCCCAGGTCTGGCTGGGGATGAGCTTCCCAGGGGATGCAGAGGGGCTGCTCCAAGGGCCCCTCTCCATCCCCTCCTTGGCTGGAGCGTCTTGGCTGGCTCAGGGTGTGGGATGGTGGGGGGTGGCTCCAATCCCACTGGCTGCTCCTCATGATCCATCCCTCCAGCAATTGGAGCTGTGCAGCTTCATCACCCACGTGCCAGAACAGGGACCTTTCTTGGTGTGTGTCCCCCCAAGGAAGGGGTGCAGCCACAGCAAGGAGAGCTCAATCCCAGGGCTCCCCAACCTCTCTCCATGGCCCAGCACTGGGAGCATCCCACCACAACCTCGACTACACAGAAAAGGATGGGGCACAGCTGCCTCCATCCCACCCTGCCACTCCCAGGCTGGAAGCACGCAGGGAGACAGAGGGAAGAGGGGAACATGGAGATGGGGGTGCAGGGGATTTTTATTGACTTCCCTTAATTGCTGTAATTAAAAACATGTAAAGAATCCTTTTTTAACGACTTTGCCATTATCATTAGTTGTCAGCACAGCTGCCTTATTAATTTCTCATTAGCCTCCTGATTTGTTACTGCTCCTCAGGAGGTCTTTAAGGGGATGGGATTGGGAGCATCCTGGAAGGAAGGGGTGACAGAGAGGGGCAGGTCCCTTGTGGGGCCAGAACCACCATCCTGGGCCTCAGGACTCTCATCTCCTCCTTAAATCTCTGGACCCCCAGGGATGCTCCAGGCTTGCATGTGCTGGCTGTGAGTGCCACCAACACCAGGGCTGTCCCACAGTGCCAGGAGCTGGGTGTCCCCATGTGGTTGCCATAGAGTGGGACAGTCACTTACAGGCCACCTGCACCTCAGTCTGGCGCTGCAGGAGGGCTCCCATCCGGTTGCGGACGATGCAGCGGTAAAATCCGGCGTGCGTGCGGTCCAGAGAGGTGATCATGTACCTGCAGGAGACAGGAGCCATCTCAGTGGTGGGGGGACATCCACAGCACCCTCACAGCCCCCAGGAGAGGCTGCAGGTCCTACACAAGCCCCCCATTTGCTGCCGGGCAGCAGCACCAGTGCCAGATGCCGGCTCCTTCCCTGAGGGTGTGTTTGTGCATGTGTGTGTGTGTGTCTGTGCAGGCATGTACGTGTGCACACACACACACACACACACGTGTGCACACTGGGGGGACACCCAGGTGTCCCTCACTGCCACAGAGGGACCTGTGGCCATGCACACCCAGGAGGTGCTTTTGCTGTGCCACATGTGAGCTGGTGCACGTCACCCTTCTGGTCCAGGAGGTGGATGTGACCCACTTCATGCCCAGTGTGGGGGGTGGCTCCTGGGGACTGGCACCTGCTGTTCTGACCCCTGTGCTGAGCCCCAGAACTGACACTGGGGTCTGCTGGTGTCACTCAGCCTGGCCCCACGTGTGGCCAAGCCCAGCACTGCTCTGTGAGTCACAGCTAAACCCCCTTATCATCCCCACGCCTGCTCTTATCAGCCGCCAGCACCAGCAGATGATGAGATGATAAAGGAAATAACCACATCTCCACTTGCCCACCCTCTGAGCATTGCCTTGGTCCCCAACCCCTTGCTGCCCCAAAGCACCCGGAGCAGCCCCCACCCCCAGGAGCTCCTGCTCCACCACCCCCCGAACAGAAGAAGGGGGAGTCTCTGGAGGGCCGGGCAGGTGCTGCAGTGTTGTCATCCCCGACGGGGAGCGCTCCGAGATAAAACAGAGAGGGAATAAACGAGCAAGCTGAGCCCTCCTTTCCCAAAATCTAATCTTGCATTAAAACACGCCGCAGGCTGTTCCGGCAGAGCTTTGTTTGTTCTTCTGAGAACTGAGCGTAAATTAAACTTTCATAAGACCCGAGGAGCAGGTTCCCTCTCTGCCGAGAAGTGCAGTGAGCCCCGCGCCCACCTCCCTGCACAGGAGATGTTGACAGGGATACAAGACTCCCACCTCGCCCAGTGGCACCACGGAGATGGAGTGGGCACAGCAGGACTGGCATCAAGCCCCCCTGGTGACACCCACCCACTCACTCACCCACGTGGCGTGCCGGGGTCACCCGTCCCCGCGGGAGGAGGGAGGGTGCCCTTTGGGAACGAGTCCTTGAGTGTCACGGCTGATATTTAAAAATGCTCCCCAGAGGCTTTAAATAAGATATTTCAATTCCACGGAGCTGTCAGGAACAGAGGCAGACGCCAGGAATAATGGGCCCGCTCTCCTTGTGGTGTCCTCGTTAATAAATCACACCGTGACTCCCGAACACACGCACACGGATGGACGGACAGACGGACGGATGGACGGACACCCGCTGGTGCTCAGCGGTGGAGGGGCACGTGTGCCCCCAGACAGATCCCTGTGTGCCAGTCCCCTCCAGACCCTCATCCCGGGAGGGGGATGCTACAAAGCCCCTGTCACCCCCGCGGGATCCTAACTGCCCCCACCCTTGGAGCACCCACGCATAGAGCACCCACAGCCCCTTGTTGCCACAGGCCAGGAGCCAGGACCCTTCAGTGGGAACAAGGAACTTTCCCCCTCCGTGGGGGCACTCCTGCAGATCCAATTAAGGGGGCCAGGTCCCTGCACACCGAGCTGGAGGAGCTATTAAGCAGCAGCACTTTCACACACACCTCAGCGGCTGAAAATAGCCCGGAGAAAGGAAATCAATTCCCGGCGCAGCCCAGCCCGCAGTCATCAACCAAACCAGCACAGGCTTTGGTCTCTCCCGCTCGCCTTCTGCAAAGGCTTTTACCCAACACGGTTCGGATTTGATTTCCTTCCCCCATCACGCCTGAGTGGAAGGGGATTGGAATTGATTTCATCCCCAATGTCACCTTCTCGCAGGGGGATGTGCTGTGGGAAGGAGAAAGGGTGATTGTCACCCCACACAGCCCCCCCAGTTTGAGCCAAGGCCACAGTGGCTCGTCCATGCCCAGGAGCTCCCAGATCCATTGTGCCAAGCAGCTCCTCCACTTGGGACTGATACTGGTACCCTGACCAGGCGGCTTTGCCCATCTGCCCCCACTCCAGCCAGGACAGAGGTGAAGTCTGGCTGAACTCTGGGCACAGCCCTCTCTGCTGACTTCACTGTTCCAGGGGTTTGTTTGGCTTCTCTGCGAGGCCGAAGGTTGACAGGGCATCGTCCATGGGGAAAAGCCCTTCCGCAGCAACGACTGACCCGCACTGCAGAAGAACACTCTGATGGAAAACAGCAGTGGCCTCCCAGCTCCATCAGGAAGTGGCTTTGCCCTTCTCAGCCCCAGGGTCAGGAGGTGGCTCCGGAGCCAGGAGCCCTGTGCCGGGAGACCTGTGGGTTTGCAGAAGCAGCTTTGGCACCGGATGAATCTGACAGATGGATGGCTGCACGTCGGGAATGACAACTCCATCCATCCATCCATCCATCCATCCATCCATCCATCCCTGATCCCATCAGTGAGGCAGGGCAGGGCACAGCAGCATGACCAGCTCCTGACTGTGCAGTCCTGGCACGGCACCACCGGCACGCACCGGCACTGCCGTGTTCCACCAGGATTGCTCCCAGCGCCGATCCGGCACGGTGCTGCCCCAGCCTTGGCTGCTGCCGTGGCTCTGTTATTGTAGGGTTGCTGAGGAGCGTGGGGCTGACGCTGCCGAATTATTCTTAGATTGAGGGGGTGGAGAGGGGCCGGGAAAAGCATCAGCCAAAGGATTTGATCCGTCAAATTGAAAGCCAGAAGAGTGCAGAAATCTGTGAGGTTCTTCCAATGCCGCCCAGTAACAGCAACAGCTGGATCGGATTTTGGATAGAAGCACATTGGCACAGTCCCCTTTGATTAATATCCTGTATAACGACTAATTAATTCTGGAGGGGACGTGTATTTGAATGGTTACTGCAGGATAATGAAATGTCAAGTGAGCATTAAAACACACTTAGCAGAGGTTTAACGACTCGCAGCATCCGAGTGCACGTCCCGGCACCTCCACCCGCGCCGGGCCAACGCTCAATATGGCTCTAAACACCCCCCTGGTATTCCATCAGCCCCTGTTAACTGTGTTATTGGATCTCAATTAGCTCCCAATTGGAACGGGCTCTGTTTGGAAACACGTGGCCATCGCCTCTCCGCTCGCCTGAAGTGTTTTCCCTCGGTCATGGGAATTGGGCGGGCGCCGGCGGCCCTGTAAATCGCTGCCTCAATTGGCCCTGCCAGAACAATGAGCCAGTTAATAATTAATACCCATGTATTAATCAGCCTCCTTCCTGTGGAGCAGGGACGGAGCGAGCGCACGAGCCTCGATCCGTGTTGCGGCATCCGGAGGCCTCTGGGGCATCGCGAACCAGGAGCTCGGCCACCAACCAGCTCCAGGGGAACTTCCAGGTGTGAGAGTTTCCTGTCCATCTCCTCCGTGCCTGCCTGAGCCACTGGAAGATCCCAGCAAGGAGATGCCCTCCACTGCCTTGGCCACGTGCCTCCTGCCAGCCCCGATGCCAGTGTGGCTCCCTGGCACCAACGTCCCGTGCCCAGGAATTGCTGCCACTCGCTCGCACCGATGCCACCATGGCCCCTCAATCACAAACAAGGCACAGAGATAGGCAGGAGCGCTCCCACCACGTGCATTCCCAGAAAAACCCACCCCATGCTGCCCGTTACCAGCTCAGGGATCCTGGGAGCTTTGCCACTTGTGGCGGTGCCAAAGGTGACAAAGACCAAGCTGGAACCACAAGGAACTCCCTACTGGGCTCCCACCCAGCCTGGCTGCAGCCCCTTCAATGTTCATCAGCTCCCATTAATTAAATCATGGCATGATAATTAGCTCCCCAGGGGAGAGGGCTGGGCTTTGCACCTGGGTTGGCAAAAAGTTGGTCCCATCAGAGCAGGGAGGAGCTCCCAGTGAGCAGAGGCATTGGCTGTGGTTCCAGCAGGGATCCAGGGGACAGCAATCCCATTTACCCCCAGGTCTGGGACTTTCAGAGGTTTCTGGCTCTGTCTTTTACATAATTTGGAGACAGATTATGGGCACCAATTATTTTGGATCCTCAACGGGCCATAAAGTGTTGCCAGTGCCTTGTGTGTGCAGCCTGCTGCATCCCTCTATCCCAGGGTAACACACACCCCAAAACAGCCCAGCGAGGAGGAGGGGTTGAAACAGCCCCATATCTGTCCCAAATCTTGGTGAGCCCACACAGAAATGCTCCTGGAAAGAGATGGGGATGGATCAGAAGCACCATGTGCTGGAAAACCCACCCCAGGGCTGGCAGGGGGTGGCACAAGGAGGCTCAGCCGTGCCAGCTCCGCTTGGCTGGGGGGAGTTGGGGCAAAGCCAGATGGTGTTGGAGACAGAATTACACTTTTCCAAGCTCCAGGCTCCCAGCAAAGGGGATCTGGGCAATGAGGAGGAGGCAGGGGATCTTTTAGTAGTTGCTGGGTTTCTGCACCAGCTGCAGAGGGGTGTGAGGAGAGGCACAAGGGCTGATTTAGGAGCTGGAAGATGCCTCCCTATGGATGGGAGTCTGTCCAGAGGTAATCTATGTGTAAAGTAATTTCTGAAGGCAGCAGGACTCGATGCAGCCCTTAATAGGACAATCTCATGTGATAAATTACCAGACCCAACTAATCTGCATGTTAAATTTCTTGTATGAGAAATAAATATCCTCAATTCACCAGAGAAGCGCTTTCCTTCCGAGGATTTCATTAAAGACATCAAGCTGCCTGATTTGCATGTTATGATTCCTCGTCCAAGAAGCAGTCGGGCTCTGGAGAGCTCACGGAGAGCCCAGCACTGGAGAGATGATGCAGGAAAAAACAGAGCTGGCCCTGGAGAGCAGTGCCAGGGCACAGGAGGGTGTGGGCAAGGCTCTGCCACCCGGCCTGCTGTCACCTCAGCTGAGGGCATTGGAGGACACAGGGTGTCCTGGGAGTCTCCAGATTTGGGATGCAACAAGGATCCCATGGGAGAGCTGTCTCCTGCCCCCCATGCCAGTGGCAGAGAGTGGAGGCAGCAAGTGGGGGGGAAGACAGAATGGTCACTGGTCCCACACCATCCCCAGGGATGTTCCTGGGGATGCAGGTCCATGTGCACACACAGAGCCAGGCTGGTCCCCAATCCCCCTGCAGTCCCCAGGGATGCTGCCAAGGGGCAATGACTCCACACACACACACACACACACACAAACAGAGCCAGCCTGGTCCCCAGTGTCCCCACAGCCTTTAGGGATGGCTCCCAAGGGGGGATGGCTCCACGCACATACAGATCCAGCCTGGTCCCCAGTCCTTCTGGAGTCCCTCATCACTCCTGATCCCCTGGGATGCTCCTGAGGGAGGATGGCTCCGCAGGAACACAGAGCCAAGCTGTTCCACGGTCCCGCCGTGGTCCCCAGGGATGCTCCTGCAGGATCAGCTCCACCTGCACACAGAGGCACTGCCGTGGCTCTCCCTGGCTCAGGGCCAGGGGCCTGCTGAGCCCGTTGCCCACCTGGCCCTCACCGCTCGCCAGCAGCTCCGGTGGCAAACCGGCGTCGGAATCGCTGCGGGAAGGAAAGGGCGGTCGCCATGGAAACGCTCTGCCAAACTGGGAGAGCGGCTCCTTCCCTTGAAACGGGGAGTGAGCTCCTCCGACCGCCAGAGAGGATGAAGTGGGGCAGTTCGTGGGGAGTGGGGGTCCTCCAGCCCCTGCCCACAGCCCCCAAAACGGGTAAAATGCACGAGGGCGATTGCGGCCGGAGGTGCTGGTGGGATGTCCTGCTCAGCAGAGGATTTGGGGAGCAGTGGTGGGGATGGGGAGGATGAAACGCTTGACGACATGCTGTCCTGGCTGGGAACCGTGAGGTGATGCCACCAAGTCCCAGGGCACAGCCCCTCACAGCACATTGCCCTGCTCCAAACCATGGTGCCCCCGTCATGGGCACAGCCAGGCCCCGGAGAAGGACCCTCCTGCCCCTCCAGGGGGGACATGCCAGGGACACACACAAGCTCCAAGCTGGGAGGGACTGGTTTCACCTCACATCCTTCATCCGCGCCGCCAACGCACCCAGAGCCACTCCTGACCCTGCACGGCCTGGAGCATCCCTGAGCCTCCCCTGCCATCAGCACCAGCCCTCCCCTCTCCAAGGATTACTCTGTTTCTAAACTCGTTAACTTTTAATTACAACCTTCCCACTGCCTGAGCGGGCTGGCTCTGCGCCACCGACAGCTCTATTAAAATTCAATTTCTGCCCATCAAAACTAATTTTGGTCCTTTGCTTTCTCACCAGCAGCCTTCAATGCCAGGCAAGGCAGCCAAACTCTCGTCTCGACACTCCAAATCCCCACGGAGCCACGGGCAGAGCGAAGGGATGCCGGCAGGTTCCGTGGGAGCCAGGCAGGGATTTGCAGAGCAGCTCTTTGCTTCATTTGCTTCGCTGGGTTTGTTTGGGTTTTCCCCACGTGCTTGTTTGTTTTCTCACTTCCTTCCCTAATCCTTTCTGGCTGGAAGCTGGAGCTGGAGGCAGGAGCCAGGGGCTCTGGGGAAAGGGAGTCACCTTGAAGCAGGGATGCAGGGATGTGGAGCTGCTGGACACCCCAGGGCACAGACAGCAGTGCCAGCCCCTTTTCTACAAAAGGGTAAACTGAGACACAGATCAAACCCAGGAGAAATCCAGGAAAAAAAGTCAGGAGTCCCCGTTCTGGGTTTGGAGGTGCCCTCAGGTACCTCGACCTCCTCTTAGGACACGGTTCCTAGGATCAATATCTTGCACCTTTGTTCTGCCTGGGACCAGCATGAGCTGTGGGAATTCTGGGGCTCAACAGGTCTCTGAGCTTCCACACCAGGCCAAGAGACCAGGGTGTCACAAAGAGCACCCAGGCAGGGACTTTGAGAGCATTGCAGAGCTGCAGCCCCCCCGACTTAGTGGGGGACAGCCCCCAGGGTCCCTGAGGATGCCCAGGGCTCCCGGATCCCAGCATGGCACCGTGCTGGGGAGGGGATGTCACCCAGCCACACTCTGCGTTCCTGGCATCCCGGAGCAGCCCCGCGTTGCTACAGCAACACGAAGCCTTTGGATTCGATGCCTTTAAAGGGGGAACGGCTTGTCTCGACCTGAATTATTGATTAAAACAGAGAGGATGACACACGCTCTCAGAAGAGACGGTGAGAGGTGCCCCGCTTGATTTCAAGGCCAGCTCCAAGGGGCTGGAGCTGCTCTGTGACAGATTAGTCACCACACAGGGCTGGACGCCTGCCTGGATGATGGAAGTCTCTCATGCCACCCTGTCTTGCTCCTTCCCCTGGTCTGGCTGTTCCCAGGGAGCCACAAGCTGGCTGTGATCTCCAGCCCGGTGTTAAGGTGTTAATCCGCTTGTGCAAACACCTCCTCCCTGGTGTTGACCTGCTTAAATTCCCCATTTGCTCTCCAAACACAGCCAGCAGCTCCTGGACTGCCAACTGCTGCCTCTGCACTGCCTCCCAGAATGGCAGCCCTGGCAGTGGGACCTGTCAGGGACCAACGTGCCGGGTGGGACTCACCACGGATTCTCAGTGGTGGCCAGAATCAGTGAGTGGGAAAAGAGAAAGACGACCCTCTGAGATCACCAAGTCCAACCTGTGCCTGACCCCCACCTCGTCCCCCAGCCCAGAGCACTGAGTGCCACGGCCAGTCCTGCCCTGGACACCTCCAGGGATGGGGACTCCAAAGAGAATCGCAGAATCACCTCCCTGGGCAGCCTGTTTTGATGCCTGAGTGCCTTTTCTGGACTCACCGGTACTCCAGGGAGAACTTGGTCAGCTCCTGGCTGTTGTGCAGCCACTTGAACTCGAGGGGCCAGCTGCCCTCGGCCATGCACGTCAGGACCAGCCGGTTCCCCTCCAGGTGCACCTGGCTCCGCACCGGCTCCGTCTTGAAGTACGGGGAGACATCATCTGTGGAGAGAGGAGGGAGAGGGGATCAGGGACATGCCAGCCCCACAGCCCGCCAGCCCCACATCCCACCAGCCCCACAGCACCAGGGACACTCATCACTGGAGTCCCTGCCCTTGGCAAGGGGTGGAATGAGATGATCTTTAAAGTCCCTTCCAACCCAAACCATGCCACGATTCTCTGGGCATCATCACAACCCAATGGCCACGTCCTGCCCCTCTGCCCCAGACAGGGCCCCCAGCCCCCTGCCCTGGCCCTTTTCCCCCTCCAAGCCACTCCACAAGCCCATCAAGAAGGGCTCAGCCTGCTGTGGGTTTATCTAAGCTGCTCCTTTGCTTTATTCCCAGCTGCCTTTGTAGCATCTCCGAAGCACCAAGCTTTTAACTCGGGGGGCGAAGGGGCGGAGGGGCTGGGAGCAGAGCAAGGCAGAACCACTTACTCCTCTCCTGTTTTATTTGCTAAGTAAAACTATAAATCGAACCACACAGCTCCATTTTCTGCTTAACAAATGGAAGCCCTTTTACTTCAAAGGCACATTCATATTCCCCAGCAGCTTTCAAGTGCACGTTCAATCACGGCTTCGGGTTTTTTCTTTGGGGCAGGGCTTTGCTTTCTTGTCTGTGCGAGCTGAATTCCTGCCACGGATCTCTGCACCGTGAGCCGGCACCAAGGCAGTGCCCATGCCCATGGGCTCAGTCTGCTCCAATGCCCTGGGGTGACATGAGTTTGTAGGAGCTCAGAGGCACACAGACGCCCCCAGACCTGCACTGGGGGGCCCTCCCTCTTCTCACTGGAGTCCAGGCTCCTGCACACCTCCCTTGCTACACCCACATGGAAATGTCCATTGGATTTACGCCGTGTCCTGCCTGGCACAGGGGTGGGAACGGTAGTGCTGGATGCCAGGCAAGTCATTAGGAAGGGAAGTAGCAGCTTGTGGCTCGTTAATTTAATCCTCCTCTCTGACCTTCAGCAGCACTGGCTGGAGTGAGCAGCCCTTATCCCAGTGTCCCTGCCTCAGGTCTGGGCTGGATCTGGACATTGGAGCACCAGGTCACCACACGAAGCCAGTGTGGGGCACCAGGGCCAAACCCCACGGCAGCCCAGCACGCCCCGGATGGCACAGGGGCAGAACGGTGCCCACCAGCACCACAGCAGTTCAGTGTCCCAGCTCTGGGGTTTGGCAGCACCAGCAGTGAGCCTGGAGTGTGGCCACAGGGTTCCCTGGTCCAGAGAGCTCGTGGCAGCCCTGCAGCAGCTGAGCCGGAGGTTTCCAGGTACCCAAGGAGTGGGGACACAGGTGCCACAGGGCTGAGTTGCTGAGCTTATGGGAACACCCCAGTGCAGATCTGTGTCCCAGTGCACGTGTGTGAGCTGGGGTGGGCACACTTGTCCTCACCAGAGCGTGGCAGGAGCTTGACCTGCAAGGCCGGGGCTTCGCCCACGTCGGGATGGAGACTTTGGGATTATGGCAGTGCCCAGAAGGGGACATGGCACAGCCAGATGACAGCTCTGGATCCAAACACCTCCTGCATGAAAGCAGCAAATGAGCCATGGACTAGGCTGGGGTCCATTGGATGAGGTGCAGCCAAGGATCCAAGCATGGCACAACAAGCTGATCCCCAAGGGCCAATGGTTCCCAGTGGGTAGCACAGGGCTGTGCTACCAGGGTCTGGCTGAGCACTCCTGTGCGACAGTGGGACCAGCACCCAGTGCCTGGGAGGCGTCTGGGATGTGTCCTGGGGGCGTCTGGGAGGTGTTTGGGAAGCATTTGGGAAGCAGGGTGCTCCTGGCACACCTTCCCCTGGGCCCGCACGCCGTTTGCATACACCCTAATTTGATTTTAAGCAGCTAAGGCTCATCGCGCTTTGAAGCGCCCGAGCCATCTGTTCTGCATTAAGGGGTGAAAAACGGCGCAGGGGAGGAGAGGCGGCTCCTAATTCCGTATTGATCGTGCCGGGCTGATCCACCCGCGAAGGTCACAGCGGCCACCTCGCACCCAGCGGCTCCTGTGTCTCCCCCCAAAGTCAAAACCACCCCAACCACGGCAAGGGACAGCGGGGATGGGAGTCCTGGGTGCGTCTTTCAAGGGGTGGCACCGAGCTCTGGGTGTGGAATCCTCAACATCTTCCCAAGAGCCCTGTGCCCGGCCAGGGATGCCAATCCACTGCCGGGGGTGACAAGAGGAGAGGAGGAATATGGGGAAGGGAATGGTTTAGCTCCAGCATCTCCAAAAAGGCCCTCAGCAACAAGACCAGGTGTCCCTGGTGTTCCCCTGCCCACTGGCTCTCAGAGGGAAGAAGGGTACGGGGTCCCAATGCTCAGCAGTGCTGCCCCCAGCCCCTCCCACAGCCCCCTGCCTCAGTTTCCCTCTGCTCTCCAGCAGCACTGGGCATCCCAGCCCTGCTCCATGGGGCAGCTCCTCTTTCCCACCATCCATGACAGGTCATGGCACCACCAAATCCGGGATGTTTGGGGCGCCCACCCCTTCACCATGGAATCAGCATGGATGGAGGCCATCGCTCCCCCCGATCCTGGACCCAGTGAGAGGGTTCCAGGTGGGTAACAGCCTCAATCCCCCCAAACGAGGGGTCATTACTGCTCATTCTGCCTCTCCCCCATCTGTTGTGGCTGTTTACACTCCACTTGCTAATTAGAGGCTAATTAGTTGGTGCAGAAATTCATCACTTTCCAAACACAAGCAGCAATGAGGGGTGTCTTCGGGAACATCTACACATCTGCCGGCGGCACAGGACAGTGCAGAGCTCCTGTGCCATGCCATGCCATGCCATGCCATGCTATGCCAGCCCAACAGAGTCCCTTCCACACAGACAAGTGCCACCAAACTGCTTCACCGGTGACCTCAGGGCTGAGCAGAGCTGCCGGCGGTGATGGATGGCATTCCAAGAGCTGCCAACAGGGAAGGGGGACAGGGACGAGCCCAGCTCTCTCCCTCCTCTGTTGATGATATTTTAATGCCAGGCCCTGGCACGGCACTAATCCTGCCTAATGGGATCACAATCTTGGCCCCTGCACTTTAGTTACATCAGGGCCAGGCAGAGCCGGGGCTGAGCCCGGGGCTTTAGTGCCAGAGCGGGTGCGGATGTAGGGCAGGGGCCCCCGAAAGAGCAGTAATGGATCCTAATTCCCGGCCCTAATGGGTGAGCTGAAAACTAAGCTCCCCTCTCCTCAGCTTCAAATCCCTCTTGATGGGAAGGGATGGGGAGTTTTAAGCCCGGAGGAATCCTGGAATGCCTGCCAAGGGCAGGGCTCTGCCCGGCAGCTGCTGGTGGGATGTGGGGGGAGGAAAGGGGGGAGGCAGCCCCCTCCCTCCTCCCCACAGAGGGAAGATGGGGATGGTGGCATGAGATCCGACTCTACAGGTCTCCCTCGCCAGCCCTGAAGCACCAGCAGCTCATTAAACACCCGGGTCCTCCCTCCAGCCTGGCACCATGATCCTGGGAACAACACATTCCCCCTCCCTGTGTTCAGCACAGGGTCACCCCCCAGTGCCCCTCAGGGAC
>VXBA01002784.1:121198-136288 GCA_013399895.1 Serilophus lunatus | reverse complement strand
CGCCCCCGGGGGGGGGGGGGGGGGGGGGGACATCCAGCTCCTCCTCTCCCCATCTCGCTAATTGGAAGCTCATCAGCCCAACACCCATTTCTGCTAATTAACATGAACCAGTGGGATGCACTGGTGGTATCCCCACCAGGCCAATGCTCACCAACACCAGGGGGATGTTCTCAATCCAGCCCATCTGTACCTGCGGGCTCCAGGTGCCCAGTGGAGCCCAACCAACGCTGGGGACCAGCACTTCCCTCAAGGAAAATAACACCATCACCTCCCTCCTTCCCAACAGCCCCGCTTTGGTCCCACCAGGAAGCAGCTGGTGCAGCTCTGGGAAGGGGCCACTGCACTGCCTGCACTCCTGGACAGCAGAAGGAGGGACAGAGCCACGTCCCTGCTCCCCTCAAAGCTTTCCAGGGCTCCCCCCATCCTTCCAGAGCCTTCACCACCCAAAAAGGAGGTTGCCAGCTCAGGAACGAAGATGCCAACCCTTTGGGAGTGCTGCAACAGCTGCCTGGCACTGCCACCGACCAACTTCCCACTCCAGCCCCCCCGGAATGGGGAGATGGATCTAAATCTCTTCGGCATCAGACTCTCGCTGGCTCCGCAGCACGAAGAGATTAAAAAACAATAAAGAGAAAGCGAAACCCTCCGCTATAATTACCAGCCTTTAGCCGCCAGCGGAGGCAGGAGGGAGGGAGGGAAGGAGAAAGGGGGGAAAAGAAACAGAGGAGAAAAAGAAATCCACTAAAATTTTAATAGGAACCACTGCATTTAATTTAACGACACATTTTTTCAATTACCAGAATAATTGTTTTATTCATAAAACGAGTTTCAATAAGAGGGTAATTTTCCTTTGTTTTTATTATTCATTTGTGGAACATATTCCCGGCACAGCTCCCCGGCTCTGCATCCGGGGGGCTGGGGGAAGTGAGGAGGGGGGAACATCACCAGGGCACCCCATGGCCCCCAAATACAGCACCCATGGGGGGGCCTCAGTGTCCCCGAGCACCCTGGTGGGGTCACAGCCTTGGCTGGGGGCAAGGAGAGGTGTCCCCATGGATCCATCCTGGCCAAGGGGTGCTGGGGACATGGTGGTCCCTGCCGTGGCCACCTCGGCTTGGTGGCCCCATGCTGTGGGGACAGGTGGATCCCCAGGGTGGTGTCCCTGCCTAAGGAGCCACTCCTCGGCCAAGACACGCTCCCTGCTCGTCAGATGCCAGCGTGGGGTTGGGAAGCATCAATTTTTCAGTGGACGCTGGTAAAGTCACTGGGTTGATGAAATGACGTGTCCCCACGGACACGGAGGGCACGGAGCCACCACAACACCCCGGCACGGCCCCGCTGCTCCCGGGGTCCCCTCTCGATGCCCTCCAGGGGCCCCCACGGGGCGGGTGGCAGCTGCAGGGGGATTAGCAGCACCCCCTGACACTGCTGGAGCCATTAGTATTCCTGAGACGAGGCTTCATCCTCTTCATAAAAAGCAAACATGGAATTGAAATGCCGAACGCTCCCGGCACCTGGGGAGCCACGGAGCGCGACGTGAGCGTGAGCAGGGACAGGGAGGGACCAAGGGGTTGTCTGGGGGAGCCAAGGATGGAGCCAAGCAGGGCTGGCATGGTGTGGGCACCACGCTGAGCCTTCTCTCCCGCCTCCCAACACCTGAGCAGCTACAAAGCAACCCGAGCCACACGTTGCAGCCTCATGGGGCTCACGCAGGACCACTCCATCCTTCCCAGCCCATCACCCCGCAGAAGCCAGAATCGTACAATCATGGAATCCCAGACAGGTTTGGGTTGGAAGGGACCTTAAAGCCCATTCATGCCCCCCCCTGGCCTGGGCAGGGACACCTTCCAGTATCCCAGGATGCTCCAGCCTTGGACACTTCCAGGGATGGGGCAGCCACAGCTCCTCTGGGGGCCTCCCCACCTTCTGAGGGGAGAATCCAGCGTCAGCCCTTGGACGTGATCCCAGCAGACAGGACTGGTTCTGGAGCAACCACAGAGAGACCCAGCTGTCCCTTGCTCCCCTCAGGCTGGGCTGGTGCCACTGGGCAGCTCCACTCACCCCTGGCACACAGAGTGGTGCCAAAGGCACCCCACACGATCCCACCCATCTCATCCCTATGGATCAGCCCGGCTGCCCAGCACACCCCCACCCACGACACATCTTTTGAAGTGTTTTTTCCCCCTTTTTACTAAGAAAAAGACTTATAATTGCATATGTGACCATTAATCCTCCCAACTTACTTTGTTCCATTCCTCCTCTGCCTTCCCCTCCCTCCCTTCTCCCCCCACTGAGACCGAGAGCTTTAAAACTCTCCTTCTGGCTATTAATTAAAAGCAACCTCTCCACTGCCATGAGTGTACTTGCCATAAATTAATAGCAGCCTTCTTAATCAAATCTTATCTCCTCTCCAAACGCCCAGTCCACGGGGCTGGGTTGGTATCCCAGCCCGCCCAGCCGTGAAATGCAATTCCCAATGCTCCAGTGGACTCGGCAGCTCTGCTCCGTCTCCTCCTCCCTGGCGCCTGTACCTGCGCCGGCCTGGAATCACCACTTGGGCCAGGAGGGAGGAGAGGATCCCGGCCACCCGCTGTGGAGGTGGCTCCCGAAGGACACGCTCCATTTCTCAGCCATTTACTGCGTTTATCCGCAGCCCCCGCGGACGGCACTCGCCTCCCTGAATTATTTAGAAGGGGTTCCGTGCTCCGAGGCTGTGAGAGCAATGGTGGGAAATTCTTCTGCTGGAGCTGAGGGTGATGCTTTTGGACCTGCGAGCTCGTGGTGCTCCAGTTTCCACGGCACGTTGGAGAGCACCACCCCTCTGGTCCTTCATCCCTGTCCCGTCAGGTTTTCCTTCTCCCCACCCATACTCCACCTTCCCCAAGTGCCGCCCTTTCCCAAGGGCAGGTGCAACCCCAGGATGCCGATGAAGATGCAGACATCCTGCAACGCCACCCCAGGGCAGCCCCTGCCCCACAGGAGTCTCCATCCAGCTCCCAGTTGCAGCCATCCTCTCTGAGCTGCCAGTTCCCGAGTTCCACAGGATTCCCAGGCGGTAAAATATGAGCTGGGACAGAGCAGGACCTGGACACTGTGCTGGGGCTGCTAATTCCAGCCCTCTCCTTTACCACGCAGAAAACCCAGTGCTGGATGTGATTTTCCTGCTTGGCAGAGGCAGCCCTGCCTTCCTGATGGGCTGAGACAGGAACAGGGGGCTCAGGCTGGATTCCTCCTGCAGCACCACGGTCCAGGCTAAGCCTGGGGCAGTGGGGAGACAACGGGACTTGCAGCTGGAGCCACACCAAAAAGGAGCTGCTGCTCCTCCAGCAACTGCAGGCCAGAGCTAAGAGGTTTTCAACCGAGGCAGCGCAGCCTGGAGAGCCTTTCTTGCTCAGCTCCAATCACTTCAGGATCAGAGGAATAAGACCACCCTTGTGTGCATAAGAGGGGCCACAACCCCGAGCCCCAGTTGGAGGAGGGATGCACTGACAGCACCCAGGAGGAGCATCTCACAGCGGCCACATCCTTTCAGCAGCAAACCCTGGAGCTGTGCCAGGTGCTGTGCCCATCCTGCCCGTGACCAGACACCACTGTAGCCCTGGAGGGAAGAGCTGGGAGGCTCCAGGGCTGCGGGGACAGCCGGTGCCCTCCAGCCGTCTGCTCTGTGACGACCTTGGTGCCGAACACACCCGTCCTTGCTCCGATGCCTCCCGCCGGGTGCTCACAGCACGGGGAGCTGCTGCTCTGCTGTGGGGAAGGGGCACGGGCAGCAGGAGGACTGCTGCCCATGGGCACGCTGGCCCTCGGGCTCAGGTGACAGCTCCTGCCCACCCCTGAGGGACACAGCCGAGGCAGGCACCTCACCCCCATCCAACCCTCTGTTCTCTTGTACAACAGCTTTAGCAACTCCCTCGCAGAGGAAAAAGGCTTTTTGGGTGGTGGGGGAAGAGCTGGAGATGTGGAGTGACCTCCCAGATGGGTCCAAGCATGTGTGCCCATTACCTCAGGAGGGTTGGCACAGGAGGGGAGCTGAAACTTGGCACTGCCACCTCAGTGAAGAGCTGGACTGGACCTGGCAGAGCCCGCAGCTCTGGCACCACTGCCCCGCTCCCCGAGCCTCCCTCAGTGGGGATTTGGGGTTTCCTACATGCCATAAGCCGATTGCAGAGGTGTGGTAACTGGATTAGGTGGGAGGCTGAGGGAGAACAGACCTGGAGCAGCTGCTCAGCAGAGCACTGCTCCTGCCCCTGTGATGCCACAGGATTTGCAGAGCAGGTGCTTAAACTGATTTCCCTCCCTTAAGCCTCTGGAAAGGTGAAGCTGCAGAAGGGACGTGAGCTCTGCCCCCTCCTCACCCCTGTGAAAACTCTGCAGGGCCCTGGCATGGGCTGCAAAGGGGTCATGTCCCCATGGCAGTCCCTGCAGCCACACGTGTCCTCACACTGGCGATGGGTCGCATCCCCACGTTGGCTCCCACCCTAACCCTTCCCAAATCACTGGCAGCGGGTCACATTCACATGTCAGTCCCTGCAGCCACCCTTACCCATGGCACTGGCAGTGAGACCTGCAGGTGACACCACAGAGCAGCAGAGTGACCCCAAAGCCCTGCACTGCCCCATCAGCACCCACCACCCCCCGTGGTGATAATCCCCGCCGGCAGCAGACACTGCTCGTGGCTCTGGGTGACATCCCTGTGGCTAATCCAAACTGACCACTGCAGGGCACAGCAGGGGGGACCACGGCCTGAGCGCCCCCTCCCCAGCAGCACCCAGCCCAAGGGGGTTTCCTGAATCCCAGGCACAGCCGCATCCCAGGACAAGGTGATGCCAACGGGACCACAGCAGTTCCTGCCGCAGGGATGAGGGAGCAGCCCCCCGGGCGATGCCCCTCGAGAGATGCCCCCCTCCTCCCACGGCCCCCAGCATGGCCCTGGTGTCACCTGCAGACTGCACAGCAGTTTTGCCAGTGTCACACCTCATCCATCTCTGCTGGAGATCTCCCGCGGCGCTTCCCAGCCTCGGGGTGGGGGGAAGAGGCAGCGGGTGTGATTTCCAGAGCCAGCAGCGCTCAGGAAAAGCCCAGGCAGAGAACGGGAGCCCCAGATCCAGCCAAGGTAGCCCCTGCCCAGTGCACGGATGGATTTGCCCTGGCACTGCCAGCACGAGCCCCTCCCACCCAGTGGCTCCGAGTGGGATGCTCAGCAGGGCCATGGCATCCCCCAGGACAAACAGACGGGGATGGATGGACATCCCCCTCCCCTCACTGCACCCTGCCAGGCCAGGCTAGTGGGACACCCCAACCACGCTGCTATCTCCCCTTCCTCTTCCCACATCTGTCTCCAGGCCCACACTTATTTATTTATTTGTTAATTAACTGCTGTTTCCATAACAAACGCTCCAGCTTCTCCCAGCCTCCAACAGCCCTGGGGCTGGATTGTTAACTAGGATTTTAATTTGTTAATTAAAAGCAGGATGGCTCCATAACAAGCTCCTCTTCCACAGCCGGGGTTCTCAGAGGGCTCAGTGGGCCACGGGCAGCCTCGCCATGCCCGGATGGACTCCCCCAGGGATGGGGGGCATGGGGAGGGGGGAACCCCTCTCCCCCAGAACAAGGGTGTCAGAAAAAGGCTCAAGACCTCCCTTGTCTCAGGAGTGGTGCTGGAGAAGATTATGTCCCCTCCCTCTGTGGTCTCATCCTGGCAATCCCTTCCCCAAACACCACATGGCTCCCAGCACATGTCCCTGGCCATCAGAGCATCCCAACCCTGGTGACAGAGCCTCCCCTGCCCACTGCAGCATAGCCAGGGTTTGCCAACGTTATCCTCTCAGGATTCCCATGGAGGAAAGCTCCAAACAGCCCTCAATAACCAGCCCCTGTGGCACTGAGGACCCAGCCAGATGCCCCCCCAGTGCCAGTGTGGGCCAGGTAAGGGTTGAGATGCTCCCAGAGCCAACAGAAAAACATCAGCCCTTGCTGGGAAACAGGAATTTATTCAGCCTCATGGCTGGGAACAGAGTGGGGCTGTGTGCCTGCCCATCCCTGTTGCTGGAAAAACCAACATTTCCCTCACAGGAAACCCCCAACAGACACACACACACACACATGGTCCTGTTGTGTGTTCCCAGCACTGAGTCCGGGGGGGCCAACAAGCAGAGCTTTGTGCTCTGAGGCACTGGGCAGCCCCTGTGGACCCCCCACACCCAGCTCTGAGCACACAGACCCCGGGAGTCCAGCCCCAGTCCTGGCTCCAAGGCACAGAGCTTCGAACTCAAACACATGGAGCTGCCAGGAGCTGGAAGGCCCCGCAGCAAAGCAACCCCATACAGATGCTGCTGGGGGGGTGAGGAGCCCCCCTAGGCCAGGGGTGCATCCCCAGGGCTGCCCAGCTGTGGGTGGCACAGCTGGATGTCTCCCTGCTGAGCCTGTCCCCACGCAGGGCACAGGCTTGTCCCCAGCTGGGGATGCTGAACAAGCTCCAGGCTCTGGCCCAAACTCCTTCCCCAACAAACTCCTTCCAACAGCAGAAATCCTCCGAAGCCCACGATTACACAGCTCTGCCGTATCTGGGTCACTGCTGTGAGTCATGGACACCCAGAGAGTGACTCAACGCTATTAGAGGGGCCGGATCCTGCAGATCATTTCCCCAGGAGACACTCCAAAACACTGAGGAAAGGAAGGATCAATGGACAGCACCTCTAGACCCTCCGACAGCTGCCAGCCAGACGCTCTCTAGGCAGGAAAAAGGGCCAACTCTTTGCACCTCAGCCCTTTCCAGCCCTGTTCCCAAAGGCTTTGCAGTCAGGACCGGAGCTTCTCCACAAGGGTTTGGCAGGAACAGGCTCCACTCCCATCTGCCAAGCAAGGTGGGGGTCCCAACAGCCCAGACCCCATCCCCAGAGTGGTCCCAGCAACTGAGTGGGATGGGTGACACACAAGTCCAGGGCAGCACAGCACAGTTTGGGGCTGGATTTGGCCTCATGGAACGTTCTGAGTGTATCCTCCAGGAATTCCTGGAAGGCAACCACAGCCCTGCACTGTGGCAGCTCCTGGAGCCACCGTGGCCACAAGGAAGTAGGAGAGGAAAGCCACCTCCGACCTGCCCTGCAGGAGCCCCAACAGCACCTGGGATATCCCTTCTGCAGGTGGCATCCGTGTCCCACATCCCCCAGCCCTGCAGGATGCTCAGCAGACAGACAGACAGACAGACAGACAGCAGCCGCTTCCCAGGCTCGCCACGAGAGTCCCGACAAGGCGGCATTTCCCAACCGAAAAAAAATCCGGGGGGGGAAAGAAAAACAGAAGAGAAACCACAAGAAAAACCCCAGTGAGCCCTTCCCAGGGCACTGACGCAATCAAGTCAGCAGCCCCGTGGGATGGAAGGTACTCTGCCAGCTCCCACCCTCCCTGTGCCAGGCGGGACAAAGGTGCTGGTCCCCCTCCCTATGGCACAGCCCCGAGCCAAGGGGCACCGGGCACTCACCCATTTACTGGGGTGTTGCCCAGACATCCTTTTTTCTAAGTATTAATTAGTCATTGCATGGCTCACTTGAAACATAAATAGCTGTAGCATGACAACGAACATTAGTTTTCGCTGGAAAAAGCTTTTTCCAAAGCTCTTCCTTCGCAGACATCTCTGCTGATGGGTGGGGGACAGGAGTAACTGGCAGCCCACCTTCCCCCCGCAGCCAGCCCTGAATTTCCAGGGCAGAGTAACAAACTCTGGTCGTGGCATTTATTCACACACTTGTGGCTCTCCCAGCCAGAGGGGCTTTTCCAGCCAACGCTGCGCCAGCGATTCCAGCCTGACGTGAAGCTTATGGGGAGAAGCCAAGCGAGCGAGACTCCCCCAGCGCCGCGGGTGAAGGGCTGTGGCAGCTCCGTGCCCTGCTCCCAGCACGCGCCTCGCTTCCACCCTCCAGCCCCTCTCCCCACCACTGCCCTCCCAGCCCTTCTTCCCACCCTACATGCGAGGCAAATAAGAGAAAACAAGGTGATGAAGGCACCCATCACCTCCCTCCCCTTCCCCGTGCTCAGCTGGAGGGGAAGGCTCTCCCAACGGCGGCGCTGGGAATTAAGCATCCCACCCTAATGAGTTGATTTTATTAGTTTGTGAATGCATTGAGAACTCATTATCAAAATAAACATCAACTCACTCCACCGAGCACGGCGCCGCACACGCCGGCGGTGCCGCAGCTGGGGCCACGCGTGGCTCCCACCCCGGGACATGCTGTGGGTCCCCAATGTGCCCTGGCACTGACTGGGAGGGTGCCAGGGCAGAGGTGCCCACCCTACAATACCCCTTGTGCCATGAGGTTTGTTTCTTCTTTTCAGCTGCAGGGCTCCAGGTTGGGCACCCAGTGCTGCTGCTCGCTGGGGTGGCACAGCCCCGAGCTCCTGCCACCCCAGCAGGTCCCCTGGGAGCTGCTCAGAGCTGCTGCAGGGTGGGAAGCCCAGCCACGACCCTCTGGGGCTCCTGCAGGGCAGGGAGAAGCCCCCACTCCACTCCAGGATCTCCAGCACCCTCAGGAGCTGGTGCAGCACCCAGTGCTGGAGCACGGGGAGCTCAGCAGACCCCAAGACCCCCAGGGACAGCCAGGGCAGGAGGCAGCACCCCAACCCTGTGGTGCCAGCGCCGAGCCCCTCTGGGCAGGGCTGTGACGAGACGCGGGGGCATAGCAGGAGCATTGTCCAGCCTGGCAGGACGTGCTCCCTTTGGAAACAGCAGCTAATCCCATTTCATCCCCCCTTCACGGCCATCAGCTGTTTTTCAGGCATGCAGGAGGCGGGTTGCTGAAACCAGAGCTATTGTGTCCGCCGGTCCCAGCCCCCTCCATCCGTCCATCCATCCATCCACCCCAGCCCTTCGCTGGGTCGGGAACCGGCAGCTTGTCCACACCCCACTCCATCCCCATCCAGACCTCCCGGGAATGCCAGATCCATGCAGGACCCCCCCTTCATCTCCCCTCAAGCTCTCAGCCTGACCCTTGGCCCAAGCTCAGGCAAGGAGGAAGAGGAGGAGGAGCACCAGAGACCCATGAGAACAGCCACCCACAGAGCCCAGCACTCGACTGCTCCCCACTGGGGGACACAGGCTCCCAGAAGGAACTTAAATGTCTCCATAGAACCCCAGTAATGCCCTGGTTCCCCACCCAGTCAGTGAACTAGGATGTGCTGGGGAGGATGGCTCTGCAGGATGGGGACAGGCTCCTCCAGCCATCCTGGTAATACATCCCATTCCTGCAGACAAGAGAGGGGACATGGAACATGTGGGTCCCAAGCCCTGCTCTTCTCCCAGGGAAATACCCTCTGGATCCAGCAATTTCCAATTAAGGGGGTCCAAAACCAGCATTTCCCTTCACCAAGCTGGTGAAGGAGACTCACCACTGCAAGCACAGGGGTCGGCACCCCATGGCCAGGGTGACCTGCTGGCCTGAGGGAACTGCCAGAGTCCTCCCACATCACACGTGTCCCCACTCCCCACAAAGGACACCCAGGCAGCAAGGCAGGGGTAGAAGGGCTTTGCCAGGCACCTCAACCCCTCCTGGAGGAATTCCTCCAGGGACCAGCACTCCTGTAGATGACCCTTTATCCCCCTCCCTGCCCTGGCAGGACCCTGGTACTGCTGTGCAGGGAGCCAGGAGGGCTCAAGGTTGCAGCCGAGGACTCGCAGGTTGTGGCTCACCCAGCAGTGCAGAAAGCAATTAACTACCACAGCTAAAATTAGCTCAGCAGTTCCTCCTGCTACTGGACAAACTCATCAAGGCTTCCCTACGCCGGGGGCCTCGGCACCTTTGCACAGACAGGGAGGGATGGACGGAAGCCGAGACAACCTGTGTGGGCAGGGGGGCACCAGCTGGCACCACACCAGGGTCCCCCTCCCACCATACCCACCACCACCCACCCCGTGCCTCAGTTTCCCCCCCCAGCTGCCTAGGGTGGAGGCAACCTCCTGGAATGCTCAGGACAGCTGGCCTGGAGCTGCCACACACCAAGGTGGATGATGGAGACAACGATGGCTGGCAGGGAGGGAGGGTGGCTGGGGACCCCAGCATTCCTGGAATTGCCACCGTGCCACCCCCATGGCCAGCCGGGATGCCCAGCTGCTGGCACACAGAGACAGCTGGTCCCAGTGCTCAGGGCCTTCCATAGAATCCTGGAATGGTTTGGGTTGGAAGCTTGAAGCTCATCATGCCCCATCCCCCTGCCTATGGCAGGGACATCTTCCACTAGACCGAGTTACTCCAAGGCCTGTCCAACCTGGCCTTGGGCCCCTTCCCCAGCCCACGGTGGGGACAATGATCCACAGGGGGAGGTACCACCCCAGAGGATCCAGTCACAGCATCCCCAGGGATGGTCATGCTCGAGGCTCAGGGCCCCCCACATTCCAAGTCTCCAATCCTGGGGGCCCCATCAGAGCAGGGAGACAAAAGAGGCCGGGGACCAGCTGCAGCCCGGGAATGTCCCCTGCCCTCGGCCCATTCCCAGGGATCAGGTTTCCGAGTTCCCAGGCAACCCGAGCCTGGCCGGCATGGCTTTCCAGGCAGGCATTCCTGCACCCCTGGGGCCGGGGGCGAGGGGAGGAGGCTGCCAAGGGGGCCCCGGACACAGGCAGGTGCTGGGAGTCAGGTTGGGGAAAGGGGATGGAAGGTGAAGCATCACTGGGAGAGAGGTGCAGGATGTACTCCCAAAATATTGCTGGAAGCAGGGAATGCACACCCAAAGCATCGCTGGGAGCAGGGTGGGGACAACACACACTCCAGCAGCTGATCCCCAGCCCCAAAGAGAGGTGTTGAGGGCAGTGCCCACCCTGGGGGCACCACCAACATGCCTTAGGGTGTGAGATGCCAAGTGGGGCCAGCACAGCAGGGAGCTGCTGCCAGCACATTCCTGCCTGCTGGTGGGGCAAAGAGTGGCAGGAACAGACCCAGAGTCCGGATCCTTCTCCATGAATGGCTCTGGAGGGTGGGAACCCCAAAACAGAGCAGCAGCTGGGGGGATGAGGGTGGTCCCTGCTCTGAGCGACCCTGGCCCTGTGTCCTTTCCAGCAACTCCATCCAACGCTCCCCCCTCATCAGAGGAGAAGCTCTCAGGACACCCCACTGCCCCAGCACCCACCACCCTGAGCCATCCCAGTCCCACAGGGCTGCTGCATCCCCATGGGCACTTTGGAAGCCCAAGGGCCAGTGCCATGTGGCACTGGTAGAGCACCAGAGCCACCAGCCCTGGCACAACCCCGGGCACAGCAGAGGCTCAGCTCTCCCTTCGTTAGCACAATCACATCACCACTGACAGCAGCATATNNACTCAGCACCCGGAGGGTTCTGCCCCCCACACAGCGCTGCCCCTCCAGGGCCGTGCTCACCCCAGGCACTGCTTGCACTGCTGCTGCAAACACCAACGCATCCCCAACCAGTTTGTGTAGGGCCTACAGAAATGTGTGTGTGGCTGGAGCTCATCCCCAGGCAGGAAGCAGCCACAGGCACGGGCTGGGGACAAGGACACGGTTCATAAAGAGTGGCAGAGGCAGGGTCACCCCTCATCACACCGCCCGCCAGCCACCCTCCTCCCCGTTTAATTATCAACGTTTTCCCAGGTTCTCAAGCAGCCAAGCATTCGCCTGCTCCCTCCTTCCCGCTCTCCTCCAGCTCCTGTGTTTGCTCCTGCCGAGAGGAAATGCCACCGCAGCCCAGTCCCCGTCACTAAGGGACGAGTAGCACTCGACGTTGTCACTCACCGTGGTCCCCAGATGGCAGCAGGGCAGGAGCTGCACAGCCACCCCCAGCTCTCCCTGCTCACCAGTGCCACCAGCTCCAGCCCCGTGGGCAGCAGAGGTGGGGCCGAGCCCCCAGACACCCTCTGTCCCACTGGCAGCTCCCATCCGGACTGTTCCCCCACTCTGCAGACCACTGGCACCCCAAACGTTTGGGGACCAGCACAGTGACAGGTCAGGGTGACACAGGCTGCCCGGGACTGTACCCCCCTCCCTTACGGTTATCAGGTCATCAAAATTTCATCGTTGCTGTGCCCAGGCACTAATGGCTTCCCAAGCAGCATCAAATTTTAATCTTCCCTTCCTCTCCCCTAAAAGCCACTCTCCTTCCTGAGCTGGAGCATTGCATGAGGCCAGCAGCAAACGTGTCAGCGCTGGTTGAGACCAAGGCAGGAGAGTGTTGTCAGCCTTCCACTCCTTCCCCGATGCCACCAGCGCAGAGGAATCGGCAGCTCCCATCACTGACGTCCTGGCATGAGCCTGGCACCAGTGCCACATCTCCAGGAAGGCACAGGGGCTTGTCCTTGTCCCTCTCCTGCCCATCCCCACGGGGCTCCAAGCCTGCAGACGTGCCCAGGCACCACACGTTGGGGGCAGAAGATGCTGGAACTCCCCCGCTGCCACCTCTAATAAGCCTCTTTGGTGGAAGCTGCCCATTTCAGGCCCCTGCCCCAAATCCCGTCTGGAACCTTAAGCCTCCCAAATCCCTCCTGGGACTGGCCACAGCCTCCTCAATCCCATTAGAGGTGCTGTGCCAGCACGGGGGGTCCCTGGCTCCACCCCCAGCGCTGAGTGTGGGGAAACCACATCATTCCTGGGGGTCACAAAACCTACAGACAGTGGAGAAGAGGGGGATAGGGACTCCCAAGTTCTCCCCAGCTCCTGGGGAGCCCTTGATCGCCTTGCTACTCGGCTGAAGGGGCGTGTGTTGGCAGGGTGGGCAGCCTGTGCCCCCCAGCCCTGGCACAGCCCCCCGAGCCCAGCACAGGTCGCACTGCGACAGCTCCAGCCCGGGCAGCGCTGCCTGTGAGCCTTCCCCCAGCTCCGCATTGGGCTCCGGGTAATTAGCGCGAGGCCCCTAATCGATAAGTTATTTTTTGCCATGGGTAATTAATAATTACAGAGCACAGACGGGCTGTAATTAAACTTCCATCCCCTCTTTCGCGGGCAGCGAGGGGCCTTTGTTTTACAAACCGCAGGTATTACAGTGCCTCACCCTGTGCCCGGGCCGCCCCCGCGCCCTGGCCGGGGAGGTCTCACGCCTTCGCCTCCTCCTTCCCTTCCCTATTGATCCCATTTTCTTTGGCTGCCAGAATCAATAGACCCGGCACAAAGCGCTGCTGCCCCTTGCTGCCAGCCCTGCGGGGATGCCCTGCCTGCCTCACCGCAGTGGGAAGGAGCCAGAGCCCGGAGCCTACCAATGCCAGGCGTCCTGCCCACCCGCTGCCCTTCCTCAGCTCCATCACCCAGCACCCTGCCCAGCCCAGTGGGATGCAGCAGTGAGCGCCAGCACCCCGCGGGCACCGCAGCTGGGAGGTGACCCTGCCAGTGCATCCCCAGCGCCACCCGCGGCAAGGCAGACGGGCACGTGCCAGGCTTTGGGAATGATCCCTCCAGCACAACCAGCTCACCCGTGGCAGCTGCCACGCCGGGGCCGGGCACGGAGCAATGTCACACTGCCCGCGAGGACGTGACACGCGCCGCAGAGGAGCCGGAGCTGCAAAGCTCTGCTCCTGCGCCAGGAGAGCGGAGCAAAGCCCCTTCCCCACCCCTCCGGAGGCCTGGAGCACTGGCAGCCCCACGCCTTCCAGCCCGCAGCGAGACCCCAGAGCCCCACCGATAAATGGAAGGAGATTGGGGCACCCCAAAAGCCCGTGCCCGCAGGCGGGAAGCAAACGGATCACAGGGGACCCGCCAGCCGGAGACGCCAGCCAGGAGAAGAGAAACTCAGCAAGGGAGTGAATCAATCAAAGAGACCTTCAGAGCTCCCCACACAGGGCCTGCCCGGATAATATACTGCCGCTTTAGATGTTATGTTCTGAACTTAATTACTGAGAAATTATAGCAGTGCTGGGGGAGGCTCAGGGGGAGCCGGGAGGACGGGAGCGCACGGGGACTTCTGGCTCCGCTTGCTGCTGCAAACAAGGGCAAGAAATGTCGTGGCTGAGGACCCCGGTGCTGCGCCCCACTCCACCCCCCCGTTCCCAGTTTGGATCCGCTCGGTCCAAGCGTAGGGACGGAGGCGGCCACGCTGCATCTCTGCCAGGCAGGAGCCTCCTCCGTGGCCCCGTGGGGATCCTCACTGCTAGGGAGGCGACACTAGGGCCCCCAAGCATCTCTGAACCCCAGCTGCGCCCTCAAGGGCCACAAACTATTTTTATATCCCTCTAAGGTAGCGGAGCAGCTAAAAACAGCCTGTGCCATGCCCAAGCCCCAAGGGCAAGGAACAGACAGGGGCTCACCCTGCCCAGCAGCGCTACGGCTCCCAAGGGCTGTCGGGGTGTAGGGGGAGTCCCAGGTACCCACAGGGGTTCAGGGGTGCAGATCCCCCTCCCCAGCTTGAGGTTCCTGACCCCTCACACCAGCAGCTGGAGGTCGATGGGACCAACATGGGATAAGCTGCTCCCTGGGAACTCCCCAAATTTGGACCCCAGGTTTTGTGGTACAACGGGGGTCCCCGAGGAGCGGGTGAAATGGGCACTGCCATTCCCTGGGGATGTTCAGCCTCCCGAAGGTGGTCTAGGGCAGTCTTCTACCCCATGCTCAGAGCAACATGTCCCCCCGATCCCCAGCCTGGAGGCAGTTCTGGGGCAGGACAAGCGGGAGGCAGAACAGAGCCGAGCTGCTTTGCCCCCACGAGTCCTCCCGGACACCGCGCTGTGCCCAGCACCGGCGGGCCCCGAGCCCCGGCTCCGGGGAGGCTTCGCGATCATCACGGATGCTGTGCCCTCCCCGGGCGGAGCTCCGCGGCCGCCTCGCTCCCACCCCCGTGCTGGCACAGCTATCTCGCAGCCCGGGGATGGCAGGAGGGTCGGTTAAGGGGCACAGCGCGGAGATCTCCCCCCTCCCCACCTTCCCGCCGTCCATCTCCCGCCGCCCCCCACATCCCCTTACCTTGGGCGCCGGCTCCCGGGGGGCCGGGCATGGCGAGCACGGCGAAGCAGAGCAGCCCCCAGCTCCGGAGCCGGGCCATGGCTCCGCCGAGATGGGCTGGGGGGGGCTGTGGGGGGACAACTTCCCCGACTTTATAATCCGGGCGGCTCCGGCGCAGGGACCCCCGCAGCGGAGCTGCTCAGAGGGAGACGAAGGCGCCGGGGTGA
>VXBA01002784.1:81127-120671 GCA_013399895.1 Serilophus lunatus | reverse complement strand
TGTGGAAGCAGCGGCTCCCGTCTGCAGCTCCCTCCCCGCCCCAGCCGCTCCGACAGCACTCGGAGCATCAGCTCTGGCCCCCGGGAAGGGGACGCGGCACGTAACCCAGGTAGCTCTAAAGCAGAACTCGTTGGCACAGGATTGTCAAAGCAAATATTTTAGGATTCTCAAAAAAAAAAAGGGATGATCCAGCAGCACCTCCCTAGTAACACATCCTCTCGTCAGGCCTGACCCTGCAATTCCTCAAGGCCAGGTCTCCCCAAAGGATCGCACATCCTTCAAAGATGTCTGTGCTTTCTGCAAGCACAGTGCCTCGCATTAGGTGGGGGAGAGTAGCTAAGTCACGGCTGCTACCAAGCATTAACACCCAAGGACCTGCACCATCTGCACAGGAGGAAACATCCATCCTGAACGCTGGATCAGCCTCCTGAGCACACACGGCACCTCCGAGCCAAGGGACCTGCAAGGATCAGAGTGAAACGAAAGCATGAGCAGATTAGCCTGGAGCCAGCCCTGGCACTGCCGGGTCACACCAGGGCAGGGACGGAGGGAACACTCTCCCACAGACATCGATACAACCGTGGCAGTGCCCGGGCACCGGTGTGTATTTTCACTGCACTGTTCACACTCGCGTGTAAATCCCACTCGGTCCTTACGGGGACAATTTCTGTGTGCATGTTGTGTATTTGGAGAGCTACTGCCAAATTTCCCATCGACCTCTTGAAGAGAGACTGAACAATAACCCAGCACTTGCCCACCCCGGCATTAATCAGCTCCGTGGCTGGCATTCTCAACCGAGATGACGGGATCGATGTGCTGTGGGAGGCAGCAGTCCTGGCTCGCCCCTCGGGGAGGTGTTTCCCGGTGCCTGCTGGAACAAGCAGGGGGAGAGGATGCCCTGCCAGGGCTGAGCTCAATCCCCGCGGGGGCTCAGACCCGCTCCCCAGGCACACACACATACACACTGCCGCCCTGACAACGCTCAGCACGCTCCCAAACCCTGCAGGATCAGGGCTTTGTTCCATAAAGAACAGGAATTCCTGTCTCCAGGGCCATAAATCCAGGTCTGACCCTGGTGCCAGCACTGATTTATGGTTATTACAATTAATCTTGCCGAGCTGTGAGCAGTTTATTACCACTTGCACAGGTACCTTGTTCCCCACGGTCACCCGGACTGAGTTTGGATCTCACAGCAATGTTCCCCCCGGAGCACATCCTCCCTCCCAGCCCCGCCTGGTCCGTGCCAGTTCTCCTCTGCCCAAATGCCTCCAAGCGGCAGCAAGTTCCAGCAGGTAACACCACACCTGTCTGCAGGAATTTGTGGAAGAGCCCAGAGCTGCTCCACACACCCCAGAGAGGGCAGTGGGCTCTGGTGGTGCCCACATTGCCACCGTCCCATGACCCTGAGGACATTCCAGGTGACGCTGTGCTCCCCCCGTGCTGCTGGCTCACCCCAAAACCCACACAGGGCGTCTGTCCATCTCGCCTGAGTTTTGGCCCAATCCTCCAACGACATCACCGAGAATCCCAACTCAAATTTGGGGCAGCACCACTTGTAATTACACCGGGAATCGTGGCAGCACATCCCTACAGGCCAGCGTGAGCCACATCACACGACTCCTGTTTCTCCAAGGCTCTCCTGGAAGGGATGAAGATGCACGGTTTTGAGCACACATCAGGGTTTGGGCTGTTGAGCTGCTCTCAACCCCTGACTCCGGCGCGGGGTCACATCCCCAGCACATCCTCGGACTGCGGCTGGAGCCTCTGGAGAAGGAGGGGATGGCCCCGAGCAGCCGCCGCCCGCGGGCAGCAGGAACCCGCCTCGGGGCTATTTGCGGATGTGAACGCTGTTATTTTGCCTCCTGCTTGAAGAGGGCGCATCAAAGTCAAACCCAAAATACGGCGCTGGGCTTGAATTAAAAACTCTTGTCTGAAACCAAGGCAAGTTCCAAAAAAAGATCAAGGCTTTGTTTGAAATGTAAAAGCCTTTGCTGGGTTGTCAGGCGCTTTGGGGACCATCAGCATTATCCAGAGGCTGCAGGACAACAGCCAAGAGCTTCCTTCAGCCGTCCTCAGCATCCCTCACCTTCCTGGGATGAAGCACCCAGCAGCATCTCTGTTCCTCGAGCTCTAGAGCAGCGTCTGTGCTCCCTGCTCTGGGAAGGGGCTGGGAAGTGCAAGGAGAGGTCGGAAGTTCTGCCTGGGAGTCAGAGACTCCAGGAGCTCAGTCGTTCCTCGCTGTCAAGAGGGAGAGGAGGTAGATGAACCACAGTGGGCTGTCAGCACCAGCACAGGGGGAAAAAATTGGATCCTGAGGCTCTGCAGCCTCGCAGGCAAAGGGGGAACAAATTCCCTTAGGCAGGAGGAAGAGCCAGAATGATCCAGACCAGCAACAATGTGCACATTTCTAACAGTGAGGATACCTCTGGCTGCAGCAAGGCTTCCCAACACCTTTCTTTTATGTAATTAAGATTGAAAGTGGCTTTTTTCCTCCAGAAGCATCGGCCCTGCCAGAAGAGTCAACCCACAGTAGTGCTGCAGGCCACAGCAGGCTCTGCAATCATTTAACTCCTCTCTTTAAATGTGGGCTTTGGACAGGTCCCTTCTCAGAGCTGTAGCTCAGAATGAGTCATAGCCACCACAGAGCCCGGGCCACGGGGATCCTCCCCAGCCCTGGAAGGCCACACGTGGGCAGACACCCCGTTTTTGGCAGGGCTGAAGCTGCCTGTCCTTGAAAGGCATCAAAGAGGGCTCCTTGCTGCCCTTGGATGCTCAGCAAGGAGCCTCCAAACTGTCTCAGAACAGAAACATCTTAAATATTTTATGAGTAAAAAAAAAACACCAAGAAAAGGAACAGCACCAGGAGCAAGCCCTCTCCTTCCTGCCGGAGCTACTTCTCTTCCCAGCCCTGAGCTCTCTCCCAGCATCAGCTGTTTGGGGCATCTCAGCCCAATTAAGATCTTCCTCCAAGCCCACAGCAAGCCCATGATCCGTGCTGGGGGCTCTGGGCTGGCAGAGATCAGAGCAGTGTCACCACCCCGGGGACAGGACTCCCATTTCTGAGCAGGATCTGACTCTCTCCTTGGAGAGCTGTGCTTTGGGAAGAAGCCACAAAGGGCCACAATCTTCCCAGGGAGACCTGTCCACAGCTGCCACCACTCTGCTCCACCTCAGCACCCATCAGATGGGTCCAAAGCTGGCAGGGCAGGAGCCTTTGCTCCATACGAAGCTTTTATCCCGCTCCTCGTGGCTCAGGCAGCTCTGAAGGAGCTCAAGGCAGCGTGGCAAGAGCTGCTCACACTGCTGGGGGGGCCTCTCCCTCTCGTAGAACAGGATGTTGAGGTTCCCACCTGGATCCCCACATGCTGCTCCAGGTGAGAGGGACTGTGAGCCCCACAATGAGGGGAAACACCATTCCTTCTGTTCCAGACCCACAGACCTTCCTCAGCTGGGGCTCACACTGGTGAATCCTCCTCCAGAGTGTCCTTGAGGTCACAGGTACTGGGGGGCAGAAGAATTTCTACATACTGGGACTGTGGGACTGGGATCCCCACAGCTCCCAGATGCTGATTTTTCCTTTCCCTGCTGCCTGGAAAGAGCCAAGAGAAGCCTTAGGATAGGCCTTGGGAAAAGCTGACTCTGGTGTGTAATGGGAGGGCAAAGGTGCAACCACCAGCTTTAGTCCTGGCCCTGCACTCCAAGACCACCAGCACAAAAACACCCACTCAGAAGCACCAGCCCCCATCTACAGCCCAGACCCCGAGGCTGAGTTTTTAAATCAGGAGATTAAAATTTTAAACTAAGGCTCTGGCTCAGTTTAACATGATTTCTTAACATTTAAAGGCCACCTCCGGAGCGCTCCTCAGGAACAGCAGCTGGGGACCAGCCAGGTTTGCTGGGGGCTGCATCCAAGATTCTCACTTAATTACATGCTTCCAGGAGCTGGGCTTTTAGAAAAGCTCAGTGCTGACCCCCTCACCCCACCATCCAGGTCTGGGTGTGGGGTGCCAGAGCCTCCCCAAAATCACTCCCCTCAGCCAGAGCCTCTGCAAGAACCCCATTCCTGAGCCCCAGCACCCAAAGCTCAGAGAAGTGGGGATTTTCTTGGATTTAGACCCAAGGGAGACACCAGATCACTTTTTAGGGAGACACATCACAGCTGCCCATGCTCTCTCAGCACCCCTGACTTTGCCATCACCACCAAAGCACTGACAGATATGTGGGTGCCCACAGCTGCCCTGGGCACTGCTCATCCCTATAATTTGGGGTTCCTCCCAGCAAAACCTCACAAAAGCATCAGAAAAGCAGTAGAGCCCAAAGCCCATCTTGCCAGTCCCCCAGGGGCATCACTCATGGCTCGTCCCTCATGGAAAAGGGCAGCTCCAACATCTCCTTGTCCTGGCATTGAGTGGACATCACCAACATCCCAGAGCAGCTCCACAGAACTCTCACCCCAGCCCTGCTGGGTTAGGCTCACTTATCTCCTCTGCCTTAAGGCAGGAGATTTAACCCCCCCGCAGGTTAAACCCCCCAGGTGTGCTCAGGGGGTACACAGAGCCCCCAGCCCATGGCTTTCCTATTCCCCCCACTGCTGCTCAGAGAGAGGGGAAGCCCCATCCCCAACAGTGGGACAGGATCCTGTCTGGGGGCTCCAAGTCTGCCTGCAGGTGATAAATAATGAGTGAAAATAGGGGAAATAGTAAATAATATATTTACAGACTTGCATAATGGATGACACCGAGTGCAGGCTGTAGCAGGTGATCCAGTGCCTGGTGGAGCCAGCAAAGGGAGTGGGATTCGTGATTCTGAGGGGCTCCCAGAGCCTGTTCCCCCCTAAGAATCAGCCATTCCTTTCCCCACTTGTGTTCCCACAAAGCCCCAGGGGCCTTTTAAGGAGATGTGATTACCAGCTCCTCCATCAATCCCAGCAGCAGCAGCCAAACCTCAAAGTGAATTATTCCATAATCAGGTCGGGATTGGGGCTGTGGGGGCACCTTTCAGGAGGGTCCCTGCACAGCCCCCTCCCCACGCTGAGCCCACCCAACCTGCTGGATTTGCTGCTGCAGCCAGCTCAGCTCTGCTTCCCCTGGGGCTCTGGGGGCTCCAGGGGGTCACTGCACCCCAAACAGGGAGTGTGAAAACATTCAGGAAGTGGAATCTGGCTGTTCATACTGAGGAATTCTGCTTCCAAGGCACCATCAGTGGGATTTGCTGTTATTTGTCACCCTTGTGGGAGCTGCTGACTCATTAAACCATGGGTGAAGGACGAGGCCACTGGGTGGGGGGTGATGGGGCAGGTCTGTGCCGTGGTGCTGCTCCACCAGCACA
Source organism: Serilophus lunatus (assembly GCA_013399895.1). NCBI lineage: Eukaryota > Metazoa > Chordata > Aves > Passeriformes > Eurylaimidae > Serilophus > Serilophus lunatus. Next base: position 115,343 of record VXBA01002784.1, on the reverse strand, counting down.
TTCCTTCCCACAACAAACATCCTCCCAGAATACAGGTGGAGAGACACAGCTGCTGAGGCAAAGTCCCAGCCCAACCTCGCAGGCAGAACTTGGAACCACCCAAGACACCCCTCATTCCTCGGTTTCCCCAGGTGAGATCCAACACCAGCTGCCACCATGGGTGATGCAGGGACCAGCACTGGGTGACATTGAGCCCTTCCCAACTGGTTTGTGCCACAAAAGGCCGGGAGAGATCCGTCTTCCTGCCCACCAGATAACATTTCAGATAATTCCAGATAGTAAATTTTTTGAGTCCCTATAAGCTAAAATCAATATTGGCACAACTGTGCGTCATTAAAAACTAAATGAACATGACAAAGCCAAACTGCCGCCTATTAAACAAATGAGTTTCTATCCACACAGGCACAGCGGGTTCTGAAATCCTTTATTCCAGGAGCAGCGCTTTTATACGAGGGGCGGGAACATGTGGGAACACGGAGCAGTGTGTGCCTGCCCTTCCCCTGGCACTGGGACGCGCTGTACTGGGAGCACAGCCATGGACTGGGCGGCCCCCAGGGACCAATATGTGACAGCCCAGCTCTGGCCCCACTGGGAAACAGGATTTGCTGCCCCAGGGAAAAGCCACCAGGATGAGACCTCGGTGGCCTTTCAGGCTGGCAGGGGGGACACCCTGACAAACTGGAGTGCTCCGGGCTGGGCTGGATGTGGGAAGTGCAGTGGCAGTGGGATGGCAGTGGGAAGGTGCCTCAGTGACACAAGAGCGGTGCCATGGTGGCGCAGTGGTGATGCCCTGGCCATGCAAAGGCGACGCCAACAGCAGCACGATGGTGACACAATGGCACTGCAACGGCGGCTCAGCAGCACAGCGACGACAACGAAGTGGTCACACGGTGTGGAGGCAACACTGACACAAGGGCAGCGCAACGGCAATGCCGCAGCTGCACCCCGCACAGGACAGCGTGCCACCCCCTCCCTGCCTCTGGAAGAGTGGCAGGAAGGCTGCACTGAGCCTTTTCAGCCCCAATCTTGGAAGTCCTGGCAGAGCCCTCCATCCTCTCCAGGGCCCGGGAGGAGCCTGTCACCCTCATCTGCCACCATCACTCCCTGGTGTCACAGTCACACGTTGGGGACACTCTGCCAGCCGCCCACTGTCTGTCCCTGTGTAGCGATTCCAGTGTCCTGATTGTGTCCAAGTTCTCCGCACACACCCGGAGGTCTCAGTTTGNAGCCTCTCCCCCTCCTCGCACCGAATCCATCAGCCGGCAGGAGCAGGAGGCTGGAGGCTTCCCGGGAAGCGCTGGGAAAGAAAGGTCAGCGTGTTCAGCCCTGGAAAGGAGAGCGCTGGCGGGCAGCTGCTGCTGAGCCGCTGCGACACGTGCCAGCAGCTCCGGGGGCACTGGGGAAGGTCTTCCCATCACCTTCCTCCGGGACAGACCCCCCCACCCCACCCCAGCACAGACACGCAGGAGCCCCGTGGGCTGTGCCCAGCTCTGTGCCCATCGAGGGCTGCTCCGTGGGCTGCTCCAGCCCCTGCCGTGCCCTCGCTGGGGACACCCCCCATCCTACAGCTCCAGCACTTCCTCCATTAGAACCTTCGTTCCAAAGCTTCTCTTTCATCTTACATTCAAATTTCTTCTCCTTGTTCCTCAGCTTTTCCATTATGGTTTCCATTTCCTTTTTAGAGCTTTCCGACATGGAATTATTTTCTTTTTGGGAGCACAGAGGAGGGCTAGCTTGGCTCAGCTCCCTTGAACATCCTCTGCTCAGAGCAGCCGTGGCCAGTTTGGGGGGCTGTGGGGAGGTGGTTGATGTAGGTCCCTTCCAGCTGGAAATACTCCATTCTTTTCTATCCAAAAATCTTTTGTTTCTGGGATTTGCTTAGGATCCGGGGGAATGAAGGGGAAAATGGAGGATTGGAAGGAGTCTGATTAGGATTTGGGGGAATAAAGGGAAAAAATGAGGGCTGAGGTGGTGACCAATCAAGATTTGAAGGAATAAAAGGAAAACTGGGGATTTGGGTGGGTCTGATCAGGATTTGGGAGACCAGAGCCCCATGTCCCTGTCCCAATCTCAGGAGGGGTCCCAGAGCCTCAGTGGGGTTTGGGGGTGATGAACTGTGCCCACACATGGATTTTTGGCTTCTTGGAGATGCCCATGGTGCGCGAGGGCACTGCCAGTGCCACGTGGCACCAGTGCAGGATGATGGATTGTCCCACTGGGGACAGGATGAAGCATCCCAGCTCCTGCCTTGGACAGAGCGGTGGCACTAAAAGCTGTCAGTTTGAGACCATCAGCAAAGCGTGAAGTTCACCTCTGTGAGGGGAAAAAGCAACTGGGAAGGGAAAACTGAGGCTGAGGAGGGATTTTGCCGAGCAAGGGGTGCAGGATCCATAGGTCCCGTTCCCCACCCAGCCTGATGCTCTGGCAGTGTGATGGGTGGCACAGTGACTGTATCCCTGAGCTGGAATGGTTCCAACAAGGAGCTGGGAAAAAGCTGCACATCCAGGAATGCCCAAGACAGGCAGAGGACTCAACCACATCCCTATAGAGCAGAGGCAGGGAGGGTCGGGAGCTGCTGTGGGAAGTTTTATGGTGCTTGAATCAATCAGTGGGAATCCCATAAAAGTCGGTGGGTATAAATGGGTTCCTTGGATAGGTTTTGACATCCAATTGTCTTTTCCATTTCAGTTGTCATAAAGCCATGCACACCCAGATATACAGCAGGAGCCAGGATACACACTCCGAAATACTGATGTGCAGCCACGTGTACCACAAACCCCCCCACACGTGCACGGAGGGGCTCTGGACACGCACAGGGAAGAGCCCCCGTTCCTCCCAAGGACCCAGGGATCCATTTCCCTGCTCTTACCCATGGCAGGAGCAGGGGATGGGTGACAGGGGATCGATTTGTGAGGCTGTTCCAAAAAAAAAAAGCTCATTTAAAGGAAAACTTAGATGAGCAAGCGGGTCATACATCATCTCTGTGTAAATCATTTGTCGGGCTCAGGGACGTGAGAATCAGGGCACAGGGATGGAGGGAGGCTTGGGAGAGAGGAGAAAGGGGACAGAGGAGGATTGCTGGTTGTGATCCCATTTCTGATGTGTGGAATGGGGGATGGGGGGACCCAGGAGAAGGGGTGCTCCCTCTCCCAAGCCCCCCCCCAGCCCCCCACCCTGGAGCTGGAATCACCAGGAGAAGGTGACTCTGCCACATTCAATCACTCCCAGATAAAGAATTATGGGTGGTTTCCCTCTGCCCATCTGGCACGCAGGGAAGAGGTGTGCAGGAATGAAACAGCTGCCTCCTCTTCCTCCTCCTTCCTCCTTTTGAGCTGTTTGTAAATGAGAGTGAAAGGAGATGGAAAGGCTGGAAGAGGAAGGACTGCATGGTGCAAGGCATCCCTGGGATCCCTCACTGGAGATCTGGTGTCCTTGTGATTCCATACCAGAGACCTGGCGTTCCATGATGATCCCTGACACCTCTGAGGTCCTACACTGAAGTCTCATTATCCCGATGCCCTAGACTGGAGTGCCATCATCCTTGGAGCCCCACTCCGGTTGGCACAAGTGCTCCTCAGCCAAAAATGTTCACTCAAGCCGTTGCCTCCCTTCCAAGTCCATCTCCTCGGAGCACAGGGACGTGCTGAGAGGGATTTATTCCCTCCCTGGGTGCCGCTCCCCATTGTGGATGGCTCTGTGTGAGCAGATGCCAGCTGGTGTCACCGCCTGATTTCTCTCTCCTCGACTCGTGGCTCATCATCAGTTACGGCGGTGACCAGTCACCTAAATCACCGCCCCTGCTCCTGCTCCCGCTCCCGCTCCCATCGCGGTTGATGCCGCGGTTTTTCCGCTCTCCAAAGAGCCACCCTCTGGCTGCGGCCGCACGGGGACCCCATGGAGGGAGGGTTGGCACAGAGAGGCTCCGAGCTGGCACCTGATCCATGGGGAGCTTTGGGCTGGCAAAGGGGTGTCCAGATGCCCACCCTCAGGCGCTAATCCTGCTCCTTCCCTGCAGGAAGCACCAGGTTCACGCTCAGCAGACATCAGCATCCCAACCCACGTCTCTTCCCAATGAACATTCCCTATGGATGAGCCGAGGCTTGTTCGCTGTCGCGGCTCCCCGGCTTGGCACCGGCTGCGGCACAGCATCCCACTGCCAGGCTCTGCCTCCCTGGCAAACAGCAGCTTCCTTCTGGCTGCCGTCAGGGCTGAGAATTCCTGAGAGCATCCAGGCTGCTGGCAGGGCTGGGGCAGCAGCACTGGGAGCTCTGTGGCCATGGGGGTACCGGCTGCTTTGGCACAAGGGCCCTAAACACTCGCATCAGTGTCCCCTGGGCACTGGGGTGGGCAGTGGCCAGGAGTGGGGGGGATGTGCTGCCCTACCCGGATTCGGCGGGGGAGGATGCTCAGCACCTCGGGCCACGCTCACACTGGATTTTGTGATTAAGCGATCAAACAGAGGATGCCAGTGTCCCACAGGGCTCAGCCAGGTCTGCTCCTGCCCCATGGAGCTGCAGGGGAAGGAGAGATGTGCCAGGTCCCAACATCCCGACTCCTGCCTTTGCCCGAGCCTGGGCTGCAGCCAAAGGAGGCTGGAGGAGGATAAAGCTCATCCCCTCCAGCATATGGAGCTCGGAGCGCGCTGTCCCCAGGCAGCGGGGCGTGCACAGGGAGCCGCCTGCCGAGCCCCCCGCCCCTGCCAGGATCTGTCACCGCCGGCTGCGTGGGGAGGGAGATGGGCACTGATCCGTGCCGGCCTCGGCACCTGGCACCCGAGGACAAGGACGTGGCATGGCCCCACAGCCCCAGGGAGGGAGCCCGGGCTGGCAGTGCAGGATGGAGCTGGAGGTCCCCGTGAGCCCAAAAGAGGAATGGACTGCCATGAGCATTCAGCTTGCTGCTGCCCACAGAGGGGAATCCAGCAGGGGCAGGGAGGACAGGCAGCTGGTGCCCCTTGTCCCCTGTGCCATTCTGGTGTGACCCTGGCCAGGCCATGGGGACACGCATCCCCGGGCACTGGGGACTGGTTTAAATCCATTTGAAATGGCAGTCTCCCTCCACGAGGACTATTCCTGACTTGTGTGACATTAAACTGTGGCATCACCAGGGCTGGATCCAGGAGGTGCAGGGCTGAGCAGGATGAGGCCCCTGCCACATCCAGCTCCAGCAACTGGGACAAGCACAGGGGGGTTTGAGTCCATTTGCACCCCCCGAGCGGGCACTGCCAGCCCAGCCAAGGTGCGAATTCATCCCTCCCGCTGCCCTCACCTGGCCACCAGCTCCTGCAGATCCCACCCTGTGTGTCCCTGTCCCTGTGAACTATGGTCCCCAACACCCCCCCACAGCACCCCAGGACACCCCCACCACCTCCCACCGGAGCCGGGGGCTGTGCTGCCAGGGGCTCCCTGGCACAACAGCAGTAACAAGCTTCTCTTAAATAATTGAATTCCTCAAATCGTTCCCTTTTCCCTCCGGTTTTGGTACACATTTGTCACCGTGCCATTAGGCAGACGCTTTGCTCGCACTTCATTTATTCATAAGCGCAGCCGCGACAATGGCAGCGGAGCTGAGCACAGCCACTGGCACGGGACACGCTGTCCCACAGCCCCTGGATCCCACGGTGCACCTGGGATGGTGACAACACCGAGGTGATGGTGGGGGACCCCTGTGCATCCCTCAGCACCCTGCTCATCACATCTGCCCCTTGCTGGGGGGCAGGCGGGGACACGTTGGTTCTGCACCCGCTGCACCCCCTCTCCTGCAGCAGCTTTGGGTGGTGGCAGGGACAGGGACTCCCATTCTTCAGCACACCCCCAGCGATCCCTGGATGGAGCAGCCTGTGGCAAAGCACAGGAATAAGCCCATTATGGGACAGCATCCCACAGCCCCTGCCAGCACAGCAGGCCCCGAGCCGAGCCGGAGGGACACGAGCCACCAAAACACTGCAGCGTGTCCCAATTACACACTCTGTCATGACAGCACGTGACAGCAGATGAGAGGACTCAGTGGCAGCCTTTCCACAGTGCATGTCCCCACTCCAGTCCTTTGGAACACACCCTGTCTCTGCCCAGGCTGGGCTCCCCTTCCTGCCCAATGGCAAAGGCTGGATGTGCCCATTTCCGTGGCCTCTGGGCCAGCACAGCTTCCAGAGCTGAGCAGTGCAAGAGTGGAGATATCCCAGGATGTATCCAGAGCTGGAGCTGCCTGTTTCTCATCTCTGGTGTGTATGGGAGAAGATCTGGGAAATGAATTAAAAGTAAAACATGGATGGTGCTGCCAGCATCTCCCAGCCCCTGCTCGGCGGAGTTGTGGAGCTGCTGGGGGCTCCTGCAGCAATGCCAGGAGCCAGGGGGATGAGAAAAGCCATTAAAGGTCATCAGGAAACAGCAACCCTTCATTGTTGGATGTCACCAACCCCACTAGAGAACCAAGGGACAGGCACCACAGGTTGCTGTGGGACATCAATGTGTGCTCATCCTGTGGCAAACTGCTGGTGCCTCTCCTGAGATGGGGATGGGGGTTGTCAAGGCAGCTCCGAGGGGCCAACTAATCCACACACCCATCCCTGTGCTCCTATCGGGGTCCCAAGGGACTGAGTACCCTCAGGGTGCCAAGCTGGATCCCTCTAATCCTGGCGGAGCACCCTCAGGACCATCCATGCCATGAGTGGTGCCACCTCCAGGGGCTGGAGGGACACGACTCGCTGTGCGCAGGCCAGCGGGGGATCGTAGGAGCTCTGCTCAGCTAATTGCAGTAATTAGCCCGTAATGAAGCAATTACTTGAGGATGTGGTGCCATGTGTTCCTGAAGGGGAGGAGGACAGGGGGACGCAGTCTCGGAGGGGCGCAGTGGCAGCGGGCATGGGCAGTGTGTGCTGAGCCAGGGCCATGGAGGGGCAGGGACGTGGCACATCCCCCAGTGGGACCAAGGGGACATGGAGGTCACAGTATCTTCTCCACGGACTTTTGCCCTGGGACGCCTTCACCTGCATGACCTCTGGTCTGAGGGAGGTGCTGGACCCCACGGTGGGACCCTGTGGTGCTGGTTGGGGAGGTGATGGAGGGATGGAGCCGAGTCCTGGGCGACTGCACTGGCGGGAGCTGCACGGACACGTCGCTCCGGAGGCATGAGCCGGAGCCAGGCAAGGTGCCGGAGCCAGGCAAGGGGCGGCAGCCAGCTGGCTGGTTCCTGCACTGGCACAGCGCCGGGGCTGTCTCTGCTTCCATGGAAGTGGCCAAGTTAAACCCCCGTGCATGGAGAGGGGCCAGGAGCCTGCAGAGCAAAGGCATCTCCAGCCCTGGGGGGGCTGCCCATGGCTGTGGGTGCCCGGCCTGAGGATACTCTGCTGGCAAGTCCTGCAGCCCCAGAGATATGTGCCAGAGTGTGCCCTCTCCGTAGGGCTCCCAGAGCAGCGCAGGGACAGCTGGAGGTGTGGGGACACCAGGATTCTCCCTGGGGGCTGCCATCCCCCCACCCGTCCCCATTTGCACCAACCCCACCGGACCAACGCACAGCCCGGATTTCCCCAATTTCATCCACATTGCTGGAGAAATAAAGGCTCGTTCTGGCTCTGGCGAGGGACGTGAGGAGCCTCCGGTGGCACTGCACACACCAGGGCCCCGGGACTCCCCCAGCCCCTCCGCAGCTCCGGGAGCATCATGCGGGAGCAGCGCCGGGCGTGCGGCTGCAGAGCCCCCGGCGCGGAGCGTGGCTGACAGGAATCGTGGCTCCGGCAGGGAAGGAGCAGACGGGAGGGAAATAAAAGCAAATTACATCAGTGCTGGCATGGGCGACCATCCCGGAGAGCTATTTTGGGAAGGGCCGGGCAGGCTGTGGGGATAAGCACTTGCAGATGTTGCTTTGAGAGCCTCGCCGAGGTCCTTCCGCCGGCACCGAAGGGAAGGGGACGCTGCCAGGACCGGGGGACACGGCGGCAGGGCTGTGTGGGGGTCCCTCCTCCATCCATCCCCCTGGTGAGGGGATTCCTGGGTGGTGCTGGGCGCCTGGATCCAGTCCATGGACCATGGTGGGGATCCCCAGCACTTCGTCCTGCTGCCACGTACAGGGAGTGACGGTGGGAACAGCGGGGGAGGGACAGGAGGTGCCGGCTGGTGACCAGGACGTGGTGGCATCTCAAGGTGACTGGCAAGGGCAAGGAAAGAGAAACCTGGCCGTTGCCATGGTTACCACCTAACATCCTCCAGCACTGGCTCCAAGCAGTAATGCCCGTGTTGCATCATTGGGATGGGTTGGAGGAGGGAAGGAAGGGCTGGATGGCTCCCAGCTGTGCTTTTCGGTGTTGGGGAAATTGAGGCACGGCCCTGCCACTGCTGTCCTGCAGCAACAACCAGCAAAAGCTCAGCCTGGGCCAGGCTGGGGGGCTTCAGTGCACATCATCCCCCAAAGGCCACTGCTGCTCAGGATCTGAGCCCACGCAGGGATCCGGACTTGGCTCCAGCTGCTGTGGGCTGGAGCCCAGCTCGGAGCTGGGATCTGATCCCAGGTCTCCATCGGCCTCAGTGTTCCCCTCAAACCAAAGGAAACAGCAGCTCGGGGTGGAACGAAGTCAAATAAAAGACGTGGCAGATGTTTCTCCTCTCCCCAGCTCCCCGGTTGCTACATCAGGCTGTTGAGGTGGGTCCCTGTTCTCTCTGTCCCCCGTGTCACCCAGTGGCACAGGATGACAGGCATCGTGGTGGCAGGTGGCATTTTCCAGCTGCCCCTGGCCGCTGCTGGGAATCGGCATTGCCGCCGCAACAGGCAGGAATAGCTTGTTCATGAGCTGCTGCCAGATGTTCCTCTGCAAAATAATTTGATGGAAAAACCGGGAAGGCAGAACATTTTGCCAGCAACATCTTGCTTCAATATAAAAAAAACAGGAAATAATGTTGGAGGAAGGAAAGTCATGCCCAAGTTTATCCCCCTCCTGTGCACAAACAGTCTGTGACACTGGGCTGGAGGGATGGTTGTGTGAAATCCCAGTTCCAGGTTCCACAGCCCATTCCAGCCCCAAGGACCATCCCAGCATCCTGAGGAGCCCGAGGGTGTTTGGAGAGGCGCTGTGCAGGCTGGTGACACTGTGCAGTCCCCAGCCATGCAGGGGTGACAGACTGACCCGCCACAGCTGACACCCGGATTTATAGCCTGGCTGGGCAGCCAAGTCCTTCTGCAGCCTCTCAGGAGGAGCCAAGGACAACACAGTCCCTGTCTGACCCCCAGCAGCCTCCTCCAGGTCCTGGCTCCAGCCCTGCTGGCTCAGAGTGGCCCCAACACAGCAGAGGGAACATGGGTGCCTCTGCCCTGGCCAGCACTCGGCACCACCCTGGTGACATCCAAGGGAACCCACACCTCTGTGTCCCTCACCAGCCCCAAATCACCTCGGGAATCCCCAGAAGGGGCAGAAAGACTTAAAAAGAGGCTGAGGTGAGGAGAAGGGGGTTCCCACGAGGCTTGGTGTTCACAGCCACATTCCCAGCTCTGTGCAGCCAGCTGCCAGCAAGCAGTGGGGATGGAATGGAGAATGGAGCAATTCGTGACACAGGCAAACAGCTCCAGCCATAGGGCCGTTGGAGCACTCCACATCCCCATCCCTTTTCCTTTCCCACCTTCATCCACTTCCTCATCCCCATCCCCTTCCCTTTTCCCTTCTTCATCCCTTACTACAACTCATTCCCACCCCATCCTATCCCCATTCCCATTCCATCCCAATGCATCATCCCCACCATGACCCAGACTCACCACCATGTCACTCCCACCATCAGGCAGCTCCAAACTGGGACCAGGCGGGTTGGGCTGGAGAAGGAGCAGGGCCAGGACATGGATAACAAAAGACATCATGGTCCCCAAGGAGAAAAAAGATCCCCTGGAGAGGAGGGGGAAGGAGAAGAAAAGGGAAAAAAAAGTTCAATCAGCTTTGTAAAGGGCACAATTTACAAAATCCATTCCATATTTTACTAGGCTGGGATTTAGGGATTAGCCTGTAATACTTAGGTAGCTTTTTGTAATAAAACCCTGAGCTGCAGCAGCCCTGGGAAAGGAGAAGGTGGCAGGAGTCTCCTCTTCATCCCGTGTTCATTTTCCCAGCATTTCCTCCTTTTTCTTTCTTTTTTCTTTCCTTTTTTTTTTTTTTTTTGATCTCGGCAGCCCCGTTAATCTGAGCTTTATCTGCCTATGGAGAAGGCCTGAGCTCTTTATTGGATTTTTGGCAAGAATGAATGATTTAGTTTGGGATATTGTGGAGACAGTTCTGTGGGATTATGCCATCTCATAAACGGAACAGAGGGGATCAAATTCCTCACTGCGGGGAACACGCCCACGCCTACATGTGGCTGCTGCAGGAGTGTGGGCACGGCAGGTACGGTGGGTGTGGCACAGGTATGGAGGGTATGGAGTGGGCACGGCAGCTATGGCACGAGTATGGCACAGCCATAGTGGGTATGGCACAGGGATAGTGGGTAAAGCGTGGATACAGCAGGGATGGAACAAGTGCGGTGGGCACAGTGCAGGTAGGGTGAGCATGGCACAGGGATGGTGGGCATGGCACAGATATGGTCAATACGTCCCGTCCTGGCCCCAGAACTGAACCCAACCCACGCAGGGTTGCCAGGAAGGATGTTGGCACGAGGCCACCGGGCAGGAACGTCCCCGCTTGGGACAGGAGGGACAGAGCACGGGGACGGAAGGAAACAGCACAGGACGGTCAGAAACTCAGCCCCAAAGTTCTTAATCACCTCAGGACTCATTAGGGAAACGATCTCCAGGGGCGGGAGCAGCCCCAGCCTCTCCTCCCCGAGGGGCCAGACCCCCACTCCGGGGCTGGGGAGAGGGTCCGTGTCCCCTCCTTGCTGCAGAGCCGATGCCCCCGCGGTGCCGCGGAGTGGGGGGGGCAGAGCCTTTGAAGTGCAGAGCTGAGTGGGTGCGATAGCGGGTTGTCAAGTCTCCTAATTAAGAAAATCCTTTGGGAGCGAAAATCCCTCGGCTGCTTGGTCTGTGTGGGAGCGCAGCCGAGCCAAGGACCTTGGGGACAGTGGTTTCCTGGATGAAGTCGCCCCTGTCCTCATCCCCACCCCTGTCCCCGTCCCATCAGTGGTGCAGGCAGGAGTCTGTAGCCCCCAGTCCTGCCCAAAGGCAGGAGATCCCGCTATTCCCTGGCACCGCATCATGGAAAAGACCCCGCTGCCCGTGGGCACGGGAATGGGGAGGTGTCCAATCCCTGCCAGCGTGCCAAGGGCCCGCTCGAGGGTGCAGAGACCTACCAGGGAGCACAATGAGTTATTGCTGCAGGAAATGGAACTGGTAATAAATCCCCGGGCAGGAGCCGGGAAGGTTAAACTCCATCTACAACGGGAGGCAAAGATTTATAAAGTGGTGTCCAACTGCTCTTCTCGGCTGTGGGGCCCTCAGGCCATCCTGGGGCTGCCTGTGGAGGGAGGAACAGAGCTGGAGCCTCCCTGTGCCAGGGCTCACCAGGGCTGTGGTTTGACCCGGGACTGGGGTCCGGTGGCATGGAGGGGAGGGTACGTGCCATGCTGTAGACAGAATCCCATCCCAGCCATTCCCAACTCATCCCAGCCCATCACATTGCAACCCATGCCATCCCCTGCCCATTTCATACCATTCCAATCCCATCCCCTCCTCTCATCCCCCATCCCATCCCCTCCCCATTTCATCCCACTCCATCCTATTCCAGCCCAGTCCCATCCAACTCCACACCTCACACGTTGTGTATCCCTGTGTTTCCCAGGGATGGCAGCCCTGGATGTCAGACAGAGCATGCAGTGACAGAGCTGCTGTGTCACCCACCCCACTCCCACTCCCACCACAGCCATCCCAGCACCTCTCCTCCCGCCATGCCACGGACAGCCAAGTATCCCACCAACCCATGGCAGCTCCGAGGGAGAAATGTAAAGGAAAAGCAAAGCAGGAGAGTCCATAGGTCAATGCTGCCCTGAGAGGTTCATCAATAATGCAAAGACTCGGGGCTGGGGAGGGTTTTTCCCAGTTAATTCCATGCACGGTGAGCACCTGCGGCCACGGCAGCACAGCTCCCCGCTCCCGGGATATTCCTGACACATTTATTATTTCTCCCATAATTACGTTATCGTGAACATTTGTTAGGAAGCTCTCTGGGAGCCACGACCCCACTCGGGGCTCCCAGGCAGGAGCCGGCTCCAGAACGCTGGTGGAGAGGGTTTTGCTCAGGAAAGTAGGTCAGGATTGGTGCCAAACACGGCCAGTGCCGGGATCCATTCAGCCGCTGCAGCATCTCCCGGGATGGGGATGGCGATGGGGACAGGGGTGGGAACAGGGATAGAACAGGAATGGGGACGGGGCTGGGGCACTGCCGCGTGTGCCGTGCGTGCGGCTATTAGAGGGCTCATTACAGAGCCGCTGGCTAATTGCAGCGCTGCCGCCCGGAGCCGAGCGGATGAGTCGGGCGACAGCTCCCAATTATTGCAGCGCAGCGGGAGAAAGGGAAAGAAAGGAAGAGAAGAAAAGCGTAATTATCGGGGCCTCGGCGGCGACGCCGCACACGGCTGCAATTTCCAGGCTCACTCGCCTCGCCCCAGCCCCGCTCCCAGTGCGTGACACTTCCACTGATTTTTAGACAGGCAGTTTTCCATCTCTACCTCCCGTCCTTCCTCCCACTGACACTGGGACAGGCTCCTGCATCCCACCGAAGCTCCCCGAGCATCCCTGGCACCGGCCCACCACAGCCCTTCGTGGGTACCACGACATCACCCACCCGACCCTGCTGGGAGAATCCCTCCACTCCCCTCTCACCCTCCCACCTTTCCCTCCCAGAGCTGCTCCCAGCTCCAGAATCGCAGCCCTGTATATTAAAAAAGGTCAGATTTCAGCTCTTGTGAGGAAGCAAAAACCAGAGCAGCGTGAAGAGCCGCAGCCTCCTGCTTCTTGGGGGAGCAGGGACTGGGGAAATGGGGGGGGTCCCGGAGCTGGGACTTGCTCGCAGCTCCAGGGGAAGTGAGGGGTTGGGTGGGGGTTGTGCCAATTCCACGTTGTCACCCCATAATTGACAATTAAATTTAATTACACCTTTGAGAAATAACAGCGTGCGCTGGGTTAATGGGCCTGTCTGGAGCGGGGCGGGTTCCTCCCGCGCCTCCCACTCGGTAAGGTGGATCAGGGGGTGACATCCATGGTGTGGTGACAACATTTACGGGAATGGAGTGGCAGCTGGTGGGGCTGAGTCGTGGCTCCAGGGACCCCAGCACCCCCACATTGTCAGAACCGGCCTGGGCACAGGGATGTGCTGCATCACCAGCAGCAAACCCATCCCAGGGCACATCCCAGCCCCTTTGCCTGGAAATCCAGCAGCATCCAGAGGAAGCAATGCCGTTGGCATCACGCAGCAACATGCTGGGGATTGCTTTCAGAAATCTGAAGGTCCCCCAGCATGGCTCAATTATTTATCTCCATAAAAAACACGAAGCGTGGAGCTGCCAGACTGACTTTACCTGTTTCCATCTCTGCACTTTTTCCCTTTTTATTTTTTTTTTAATTTTCTTTGAAGCTATATCTCAGCTCTCTCAAATTTCCTTCCTGCTCTACGAACCCTTGCATGCAATCACCGGTGGCTCTCAAGGTTTCTGCTGCAATTAGAGAGATTTTCCAGAGTGAGGATCAGGTGCTCGGTGGGAGCCGAGGCGGCCGGAGGCTCCGCGATCCCAGACTCCACAGCTGGGACAGCCAACTCAGCATCTCCGTGAGCCTGGCAGCTCCCACACCCCCATCTCCCTGTTTCGCACCTCTCCCTTTCTCTAATTAAAGATAATCACCTGGAATTGCCTAATTAGTTGGATGACTTTTGCTCTCTGATCCCTTACGTCACACTCCCTTCAGGATGGGATGGGATGGGATGAGCTTGGTACATCAGGACCCAGGAGTTTGGGGTCACACGCAGCCAGGTGTCCCCAGGCAGGGGACGGGTTGGGTGCTCCAGATCCCCTTTGCACCAGGGTGGAAGAGCCACACATGCCATGGTGGTGGCATCTCCCTTTGGTCCCCTCCGATGGGGTGTGGGGACACGTGTCAGGGCTGCAGGGATATCCCAGAGTGCAGGAGCTTGTCCTGGGATCCCCGCGCTCCCGAGTGATGTGCAGGGACATCCTCGGCGTGTAAGGATTCCCACAGCAGGACCTGGGCAGGGATTGTGACCCCGGGGCACCGCGGCCCTGCTCCGAAGGGTGGCACAGAGGCGACGAGGCCAATGCCACCGCTCGGGGGGGCGGTGACCCGGCCGGACACACACACAACCACGGCGGGGAAATCAGGCCAAAGCAGGGCCGCCCGTTCTCTCCCTCCCAGTGATAATCGCCCTCATTAAAACCCAGCTAATTATTATTCGCGCTCATTAGCAATTATAAACTCCAGCTCCGGCACTTCATTAAAAAAATGACAAGTTCGCACTTAATTATGTTCCCCAGAAGCCCAACGGGTGGGAGGGTTCACCCTCCTCGTGCTGACCCCAGCAGTGCCCAGCAGTGCCAACGTTCACACCAGTGCCAGTGCTCACACCCCACTACCAGCACCCACACCGGGCCCAGTCCTCAAACAAGAGCCAGCACCTTCACCAGTGCCAGCATCTGCACCAGTGCCAATGAGCAAACCAGTGCCAGCACTTGTGCCACAGCCGGGAACCTCACCAGTGCCAGCATCCACACCAGTACCTGCATGTGCCAGCCCCCCCACCAGTGCCAGCATTCTGCATCCCAGCACTGGGCATCCCCTCTGGGGCAATACATGGCACACAGGTCACACAACACAGTATATGGCCCGTGGGGCACGGCACATGGCACACAGAGGACGGCACGTGGCACGTGACACATGGGACATGGCACGTGGCAAACAACACATGGCACGTGGCACACGGCACACGGAGCTGGCAATGAGCACCTTCCCGCTCCTTGACGGATAATTGGCCACTAAATCCCTCCGGGGGAGAAACGGTTGGGAAAAAATTATAGCTGCGGAACCAGCTCTCCAAAATTATATCACCTTCTCTGACAGGATAATTGCTCCTTTTCCCTGAGATTTAGTACGGATCTCACATCCTTAAACAGTTGGGTGTTATTTTAAGGGCTCCCAGTGTTTTTCCCTCCTCTGCCAGGTACCAGGACTGGCGGCAAAGGGGGAGGTGGAGGTTGGGGAGCCCGGTCCTGGGGGGTGACGGAGGGGAGCGCGTGCTTGTGGCACCCAGAGGAGAGGCAGGAAGGGGGGTTGATCCCAGTCCGGGTGTCACCGGCGCTGTGCCTTGTTCTTCCCATGCTCTAATGGCTACATCAATATTATCTCGCCTCCACGTCGCCCTGTGACAGGTGAATTAATGACACGGAGCAGCGCCCGCGCCAGGGAAGGACTCGTGGGCGCAGGGGAAAGGGTCTGCTCAGGGCAGGCAGAGCCCACCCCAGGGGACCAAGGGAGCATTTGAGAGGATCCAAGCCCTCTTCCAGACCTCAAGGATTCAGACTGTTTTCTCCCCCTGGGCACTAGGAGCCCCTCCCAAAAACACACCCTGATATTTTGGGGCGCCCAGTGAAGCACGCGTGTGGTTCCCCGGGGTCTCACCCTCTCGCAAACACCCCCACACAGGAAACCTCTCCCTCCCTCTGGCTCCCATCCAGCCTCCCAAGCTCCAGACCCTTCCCAGCGAGCAATAAATCAGCCGGAGCTGTCGGTGCCCCCGGCGCTGCCCCATCCATCAGCGCTGTCCCCGCTGCCGCCTGCCACCTGCGCGGGGACCGTGACCCGCACCCCGGGGTGCCCGGGGAGGGGGGGGTCCAGCAGCCCCCCAGCACAGCCCGGGATGCTCATTAGGTACCCCTAGAGCAGCCCTGGGCCGCAGCCAGAGCCACAGGCAGCGCTGCAGCCCCGCCGCGGGTCCCAGCAGCTGGTGGCCGGTGCGCTGGAGCAGATGGGGAGCGAGCGGAACGTGCCGGGCAGCAGGAGCCAGTGATCACCACCCTCCCACCTGGCCCACGCTGCTGCCAGCCCGCTGCCAGGCATGAGGTGGGCGAGGGGACCCCCGTGCCACCCTGCTGGCCCCCCGCACTGAGCCCGTGCCAGGCAGCCAGGGCGAGGAGCAGCCGTCCTTGTCGTCGTTCCATGTATTGCTTTGAAAACAAACCCCATTAAAGTGTTTTGGGATTACAGTCAAGCAAGATCGAGTTCTTCAGGAGCCAGGGAGCATGAAAAGACAGCTCAGCAAGAGGATTTTTGTCTGCAAGCCCCGTTCAAGAGCATCATTTTGGGAGCTGCAGCCAGCTATGCCCCAGCTTGGGGCACTGGCACCCTCTGGCAAAGTTTGGTTTTGCCAAACTGCCCTGAGTCACGATGTGCCGCCGGCTGTGCCACAGGGACCTGCCAGCCCCATCCCGGAGAGTAGGACTGCAAGTCTGTAAATATATTATTTATTCTCTCTATTACCCTCCTCCATTATTCATTCTTTAATCCGCTGCTATTCTATTATTAACTCTCCCAAGTGCTTTGGTGATGCTCTGACATGAAAGAGGCACCGCAAAATTCCACATCCCGCCGTCCCCTCGCCGGGACGAGGCGGGAGCAGGACCAGTGGCACCCAGACTCAGTGCTCCGCCGATTTTTCCTTTGGTTTGGAGCATGGCCTTGCCAAAAAACCTTCCTTCCCACTCCTGTGGTGGATGTGCTGGAGCAACAGGCAGGTCCCTGCTCCAGAGGGAGATTTGGGATGTTGGGGAGTGTCCCCCCGCAGCGTGGGGATGAGCTTTCCCACATCCCTGCTTTAAATTGCTCCAGTTAAATTATGCATCAAGGTTTTTAGGAGAAGTTTAAGCTCAGAGCAAGCTGGTGGATTTTTTGTAGCAGCGCCCAGTGCCCACCTCGGGCTCTGAAATTGCATCTCAGGATAATCAAATGGGTCATAATTCCTCCCATCGTCGAGATGCAGGAAGCAGCTCCTGTCTTGGCACCCGGGCATTGCAATGCTCGGTGGAAAAGGCTGCAGCTCCGGTGCCTCATTCCTCCTTGCAGAGCTCCAGGATTAACTTTTTGTGTGATTTTCAATGACAGAAATGAGGTGTGGAGGACCCTGAGCCTGCTGCCCGCCTTCAGGATGCGTCTATACCAACAGCCAGGGAAAAAGGAGTGATCCCAGTGGGAACTGGGATATGCACGGTCAGGATCCGTCGCTGGGAATGTCTCTGGGTTCCCAGGGATGCAGTGGGGAGGGGGCTGGGGGGAAACAGCACCTCCCACCCTCCCTGGGGATCAGGAGCAGCACAGGTCCCCCCTCCCTGTGAATGTCTCCCAGGACTCTGCTCCTGTCACACCCCGCGGTGTCACATGGTGTCACCAAACCTGGCCCAGCCCCGCGCCCCCGCCATGGCGAAGAGGCACTTTAATATCAATCAATTAGAAATAAGGCAGTTCTAACGACAGGGCAATAAAAGAAGACTTTAATTTTAGAGCTAATTAAATATCAACAATTGGAATGCAGCAACAGACAGTTAACCTGGAGTATCCCATTATTTATAAGGAATATAAAACATTGACTGGGGGGGTGAAGTGAGTTGTAGTCATTTTAATATCAGCTGTCACAGTCTAACTGTTCTCTTTTGTCTCACTCCAGCACAATCATCTCCCCGGCTTCCTCCGGGACCATTCCCACTTCTCTGCTCGACAGAAGATTAATTAAGCCCCGGTCCCCGCAGAGGAGGGTGCGTGTGCTGCCGGCCCCGCTCCCTGAGCCGGGGGCACTTCGGGGCTCCACCGGCGCAGCCGAGCGAGGTGATGCCTCCAGCCCCGGGTTCGGTGGTAATTGCAACCCCCCGACCGACTGTCGACACTTAGAAGCGGTGAATTATTAATGGGGAGCGCTCGCGGCTCCGCTGGGCACCCCGGGGGCTGCGCTGGCTCCAGGGATGGACAGAGCGCTGGTCCCTACAGGGAGCGGGTGGGAACGGCCTCCGTGGGGTGGGAGAACACCTCGGTACCCCAAAACCTACAGCAAAGTGCTCTATCCCCCACATGCCAAAAGCCCCCAACACTCTGCAGTGGGGAGCAGAGTCCCTGGAGCTCAGGGAACCCCAAAGGGGTGATGACCCAGCCCCTCCAAACTCTGCTCCCCACACTTCCAGAAGCCCCCAGAGCTTTGTACTGGGGAGCAGAGCCTGTGGCTCAGGGGGCACCCCAACACTGCTCCAGGGCAGGAGGAGATGCTGAGCTCCAAATTGGGGATACACAGCCTCAAAGTGGGGTTGTTCACGCTCCCCACAGCCCCAAAGCCTCATGGCTGCAGCCCAGGCACATCCATCACGGGGCCCTGGCTGCACAGAGCCTCGTTTAATGTGTGCAAAAGCACTATTTAATTTAGCACATTTGTTAGATTTTTAATGGCTTCAGCAGCAGGAGGAGCCATGGGGACAGACGAGCAAGTCCAGCTGAGGGTCTCCAGCCAGCCCTGGGGGGACACAGGGCTGATGTGACATGTGAACCCCAAGGATTCAGCCCCTGAAGACCTTCTTCTAGGCAGAAGGAATCAACCCCCCTGGCAGAGGCTCTGCTCCATCACTGCTTGGTGCTGGTGTCACTCCCCCTGCAGTGGCCATTGGGTGAAAGGAAAACTCCTGCTTTCCAAAAATTCACCTGTTCCTCCCCAAAAGTTCCCTGAAGCTGCTTTGGGCTTCTCCAGGGCACAGTCCCAGAGCTCACACTCAGCCACTGTCACCCTGCCACCCGTGTCACTCATCCTCCTGTCCCCATCCCAGCCCCTCTGGAATGTTCCCACAGGGGATCTGGCCAGTGCAGGAGAGACAGAAATTACTCTCAGCTTTCCATCTGCTCACCCTGAGTGGCAGCAGAATGGTCTGGGGGGCCGTGCCACCTCTGCCACACCAGGAGTGCCCACTGCCACCAATCCCTGCCACCCCTGCTGCTGGAACAGGGTCACACTAACGGGATTGTTCCCATATTTAAGTGACAGATTGACTTTCCCCCTCTGTTTTCCACGCTGCCAGGCTGGCTCCAGCCTCACTGTGCCCTGAGCATGTCACGGGATTGCAAATGGCATCATGGAACAGCTCCAGTGGGAAGGGATCCATAAGGATCAGCAAGTTCAGCTGCTGAGGATCTGCCTCAGTCTGCATCATCCTGGGACTACAATCCACGTGGAGAGGGGAGGAAAAGGGGAATTGGGGGTGCAACAACAGCACAAGTGAGGGGTATCAAGATTAGGAAAATATTTTGACTCCCAGTCACTGAGTTTTTGTCACAGGTTGGAGATTTTCGCTTTCAAAGCAAAAACCAATGTGTGACAAGTCATCAGGAAATGTCCTTTGGGAAATGTCAAAATTAAACACTTCCAGAGAGGAATGTCTCACCCCTCCATTCCCAGAGCCTGGAGCATCCCTGCTGCTGGCAGTGCCACGGAGCTGCTGGAGCAGCCAGGGAAGGGCAGGGGGAGGGAGGGAGGACAAACCCCCCCCCCCCCATCCCTTCATCGGCAGCGTTTCCATGGGAGCTCTCACAACCCTCATTACTGGAAAACAATCCCAGCCCTTTTCCACCTGCCAAGGCAGAGAGGGGCTGCTGTGAGTGGGAAGTTCCGTGGGATTTCATTATTGTTATTATTGTTATTATTTAATTCTCAAGGTCATGGGATTTAAGTCTGAGCTTACTTATTACCCGACCCAGCCAAATAAATGATGGATTCCCATTCCTGCCTCCAGCCGCTCGCCGTGGCTATTACAGTTGCTAAAAACGTTTTCTGCTCATAAAAAAAAAAAAAAATAGAAAAAAGGAGAGGAAAGAAAAAGGGGGGAAGAAAAAGAGCAAAAGGAAAACTGCAATAGGAGCCAGGGAAATGATGGATTGCGGGAGATAATCCATCTTGTCAGCCCAGGACTACATAACCTTGATGTCAGCGGATATTTTTCTCTGCCTGAGTCTCTGGCTGCGTGAGAGAGAGAGAGGAACAGGGACAGCTCCCACCACACCGCTGGAAAACTGCTGGGATTTAGGGGTTCACCCTCATTCCTGTGTCCCAGGAGGGGAGAGGGATGCAAATGCCCAGCGCTGGGTCCCCAGGGGGATTGAAGGAGCGTGGTGGGCAGCAGGGAACAGCAGGGGACAGCGAAGAGAGCAGGGGACCGTCCCCAGGCACGTCCTGGGAGCAGCTTTTTCCCTCCCTCAATCTCTTTTTGTCACCAGCCTCTCTCCCCCTCCCCGTCCTCCCCTCCCGCTCTCCTTTCCCGGCGTCTCTGCCATTTTTATCCGACGCTGCCCGTGAAAATTGGTGTGAAATAAAAAAAGGCCTCTCTGCCCACAGATGAAATCAATTGATTTGGCAGGTCGCCTGTGGACACCTCCGAGCAGCTCTTCCAATTTGCAGGACGGGCGCCGGCGCGGAGCAGCTTCTTCCCTTTCTTCTCCTCCGTCTCCCCCGTTTGGTTTTATTTTTTTTTCCCTGTCTTTCCAATTTCCCTTTGATGTTCCCGTTATTTCTGCTTTCCACTTAATGGAAATCAGCCCTGGGTGTGTGTGGGGAGGCTGCACACGTGGCTCTGTTGCCGTTCAAGGAGGTGGCTCAGGGAAGTGCTGGGTCCTGGAGTGCTGGGACAGGGAGGATCTGGGGGATCCCATGGGGCTGGGCAAGAGCTGGAGCATCCCGGTGCTGGGGGTCTCTGATCTGGCTCCATAGGTGGTCTCAGAGCTGGAGATGATCCCTTGGGCTCCGAGCAGCTCCACACGTGGCACAAAGCAGGGAACCAAGAGAGGCTGCACGTAGTGAAGGCCTGGGCTCTGCTCCATCACTCCCCTGTCTCCTTCCTTCCTCCATCCCCATCTCCATCGTCTCCATCCTCCCTCTGTCTCTATCCCTCCATCCCCATCCATCCTCCATCTCCATCCTGCCTCTACCTCCCTCCCCCTTCCATCTCCATCCCATCCCACCCGGGAACACGCTGTAGGACCCCAAAACTGAAGGCAGAGGGGTGTAAAAACAGCTCTCCCAGCCTGGCATTGACAAGACAAGGGCATTCAGCCCCAGATCAGCCACCTGGACACCCATCCAAAACCCAGGGTCAGCAGCACAGGCTGCAAGGAAAACCCCAGAGAGAGCTGGTGCCGATGGGGAAGAACCTGGACAGCTTCTTGTCCTTGTTGTGCTTAACCTCCATTTTTTAACTTGTGTCCCTGGCCTCGGACACCTCCAGGACCATGTGGAGGTGGCCAATGGAGGGTCCCACAGAGGCTCCCACATGACCAGGAACTGCCTCATCCCCACTGACACCAGCCCAGTTCTCCTCCAAAGTTCCCTCTGACACAACTTCCCTTCATTAGAGCTTCAAGGCAGATGTGACGTTAATCAGGAAAACCTTGATATTCTGCAGGAGCCCTAAGCCCTGAAAGGAAAGAGGGGGAAAAAAAATCCCATGCTTGCTTTCCAGCGCTTTCATTCTGCTTTGAGGTTAATAGAAGGCTAATTTGAAAGGACTCAGTTAATGAGAAAGCTAAAAATATTCCTCCCGTGCAGCCCCTCTCTCCGTGTGCCCGTCTCTGCGCCGTCGGCTGCGGATGATGCTCCGTGCAGCCCAGGCGGAGTGTCCCTCACCTGACCCCTGTCCCTGCCCTCGTGGGGACATCACCACGGAGAGATGGGGTGGCTTGGTGTCATCTCCAGCAGGGCCATGTCCCTGCACAGCTGGGGTCATGCCATGGCCCCTGGGAAGGCTCCTGTAGGGATCTGCTGCAACTCAGGGCCTTGGGATTGCCGTGTGTTGGAGGGGGGACACTTGGGGCTGGCAGCCACACCGTCCCCTCCCAGGAAGGAGTGGGGCTGGGGGACTCCCACAAAACCTGAGCCTGCATCCTGCCTGTCCCTGGCTGCCCTCCCATCACCTCCATTCCGAGGGAATACGCTGTTTCCCGTTACATCACTCCATGATGGGAAGATGATGTTGGCTGTTTAATTTTCAGGGTGGCTTCACATTGCCCACCTGGAGCAGCCAATGATGATCCTGGTATTAATGGAAAGATGGAAACTAGAAGGCATTTTCCAGCTGTGGGAGGGCTTGGGGCTGGCTCTGCTTCATCCCTGACTCCTCCTCACATGGCCACGGCTGCTGGACCACGATTTTCCAGCACAGAGCCTGGACCAGCTCCAGGCTTGGCAGGGGCAGCAGAGCACTGGCAGGGGCACATCCCACATCCTCAGGAGCTGTCGCCTTCCTGACCCTCCCATCTCTCACAGAGCCACTCGGGATGTGGTTTAATTAGGGAATGATCTGCACGGAAAATTGTGTGTTCGGGCGCCTGGGATCTCACGCTCGTGGCTCTGCTCCAAACCAGCAGAAAATCACCCAAGTCTGAGGACAATTCCTGGAGGTTTTCCGGAGCTGCTGTTTGGAATCAGCAGCCGTGGCCACGTGGGGCTGGGGGTGGCACCGACCACTCAGAGAGCTGCCAGTGCCAGGGGCGTCAGCCGTCCCGAAAAAAGCCACATTCCTTGCACCTCCAAACTAAACTGCTGTAAAGGGAGGTCTGGGGGAGCCCTGGAACCTGACTGGGCAGCACTGGGATGTAGGAATCACCCTGGTACTCCTGGGACACGCTGGGATATGCTGGAAGATGCTGAGACATGCCAGGAGATGCCAGGAAGAGATAACGGGAGATGTGGGCACGTGCCAGGAGATGCTGGGACGTGCTGGGACATACTCAGACATGCTGGGAAATGCTGCGTCATGCCAGGAGATGCTGAGAGGCGTTGGGATGAGGCACGAGATTCTGGGAGCTGCTGGATCCTGCCAGCAGCTGCAGGGACAGTTGGGGACACGCCAGGAGCGGCCCATCCATCGGCACAGGCAGGGCTGGCAGAGAGCGGCTGTGCACACATCCCTGGAATTCTCCTCTCCAAAGCTGCCCCAAAGCTTTCATCACAAAACGAGGATCAGAAGGGCAGGGCTGGATTGTCTCCCTGGAATAAACCGGGAGCTTTTCATTCTCTTTCCACAGCGCCACATGAAAGGGTTTGTGTTTTCTCTTTGCTGGAGAGAAGCCGTCGCTTCCCATCTCCCTTCTCTGCTCCTCCAGAGACAGATCCCACATTTCCCTTTCAGAGGGACGGGGTGTCTTTATCCTGCACTTCCCAAGGTGATTAAGAAAACTTACTGGGGAGGTCTGGAGAGGTGGCACCGAGGGCTCTGCCGATGCCACTGCCTCTCCCTCCGGCTCCGTGATCCTATTGATGGTTTAATTTTCCTCGGGAGAAGAAAAGCAGGAGATAATTGTGGCAGAATGGGCTGATCAGGGATGTTTGGGCTCCTTTTCCAGCCATTCCCCAGAGGGCCATTATGGAAATTTTTCTTCTATCACTGGGAATTTGTAGAACAATTCGGATGAGTACCAGCAAAGCCGGGCGGGAATTTGCATTTTAATCCGAGTGTCAAAATCCCTTCCCAGTGCGGGGCCGGGCTGGGCACCTCAGCCACCGGCTCTGGGAGGGTGACGGTACCCGGGAGCCCCTCGCTGCCCTGGCAGGGGCACACGGTCCCACAGGGCACGCGGGTCAGGGGCAAACTGCGGGTGGCACGGGAGAGAGAAGCCACAACCACAGCGGGAGAGCCTCTGTCGAACCCTTTCCTGTGCCACCAGGTCCCTGAGCCCTGTGCCATGATGTCCCCAAACCCTGTGCTGTGGTGCCCCCAAACCATTTGGCCAAAACTGTGAGTCCCACTCCCCCAAAACCTTCTGCTGACACTCCAGGGTCCTGGCAGGGCTACAAACAGCTGCCTTGGGTCCAGTTTGAAGGTTCGATGAAAAAGAAAAAAGAAAGGGTAGGAAAAAATGCTCCTGGGGCCACCAACCCTCTCTGTGGGGTCACAGCATCCCTGGGCTGAGAGGCCACCACTGCAGTGGCTTGTCTCCATCCCCCTTCCAAACCTGGAGCCTAATTAAGATGGAATAAACCCTCCCCATCACGGGGAACTGCCTCCGTGTGAGTAAGGCAAAGACACCCAAATTAAGGGGTTTTTTTTGGTGTGTTTAATTCCTGTTTTTAATTAGGCAGCTGCTGAGATGTGATGTGGCCCCACGTCACAGTGTCACCATGATTTATTAGGGCTGGAGTTACTGTCGCCCTCCAACCTCCACGTCTCTGGTCACTGATGGGGTTTCCGTGTCCCTGTCCCCACGGTGACCTGGGGACTCCTCCTGCTGCCCTGCCGGGGGAGAGAAACCTGCTGCAAATAGAGGAGTTTTTTTAAAAACAGCACAATAAAGTCGCAAAAGACCTGAAAATATTCTGCATCTACATTGTAAATAATAGGAAAGATGTTTTCCAGCCAAGCCATGATGCTGCTGGTGGGGACAGTGACACATCCCTGTGGGACACAGGGGAAGGAATGAGTTCACCCAGCAACGCTCCAGGGCAGCAGCAGCCACTTTTTTGGGATGGGAAAGGGGACACAGAGCCACGTGCCATCTCTTCAAAGGACATTAAACCAGTTGCCACCGTCTTGGAGAATTAGCACAAGTGACACTCGCTTTGTCCCCACATGTTTGCAGTGTGGAGCAGATGGTGAGGCCACCAGATGCCATTGGGCTCCTCTCCATGGCAGGGAGCCCAGCCAGGCACTGCAGTGGCCAAACAGCCCTGTCCCCCCTTGATCCATGGGGATATTCCTTAGCTGGCAGCCGGGAGGGAGTGGGGCTGTGCCAGGTGATGGTGTCCAGCTCCAGGGACGCTCCTGGTGTGCTCAGGGGGCTTCAGGGAGGGTTGTGGGATGTGCAGGTACCTGTGATGACATTTGTGTGGCCAAAATGCCTCCAAGGGAGGGTTAAAGGTGGTTAAAAGTGGGGTTTACATTTCCTAGGGGATGGCCATCCCGGTGACATCCGTGTGTTTTGGGGGAGGATCTGGCAGCGCCACTGGGATTCAGGGATGTGACACCAGAGTCTCAGCCAGCACAGATCCAGGCTGGGATGCCCAGTCCCCTGTGAGGTTCTGAGGAGGTTTTTTCCCAGCACAGCCCAGTCCAAGTGGGATGCCGAGGCTGGATCTGTCACTCCCACACCGCCAAGGATCCCTCACCCTCCCTCACAGCCTGCCTGGCTCCTGCCACCTCCGGCACTGCTCCGTGATTGATGGGATAATTCAAGCACCAATGACCAGGACAGAGGAGCAGGAGCACGTTGGTCTTTTTATTTACAGAAGGGAAAAACCTCCCAGGGAGCTCTAAGGGCAGAGACAAGGCGTGAGCAGGGGGAGAAGGGCTGGGGTAGGGGCAAGATCCTGGTTGGAGTGTGGTCCTGGGAATCCCATGGGTCCCTCACCCTGATTCTGCCTCTGCTGATTGAATTAAGATGACTGATCATGGAATCATGGAATGGTTTGAGTTGGAAGGGACATTAAAGCTCATCTCATTCCACCCCCTTGCCATGGGCAGGGACACCCTCCTCTAGGTCAGGTTGCTCCAAGCACCATCCAACCTGTACCAGCAGAGAACTGGGATCACCAGTTGGGATGGATGTGTCCTGAGGCTGAGCTTCACCTGGGTCCTCCCTGAGCATCCTGTTCCATCGCCACAGGGATGGGAATCCTTATCCTGAGCATTGGGGGCTGTGAGTAATGAAGGAGGAATCCACGAGTAATTACATTCTAATTAATTAAGGATGATGGATCGAGAGGACTGGGTGACTCCATGTAGTGGTAAAGGACCTCGCTCCTGTCACCATCCAAGTGATTTGCTGCTTCCGAGGAGGTGGGAGGGGAAAGAGGAAAAGGAGGAAAAATAGGAAAGAAATAAAGAAAAGAAGGAAGAAAACTGGAGAAACAGGGAAGAAAGAAGGGGAAAAAAAAAGAGGAAAAAAAGATGGAAAGGAGGAAAAAGGCAAGGGGAAAAGAGGGAAAGGAACTGCACACCATAACATTGACACCCTTGGAGGGACCCCGGGCTCCTGTCGCAGCAGAGCATCCCTGGGGCTGGACCCTGGGCACGGAGCCAAGGGCACCCCAGGTTTGGGAGCTGGCACAGCCACTCTGGATGACCCGGCAGTGCCCGGCGTCACCGGGGCCGCGGGTAATTAGCGCTCCGGTTGATTAGCGCCTGCATCCCCTCAGCCCCGCTCCGCTCAGGTGTGACACCGCTCCCCAGCCCAGGGGAAGGACCCGGCACGGATCCACATCCCGGCACCTCGGTGGCCGTGGAGGGGTCGGTGCCAGCGCGTTCTCCCCTCAAACAGCCGCTGCTCGTTACCTCGGGGACTAATTAGAGCGGGGACATGGTGACCGCGGCAGGAAAACGGCTCATGCCCGTGGCTGGAGGAGGCTGGAGCTGGAATCACACCTTGGTCCCGGTGTGGAGCAGCGCTGGAATGTCTCTCACCATCATATTAACGGTGACACCGATGGTTAAGTAATTGGGATGGGATTGGAGAAGGGAAGGGAAGGGGAAGAGAACCCTCGGTGCTCCAAGTCCATTCCTCACCCATGATCCCTGGTTTAGCAGCTCAGGGAAGGAAACGTGTTAAGAAAATCGTATTTTTTAAAAAAAAATTGCTAAATTCCCTTTAATTTCATGATGAAAGGAGTTGGAGTGTGAGGAATGGCATGATAATTCATCCTGAAGACATTGGGCACCGGGCCAGGAGGATCCTCTTCCTGCAGAGATGAATTTCATTAAAAAATTGTTTATTTAACGTTTCTTTTTAACACTTGTTATTTTAACCCAGAGGCTACAAAGTTCTGAGCAGGCAAAGCTTCTCCAAACTTCCCAGCACGTGAGACTCTTCCAGCGACCTGGGAGGCACTCGATCCACCACTTCCCTTTCCCATTGTGATATTTTAATCCAGAATTGTTTCATCACCCACTGCCAAAAAAAAAAAAAATAAAAAAAAAAAAAAGTACCTAAGTAGTCATTTATTAACAGTTATAAGTATCATTAGGTAGAAAGATGTGGTAAAATATAGATTAGAGCGGGAAGAACGGAGGATCCGAGTGCCATTTTTCCTGTTCAGAGTGTCATTACACATCCCGGCGTGGCGCATCACAGCCATGATTAGTAGCATCAAATGACTCCTGAAAAATGATTATGTGCCATTAAAACCATTAGTCTGGCTGAAACCAGCACAAACAAATGGCCGTGCCGGGGATGAGGCATCAGCTCCGGGGCTCTGGGATGTGACGGGAATCCCGGAGTCACGGCGGGTCAGGTGTTGGCACTGGGGGAAGAGGGTGCTGGGAATGGCAGCAGGGTGGAAGCCAGAGATCCTGGGATGGTGACATTCATGGGATGGGTGCGGGATCTGATGGCAGATGGTCTCTCTCCCCATAGGAGTCGCCCTGACCTGTGCTCAGCTCAGCTCTTTCCCCAGCTGCAGTTTCAGAAGGTGGCCCAGCCATCCCCTCGCCCTGGGAAAGTCTTGCCTGCAAGGACTGTTGCATCAGCCACCCCCGAATCTCCATCACTCCAGCTCCACTACTCTTCACCCCAGCTCCATAACCCCATTTCTGCCATGCCAATCCATCCTTCCAGCTCCATCACCCCAACCCCAACCTCAACCAATCCCCCCATCCTTCATCCCAACCCATCATCCCGGTTCCATAACCCCAACCCACCACCACAACCAATTACCCCAATCCTTTATCCCAACCCGTTATCCCAAACCCATCACCCCATCCCTACTCCCTGCCCACACCGTGCCAGCCACTTCCAGCTCTTCACTCCCTGCTGTTTCCTCTTGAAGAGGACATAAATCCAGTTAGTACGTCCAAGGAAGTGAAATTCATGTGTCACATCTGCGGAGACGGCTCAATCGAGGGTATTGATTGTCACGGAGAATATTCTCACTTCATTCACCTACTTAGTCCCTTCCCCCAGGCACACAGGAATTCATCAAACGTTGTCACACCACATAATAATACTTGCTCCCAGGTGTTGTCGCAGCAGCTCAGACTTTGTCCTGCCTTCCTGGGCAAGCAGGATTTTAGGGAAGAAAGGATTCACCAGCAGAATAAATATGACGGTGCTGAGATGTGAATTAACCCTCCCATGGATGAGGGAGGGCTCGACCCCCTCCCCGTGCCCATGCACAGGATGCTCAGGCTTTGTTTTCAGTTTCTTGGGATTGTTGGTGACTGGAATGAAATTAAGTTGGAGAGAAAAGACGTTTTCCCTTTGTTTGCAGCCCTTTATTGATGTGTCTTTGCTGCCTCACATGGCCTCGGAGTCTTTGAGCAGAGCAGGGACGTGGCTACTCCTCTTCTCCAGAGGGGAAATACAGGGCAGGGAAGGAAATATAGCCGGGAAAGGAAATTTGGAGTAGAAGGAAATGCTGGATGGGGGGGCTGTGGCTCAGAGATGTGATCTTTGGGAGTCCCTGTTGGGCTGCCAGTGCCACAGAGGCTGCAAGACCTTGTTGGGATGAACAGGATGGTGGTGGTGTGAGCTTGGGCCCCAAAAGAGACCCTAAAAAAGGGGCAGGGTCACACTGGCACATCTCCCTGGGGATGTGGAGGCTGGGGACCCATGGGGACATCCAACTGATGCCACAGTCCCCAACCACGGAGCTCCTCATGTGTCCCACAGGGAGCTGAGCCAGGTGCTGCCATCGTTGTCCCCCGGACCATGTGGGTGGTGGCAGCCACCAGCCCTCATCTTCTGGCTGAAATAAATTGGAAGCAAGAGCTGGTGCCCCTGAGCCACGTTTATTATTCATATTATTTGCGCACTGATGTGATTCCATGTAATGATTTAATCTGTTAATGGCCCCTGATTCAATCGCTCCTCTCCCGTTAATCTCCTCTTGCCATTTGCACCTGATTTCCTGATTTTCCTGACAGCGTTTTGGCAGCTGGGGGGAAGGTTTGCAGCTCTCCGTGGGCACACTGCCACGGCAGGTCACGGAGGGGGTGTGCCAGGATGCCACAATGCCGTGGATACCCCAGGGTGCAGGTGTGGAGGGAGGAGAAGCTTTCCTCTTCCCAGGGAAAGTCCCAGCACAGCAGCGTGCATCCCATCCCAGGGGGATGCTGGTCCCTGCATCCCATCCCAGTGACACAGCGATGCTGGTCCCTGCATCCCATCCCAGTGACACAGCGATGCTGGTCCCTGCATCCCATCCCAGTGACACAGCGATGCTGGTCCCTGCATCCCATCCCAGTGACAGGGGGATGCTGGTCCCTGCATCCCATCCCAGTGACAGGGGGATGCTGGTCCCTGCATCCCATCCCAGTGACAGGGGGATGCTGGTCCCTGCATCCCATCCCAGTGACAGGGGGATGCTGGTCCCTGCATCCCATCCCAGGGTGATGCTGGTCCCTGCATCCCATCCCGGTGAGAGGGGGATGCTGGTCCCTGCATCCCATCCCAGGGTGATGCTGGTCCCTGCATCCCATCCCGGTGAGAGGGGGATGCTGGTCCCTGCATCCCATCCCAGTGACAGAGGGATGCTGGTCCCTGCATCCCATCCCAGTGACAGAGGGATGCTGGTCCCTGCATCCCATCCCAGTGACAGGGGGATGCTGGTCCCTGCATCCCATCCCAGTGACACAGCGATGTCCCCTCCCCGTGACATTGCCATTCCCAACTCGCGCCGCCAGAGTCCCGGGGCTGATTTATGGAAGCACAAGGATGCAATCAAGGCCTCGGCCCCCGAGGACACGGCGGCGGCTCCGCTGGATTCGGCCGAGAGCGCTCGGGCGGCACGGGGGCTGAATGCCAATGGGAACATCCCGGCGGGACCGGGAACGCGGCAGGAACCCGCCGGGAAGATGAATCTCTGCACCTTTGCCTGAGGATGCTCAAGGCAGGGCTGGAGGAGCGGGAATGTGATGTCAGGAGAGCTTCGGGAGAAGGGCTGTACCCATGACAAATGCCACCCCTCCGAGAAGAAGCCCCCGAGGCAAAGCAAATGTCCCCCTGTAAAGACAACGGAACTGTGGCAAGGGACAGGATTTGTCACCAGTTCCTGGGAACGCAGCAGAGCCCAGGAGCCTTTGCCTCTGGGGAGCCCTGGGCACCCCGAGCTCCCCTGCCTGGATCCGGGCGCTCCAAGCCCCGATTCCCGGCGGCAGCTCCTGGTCCGTGCTGGCTCCTCTCGCCTGACGTGAGCTGATTTTGGGAGGCAGTGGGTGGCGAGGGAGTACAGCTGCCGCTAAGTTATCCAAACGATTTATCTTAAGATTCATCCAGAATTCATGGCGCGGGAGCCTGGGCCGTGTCGGCCGTTAATATTCATGCGGATTTGGAGCAGCGTTAATCACTGGCTGACAATTGGCACTTCCCTTAATTGCCCGTGCAGCCGGCACTGCCCGCAGTGCCCCAACCTCCCACTCCCCACCCCGCGGGAGGGGGCAAGATCCCAGAATGTCCCTACAGGGCTTTTTGTCCCCCGTGTTGGAGTGGACAGATTGGGGAGAGCACGGCGGGGGCTGCACCCCGATTCCCTCTCGGAGCACTCCCACCACCCTGGGGTGGGCATCGCTGCACCCTCTGCAGAGCTCAGGGGTCTGGAACATCCCGTGGGAGATCTCTCCCTATCCCCCCACGGCATATTCCAGCACGGGGACATGAATCTGAACCCCAGTGGAGCTGTGCCCTCGCTGCCAACTCCCCCGTGTCTGGCGAAGCATCCCCGGCTCCCCGACGTGGGCACCACAGCACCCACTGGAGCAGCACCGCCCTCGGGGGTCCTCCCCATCCTCTCACGGCACATCCCAGCACGGGGACGTGGATCGGGACCCCAGCGGAGCTGTGCCCCCGCTGCCAACCCGCCGGCTGCCGCCGTCCCCGTGGCTGGCGTTACCTGTCACCGCTGTCACTCCGCTCCCATCCCGCCAGCTGCCACGGCGCGGGGATGGAATACCAATGAGGATACGGGAGCTGCAGCCTCACCGGGGGCCCCCCCTCTCCGAGCAGCACGGCGGGGACCCCCGGGAACGGGAGACAAGGCGTGCCAGGTTGCAAGGGTGGCAGGTGCCCCCGGCGAGGTGCTGAGACCACAAATCCAGCGAGGTGGGACACAGAGTTGTCACCAGCGCTTGCAGCCTCTGTGTCCCCTGGCCCCATGTGACATTCCCAAGGGGACACGTCTGAGGCCGCTGCCACCCTCTTGGGGCCGGGCCGGGCACCCCAAATCCAGCACCGGGAAGGAGCCCTGGGGCAGCCTGGGGCTGGAACCCCCCGACCCTCTCCATCCCTCTGCAAAGCCAAAATAATCTCCCCAAAATCCCTAAAATCCCACCAAAACCCCCCAAACCCCAGTCCCTCCCTCTCGCCGAGGCTGCTTCGGGCAGGTTTCAGCTGTCCTCACGCTGTAATTGTCCTAATTAGATCGACAGATTTTGATGAAGGTTTCACAAGGAAAAAGAGAGCGGGGAGGCAGGAGGAGATAATGGAATCGCAGATGACATTCCCATCACCCAGCCTCTCCCACAGCCGCTGCTGCAGCCCGGTCGGAAAATTATGCGTGAGGGGGGGAGGAAAATTACCATAATCTTCCTCTGCAGGATGACACCAAATTCGGCTGGAGCTGAGAGGGGTGACAGGGAGCTGCTCTGTCCTCGCCCCGGCGGTGCCACCGCTGATGTCACCCGGCGGTGTCACACCTTGCCCGGTCTGTGTCCTGTGGTCACCAGCACCCGCCGTGGTCCCGGGCTGGGAATTTTGGGGCTGCCCACCCTCTCCTCCTTGCAGGACCCATTGGGAGGGGGGTGTTCCCTGCACCCCTGGCACCCCCTGGGGGCGTCGGGCTGGTGTCATCGCTGATGGTGACCCTCCGAGGGTTTGGGGACATCCGAGGGACACAGAGGGACAGGACACAGCACCTCCCACATTGCCCTGTGCCCCCAGCCAGGGCACACCCCCTGTGGGGTGCAAGGAGAACCACTGGGGTGCCACCCCCCAGCTCCGGCCTCTTCCAGTCCCCCAGAAGGGCTGGAGGCAGTGGGAGCCCTTCCCCATCCCAGTGCCGATCCTGGCTCCTGTCTGGATGTGCTGCCCGGGCAGGATCCGGCCCAACCCTTCCCTAATTAAAAAATATATCTATATTCCAGAGCTTCAAACGGTGCCGATACCCGCGGGGGAAACTTCCAGCCTGGTTATCCCCCTTTTCCCTGCTGTGGCCACGCCACAAAGACCAGGACTGAGCTCAGCTCCCCACCAGCTTTTTCCCCAACCCCGTGTCCCCTCCTCCCCAAATTTGCTCCCTCCCCTCCAGGGCATTTCCATGAAAACAGGCGCTTTGTTTCCCGGGATTCTGCTCAGCCTGTGCCTGCCTTTGTCCTCCACAACCACGGAACAAAAGGGGAAGAGACGGAGAAAATATGATGGAGGCTCCAAACGGGCTGGTTCTGGCCCCAAATTGCCCGTGAAGCTCCGGCTGAGCCCGGCTGATGGATGAGCCCCTGGGAGCTGCGCTGGGAGGGGATGGATCAGCCCTCGGTGGTGCTGCCAAGGCCCTGCGTGGGAATCCGAGAGCGGCAGAAATTGAGAGTGAAAGGGGGAAAAGAAGGAAATAGGGAGGGATTGAGGAGAGGTTCCTGCCTCTGGTGATGATAAATGCTCCCAGCACCCGGCCCTGGCACGGTGGATTGGCTGATCCACCTTTCTCCTCTGCACTGGGAGGGGGAAATTCCAGTCAAGAGGGGGAGAGAAATCAATTCCTGTCGCACTTCGAACAGGGGAATTTCCAGTGAACGCGTCCTGTTGGGTCTCCTGTTCCCTCTGCCGGCTCCCACCCCTCCTGCAGCGCCTTCCCACATCGTGCAGAGGGACCCGGCAAGAGCAAACCAGGGGCTGGATGGCGACAGTGGTGCCACCGCAGTGCCACCCAGCCGGGACTGGTGTGGGGACACGCTGCCCTGTGTGTCGGGAGGGAATCGGGAGGAATTTCATCCTGGAAAGGGGGGGGATCAGGCCTTGGAAGGGAGGGTTGGGGTCTCCATCCCTGGGGGTATCCAGGGAAGGACTGGATGTGGCACTCAGGGCCAAGGTGGGCACGGGGCACAGCTGGGACTCCAGGGGCTGGGAGGGGTTTTCCATGGAATTCCAGCTCCCGGAGCCCTTGGAGCTGCTGGAGAAGGGAAGGACGGGAACGAGGAGGAGGAGGAGGAGGAGGAGGAAGGCTCCTCCCTGACCTGTCCCCCAAAGGGGGGGGCTCACAGCACCCCCAAACCACGAGGTTACCCCCCCTCTCATCCTGCCACGGCGCTTCCCCGGCGGAATCCCGAGGATTTTTTAATATCAAACTGGCAGCCGGCGGGTGAATTAAGGCCGTTAATTGAATTTCCTCCGGCGGCGGAGCCGGGCCGGGGGGAGGGGGCAGGGAAAGCATTTGATGTGTTGGAAAAGCTGCGGATTCCGAGCGTGGTGGGGTTTGGGGTTGGGTTGAGCGGTTGGTTGTTTGGTTGTTTGTTGGGGTTTTTTTAATTTCTTTTTTTTTAATTTAAAGTCGGTCGTAAAAAGAGCCCGACTTTGAGGAGCTAATGACTGTCATGAATTAATTCTGTCGGTTCAGGCACCCACTGGGTTATTAATAAAGGAGAAATGATTCCATTCCCGGGGAGGGGAGAGAGAGAGAGAGAATGTTCAGGGCGTGCAGGGGATGGGGGTCAGTCACCCTCCGACCCTCCCACCCCATCCCAGCTCCCGTGCTGGTGCTTTTTTTTGGGAGAGGTGGATTCCGTGAGTGGATTGTAGATGGAGAAGGAATTCCTTGGATGGTCACATCCAGCGGGGGAACAGCTCCCAGCCCAAACCATTCCATGATTCTCTGATGAAAACCGGGTGATTTTGGGGGCTTCCAGCGCCACACGGTGCCTCGGTTCCCCCAGCCCGGCATCAGCATTCAGCTCCGGCGCCAAAAACAGGCACTTTTCATGCCAGTTTAGTTTGATTATTATGCCAAAAGCTTTAATTCTCGCTGCCGTCCTCCCCCCACTGCTGAGTTACGCTGCGAGGGGTTTAATTACACCACCCAGCCTTCCTTAAAACACGAACAGCCGCTCGAGTTGGGGAGCAATTAAAAGGCAGCCGAGTAGATCAGCCCATCAGAGAGGAGAGAAGTAAATCAAACTATTAAAAAGCTCGTTTGGTGGCAAGGGAGAAGGGTCCCACTGCACCCCCCCCACCCCGGGGGGAGCACTGGGGTGGGGGCTGTGTGTTCAATCCCAGGAACTCGGTTTAGGGTGACACTGGGAGCAACTGGGGGGATTCCCAGTGC
>VXBA01002784.1:55244-77713 GCA_013399895.1 Serilophus lunatus | reverse complement strand
CTGTTTGTGGCCATTTAAGTGCCAAGGGTGGCCAATGAGCCAATGCTTGCACAGGGAGAGAGTGAGCACTGCATGCACCGGCCACATGTGGGCACATGCCTGGGCTGGGGCACAGCCAGGGGCATCTCTCTCATCAGAGACAGCTCCAACCTCCAGCCTGGCTCCCCTGGGAAGCACCACAGCAGCCAGTGGGTTCCCCTAAGCTGCTTGGCCCGGCCCCTCCACCCTCAGTCTCTTGGGGTTTGGCAGGAGGAGCTTCAGCCCCTCCATGTGCCCACGGAGCAGCTCCAGGTGTCCCCAGTCCCCTGAGCACCCATGGGAGCAGGTTCCCATCACAGGGCTGTCCCTGTGCCACCACTCTGGCTCTGCCCTGCCATTGATGAGGGGTGCCCCAAACTCAGGATGCTCCTCTGCCCAGCCAGTGCCCCGGGGTGAGCATGTCCCTCTCCTCTGACCATGTCCCCTCCCTGCCCCACAGTGCTGCTGTTGGCATCGGCTTCTATGGGAACAGTGAGACCAACGACGGGGTGTTCCAGCTGCTCTACGCCCTGGACCATGCCAACCAGACCCTCACTGGCATCGACTCACTGGTAGGACCACTGTCCTGGGTTTGGTTGGAGCACTGGGGAGGGAGCTGGAGGGGTGTCAGGCTGCTCTGGCCAAACCCCTGGGGCAGCCGTGCTGTGCCGAGCGCGGGAGGGTGACGTCACCCCACAGAATGGGACCTTTGTGGCCAGGAAGGGCTGGGGGGGCCATGGCAGGGCTGGAGGTTTTGGGATTCTGGAGGACAGATCCAGCTTGAGCACGGGGAGGGGTTGAAGAGGGGCTGTTCTCCTGGAGGAAGAGCATCCCATGGCTGTGCCAGGCGTGGGGTTGACAGCAGGGAAGCCCCAGCAGTGTCCTGGTGGGATGACTGTCCCGAAGGTCTGACCATCCCGCTGTCCCCAGGTTGAAGGCACCACGCTGCAGATGCAGGGAGGGCTGGAGCAGCACCTGGCAAGGCTGAACGAGCTCCTGGCCCCACGAGGGGATTATGTGCAGACCCTGAAGCTCACAGAGCAGCTGGCTGGGAGCATCGTCCTGCAGCTCCAGGGGCTGCCGGCCTGGCGGGGCGTCAGCACCGACCTCACCGTGCTCTCGGGACACGTCGCCTACGTGGAGTATTATCGGTGAGAGGGGCCTTGAGGCTGCACAGGGAGGGCTCCCGGGGAGCTGGGGAGGTGGATGAATGTGTTGGAGCTTTCCTCTGCCCCCAGGTGGCTGGCTTACCTCCTCTTCTTCATCCTCGTCCTCACCGTCTGCCTGCTGGCCTGCCTGGGGCTGGCCAGGCGCTCCCGCTGCCTCCTGGCCACGTGAGTACCCTGTGGTGGGAGGGGGGCAAGGGGGGAATCCCACACAGGGTGGCCTCTCATGCTCCCTGCTCTCCACACAGGATGTTGTGCTGTGGGCTGCTGACCCTCATCCTCAGCTGGGGCTCCATGGCCGTGGACACAGCAGCGGCCGTGGTGAGTAGGGCTGGAGGGGAGGGAAGGGCTGGTTCTGGCTGTGCCAGGGCTG
Organism: Serilophus lunatus; assembly: GCA_013399895.1. Classification (NCBI taxonomy): domain Eukaryota; kingdom Metazoa; phylum Chordata; class Aves; order Passeriformes; family Eurylaimidae; genus Serilophus; species Serilophus lunatus. The sequence continues at coordinate 76,156 of VXBA01002784.1, read as the reverse complement.
TGCCAAGGGCTGCAGGCACTGTCCCGTCCCTCCCAACCCCTTGATGGCCCTCTGGTCCTCACAGGGCACCAGCGACTTCTGTGTGGCCCCGGATAAGTTCATCATGAACCAGACAGACGATGAGATCAGCGCAGGTCAGAGTCAGCTCCGAGGTGGAGCCATCCTTGGGCAGGACTCTAGAACCTGCCTGGGGCTCTGGTGCCCCCCACTGCCATTCTCCCCTCCCTGTCCCCTGGGACACTCCTACCAATGTGTCCTGTTGGCTTTGCAGAGGTGGTTCACTATTACCTGTACTGTGACCAGAGCCTGAGCAACCCCTTCCAGCAGGTATGGGGGGGCCAGGCACCCCACTTGGTGCTGCCTGGGGCTGGGAGGGTTAGGGTTAGGCTTGAGGGCAATCCCAGAGCTGGGTAACTCTGTGACTGTTCCCCTCTCCCCTTCCCAGGCTCTCACCGTCTTCCAGCGCTCTCTCACCACAATGCAGATCCAGATCCAGGGGCTGATCCAGTATGCCCTGCCCCTTTTCCCGACAGCCGAGGTATGGGAGGGGGTGCTGGGGATGCCCATATTCCCCTCTGCTCCCCGCTGCTGCCTGACACCTGCTTCTCCCACAGAAAGACCTGCTGGGAGTCCAGCAGCTCCTCAACTCCTCAGAGACCAGCCTGCACCAGCTGACAGCCCTGCTGGACTGCCGGGGGCTGCACAAGGTGAGGGGGGTCTGGGTGGGGACACACAGCTCTGGGGTCCCCCTGCACTGCCACCAGCCCTGCCCTGCCCTGTCTCCTGCCAGGATTACCTGGATGCCCTCATTGGGATTTGCTACGACGGCGTGGAGGGGCTGCTGTACCTCGGGCTCTTCTCCCTGCTGGCGGCTGCCTCCTTCTCCACCATCATCTGCGCTGCCCCCCGTGCTTGGAAGCAGCTCACAGGACGGTGTGTCTGCCCAAAGACCCCTGCCCAGGGCCCTCGCTGCCCCCCTGCCCACAGACCCCTACCCATAGCTCCCAACCTCTGCAGCCCCCCTGCCTGTGGTCCCCTGCAGCAACCCTGCCCACGTTCCCCCTGCCCGTGGCCCCCCACCTCCCCCTCCCTCACCATGGGCACAGAATCCTATGTACAAACCTTTGGGTCTGGGGGTGATCACCATCTCCTCGCCCCCACAGGGAGCAGGACTACGACGACATGGACGAGGACGACCCCTTCAACCCGCAGGCCCGGCGCATCGCCGCCCACCGCCCGCCGCGGGGGCAGCTCCGCAGCTTCTGCAGCTACAGCAGCAGCCTGGGCAGCCAGAGCAGCCTCCACCCGCCGGCCCAGACCGTGTCCAACGCTCCTGTCTCTGAGTACATGTGAGACAACCCCCCTCCCCCTTCTCCCCAGGCCGCCCCCCAGCCGTGCTGGGGCAGGGGGTGACGGGGGTCCCGCTGTGCCCCCCCAGGAACCAGGCTGTGCTCTTCGGAGGGAACCCGCGCTACGAGAACGTGCCCCTCATCGGCAGGGGGTCTCCTCCCCCCACGGTATGGTGGGAAACCAAGTCCTTCTTGTGACAGCCAAGGGGGTTCCTGGGGACACAGAGCCCCTTGGGATCGCCGGGGTGGGATGGGCACAGGGACGGGCGATCCCGGCGTCCTCCTGCCCTTGCCGAGGACGTGGCTCCCTCCTGCCCTGCTCTGACCCAATTCCCAGCCAGCCCGTGGGGGCTGCGAGGAGGGGGCACAGCCACGTGCTTGGGGGAGCCCAAAATAACCCTCCCTTCCCTGCCTTGCCCGTGTTCCCTCTCCATCCTGATTTTCAGAGGACACTCCTCGCAGTGTTGCCCTGTACATTCCCATCTCCCTGCGTGTTGTTAATCCCACCCTGTCTGGTATTGCTGCTTTATTTTTTATTCCTTGTCTCTTTTTTTTTATGGTTTCTTTTAATTTTTGCATCCATTATTTTGGAGCTAAGTTGCCCATCAAGAGTAAGTTCAGCCACTTCCTACTCCCTCCCTTTCCCAGGGCAGCTGCTGGGTTCCCCCCATCCTCCCCCCTCCTCCATGCCTCCTTCCATTCCCTTACCCTGGATGGATTTTGGGAAGAGTGTGGAGAGCTCAAGGAGGGAGGGGCTGGGTGATATTTTCTCATCATGAAGTTCCAGGAGGTTTTGCAGCTCCTACACATTGGGATTCTGGGCCCCATCTCCAACCTCAAAGCCCCCCTCACTGGGCAGTGGGACAGGGATGCAGCTCTAGGAATGCTGCCATGGCAGGAATACTGTGCTCCCCTCCTCCAGGGATGACTTTTTTATATCCCATTTCACAGACCTGGCAGCTGGCAAGAGCCATTTCCCAGAGGGGACACACAAATGGGTGGGATTAATTTGAGCAGTTCTCCCAGTCCTGAGTGGTCTAATTTATCCAGGATTCTGATTCCTGAGGAAGGACTTTCCAAGTCCAGAGTAACAAACTTGGAATAATCTTCCTTAATGCCTGGTTGGGAGTAATTTTCCATGGTTGGGATGATCCTCCCTGCTGTGAACTCCTGGAGGAATGTAATTTTGAGGGGCTGGAGCTTTGGGGCTCTGCCCTGGGCTCACTGTTACTCCACAGACTCATCCACTCGGGGGGATTTGGAATGAATTTGCTGCCAGGTTGGAGCCAGGAAGGTGGAGAATGAGCCTGGGAAGGGATAAAGCAGAGCTGAAGAGGCTTTTACTGAGGAACAGGTTTTTGGGTGGTTTTAGGCTCTTTTTGGTGACTTGGCTCCCCAGGGCATGTGTGGGCTGGGGCAGGATCCCCTCCTCCTGCAGGACAGCCCTGGGGTGGCCATGAACCCCCTGGTAGAGGACTGGGAACTACTGGGGCATCCCTGGGGTGGGATGTGGTACCCGGGCAGGGGGAGAACATCACAGACCTGCCACCCTGGGGGGNCAGGGAATGTTGGAGCCCTTCTGGAGTGCAAACTCCTGGCTCTTCCCAGCTCCCAGGGAATGTTGGAGCCCTTCTGGAGTGCAAACTCCTGGCTCTTCCCAGCTCCCAGGGAATGTTGGAGCCCTTCTGGAGTGCAAACTCCTGGCTCTTCCCAGCTCCCAGGGAATGTTGGAGCCCTTCTGGAGTGCAAACTCCTGGCTCTTCCCAGCTCCCAGGGAATGTTGGAGCCCTTCTGGAGTGCAAACTCCTGGCTCTTCCCAGCTCCCAGGGAATGTTGGAGCCCTTCTGGAGTGCAAACTCCTGGCTCTTCCCAGCTCCCAGGGAATGTTGGAGCCCTTCTGGAGTGCAAACTCCTGGCTCTTCCCAGCTCCCAGGGAATGTTGGAGCCCTTCTGGAGTGCAAACTCCTGGCTCTTCCCAGCTCCCAGGGAATGTTGGAGCCCTTCTGGAGTGCAAACTCCTGGCTCTTCCCAGCTCCCAGGGAATGTTGGAGCCCTTCTGGAGTGCAAACTCCTGGCTCTTCCCAGCTCCCAGGGAATGTTGGAGCCCTTCTGGAGTGCAAACTCCTGGCTCTTCCCAGCTCCCAGGGAATGTTGGAGCCCTTCTGGAGTGCAAACTCCTGGCTCTTCCCAGCTCCCAGGGAATGTTGGAGCCCTTCTGGAGTGCAAACTCCTGGCTCTTCCCAGCTCCCAGGGAATGTTGGAGCTCTTCTGGAGTGCAAACTCCCGGGCCCACGCTGCCTCCAGCACTCCCCTTTGGGGAGGGGTCTGGGAGGGGCTCCTTGGCTCCCATAGCAATGCAGCACCAACCACTAGTGATCCCAGTCCTTCCCAGTCCCTCCTTTCCCGGCAGATGTGGCCCCCCCGTGCCCCCCTTGCTGCCCCACCACAAGCCAAGCTGGGGAATTAGGGATGTTTAGGCCTTGCTGGTTTTCCTTTGCTTTGCCCCTGGGATTTGGGAGCTCTCAGAGGTGTGGATTGACTCAACAACTCTTGTCCAGAGTGGATTTACTGCAGTGTAGTTTGTAACAGGTTTTTGGGTGGTTTTAGGCTCTTTTTGGTGACTTGGCTCCCCAGGGCATGTGTGGGCTGGGGCAGGATCCCCTCCTCCTGTAGGACAGCCCTGGGGCAGCCGTGAATTCCCTGGGGAGAGGATTAGGGACTACTGGGACATCCCTGGGGTGGGATGTGGTGCCTGGGGAGGGGACAGTAGCACAGACCTGCCACCCTGGGGGCTCTTCCAGCATTCCCAGGGCTCCAGGCTGAGGAGCTGGGAGACCAGTATGAGCTGAACTGGATCCTTTGAGACTGCCCTGCGGCACAGGGATCCTCAGGAGCCTCTTCCCCATGGAGCAGGGATGGACATCCTGCTCCATCCCACTCGGATCCCCCAGCCCAAAGGGTGTGGACAGGGCGGTGGGTGTCCCGCACCCAGGGCCAGTACATCCCCTGCCTCCCTCTCTCCATATTCCCCATAACTAGCATCCCTCCCTTTGGGGAAAATCCCGAGGGATTTGATTATTATTTTTATTTTTTTGGCTTTTAACGTTTCCATGTAATGGTACTGGTAGAAGAGCTGTTGTTTAAACGCATGTGAACTAACTGAAGGACTCCAGCCGGAAGCTGGAGTCCGGCTGGATTTGTATGTGCCCTTTGTGGGGAAAAGATAATAAACAGTTGAACTAAATTTATCTCCTCCCTGCGGTTTTTTTGGGGGGATAATTTATTTGGGGGACCTTTGACTGGACCTTCCCAACATGGCGGCCGTCACGTGGCGCCGGCGGGCGCCGCCATTTTGGGGAGGGCTCTACGCGCCCCCGCGTCACGTGACGCCGCTCTGGTGTCACGTGAGCCAAGGCGTTGCCTGGCAACGGCGTCGCGTTCCCGGTCAGGCCCCGCCGGCCCCGGGACAGGAACGGGCCCCACCGGGGCCTCGGGGCCTCCGAGCTCTCCCTTGTTGCCCTGGGCTCTGCGTCTCTCTGTCCCTCGGGTCCCGCTGCCGCTTTAGGAGCCTTCCTAAAGCCCCCCAGTCCCTCTCAGGGTACTCCCTCCCCAGGGCGCCCGCTCACATTTGGGGTTCCCTGAAGTTCCCACTCCCCTTTGGGACCTTCACGAGGCCTCCCCTGCCTTCTGGGGTTCTCTGAGATCCCCACTCGCTTTTAGGGTCCTCCCTTCTCCGCACCCCTGCTCAGATTTGGGGTTCCCTGAGACCCCCCACTGCCTTTTGGGACTATCTTTCCATCCCTGAGACCCCCTTTCTGGGCTTCTCCCCAAGGCCCCCACTCATTTTTGAGACTCTTCCTCTCTGAGCTCCCCGCTCCCTTTCGGGGTCCTCCCTCCATCCCCCTTTCAGGTGCCCCCCTCCCTTTCAGAGCTCTCCATCTCTGAGTCCCCCCGCTGCCTTTGGGGGCTCTCCCTCCCTCCCACCATGGAGATCAAGTTCGAGTACACCCGCAAGCGCAGCGAGTTCGGGCGGCCCTGCAGCTTCTGGGAGCACCCTGCCGAGGTGACGGCGGACATCCCGCCGGCCCCCAGCCTGGCCTCCGCCTTCATCGCGCAGGACCCCGTGGACCGCGCCGTGCAGCACGTCCCTGTCCTGGCCGTGCAGGAGGTACAGGGCCCGCTGCCCTCGGGGCTCAGGCGCCCTCGGGGCTCTGGGGGGGGGCTCTGACCCCCTCCGTGCCCCTCCCCAGGTGAACACGGAGTGGGTGCAGGCGATATCCCGCGGGATGAACCACGTGGAGGGCGGGTGGCCCCAGGACGTGGACCCCCGGAACACGGACATGACCACGCGCTACAGGGAGGAGGTGGAGAGGGATGACGCCTACACCAGGAGCATCCTGCGGCTCAGCACGGTAAGGCCCTGCCCCTGCTCCCCGCCTTTGACCTCCTCAGACCTCCCAGAGTCACACCCTGTGCTGTCCCTGCAGCTGGTGGAGCATTGCATCAGGCAGAACAACGCCATCGACATCTACGAGGAATATTTTGAGGAGGATGAGGAGGAAGACGGGGAAGATGAGATCCCCTCTGCCAAAACCATCGGTGTCCTCAGGTAGCACAGCAAGGGGGGCTCGCCACGCCCCCCACAGACACAGCGGGGTCAAAGCACCTGCAAAGGAGGTGGAAAAGCTTTAGGAGATAAATTCCTTTGGGTTTAGGATGGTCTTGGATCAGTTTGGGGGTGGAAAGACCTGCTGGACACTCCCTGCCCCATCATCCCTCCCTCCCTCTCCCTGCCATCCCCCACCCAGGTGATTTGGAGATGGGAGTCAGGGTCAAACTCAGCTCTGAGCATCTTCTGATGGTGCTTTAGGATCTTTCATATTATTTTTGGTGCCTCAACAGTTAATTTCAACATCAGGGTCTGTCAGGCTGTTTTAGCAGTCAGATCCAGTAAGAGAATTGGATTTTTAGAAAGGTATGACCGGAAAGACGATGAAATCATCAACTCTTCTCCCCCCTGCCCGACTCCCCCCAAGAATCATTTCCTGCACTCAAGGGCTGCAGATTGGTTTAATTGTGATTCCCACAACTTCCTTTGGGAGACACTCGTCCCAGGGAGTTGCAAAGTAACCTCTCTCAGATGACCTGTCGCCCCCAAGGGACCCAAACCCAGTCAAGAGGATGGCCACACACATCTCCTGGCACCCTGATGCCTGCAAGGAACTGGCCGTGGCTTATTGCAGCCTGGACTTCCAGGACAAGAGGACAGACATGAGCTTTGATTCCTACATCTGGGATCCGGGTAAGGGGAAGGGAAAACCCACCAGTCGATAACAGAAGCACTTTGTGTCTCAGAGAGCAGGATGAGGCCTCACAGCACCAAGAGAGGGGCAGGTTTGTGCTTCACACACACAGCAGCATAGAAAGGGGGAGAAATGGGAGCTGGAAGGTGGGAAATAACCACTAAAATCCCACCCCATGGCTCTGGAACCACAACAGGCAGCAGAGCCACACGCCTTGTGTGGCTCAGTTGGGTCCATGAAGGAAAAAAGAGGCAGCAGGAGCCTGGGGTGAGAATTGCCCTGATCTGTCCAAGACTTACTGAGACCTGGTGTATCTTGGGGTGAAAACCACCGAGAGGGGTGGGTGTACAGGGGATTTGTGTGCCAGGGGTCTGTTCCTAGGCCAGCTCCCCTCCCTGCTACATCCCAGTGACATGGGCACCTCATCCAGCACGGCTGTGGCAGGAAGCAGGGTGGGATGAGGGGCTGCTTTTGAGGTGCTGCTTTTACCCTTTGCTCTTCACTCCTCTCTCCTTGGCAGAAAATCCCTACAAGCCACAGCTCACCCTCATGCTCTCATCCCCTGTGGTGACCCTGGAATACAATCCCAAGGACTGGCATCACCTTCTGGGAGGCTGCTACAACGGGCAAATGGGTGAGGGGAATCGGGCATGAGCCTGGCTCCAGCACTGCTGCACTCACAGAATGTCATGGAATATCCCATGGCAGCACAGCCTGGCATTTGCCTGTGGACAGGGTGTGCTCACCTGAGTGGGTACCCAGGGAAGGGAGGATGCAGTGTGAGGCAGCCCTTTGCAGCACTCAGGGATGGCTGGATGAATCCAGGGGCTGAGCAGGATGGGTGCTGTGCTCTCACCTCTCCCACCACCCTGGGTCATCTCCTGAGGGTGGGAAGCTCACGGGAAGCAGCTGGTGAGATTTGCTCACCTTTCCAACTTGGACAGTGAGGGAAACACATGACAAAGAAAGGAGCTGGGTAAGCTTTTCTTTTTCTATTCCTTCCCAGTGTATTGGGACACCAGGAAAGGGGGGCTGCCCATGGAAGTGTCCCCTGTGGAGCTCAGCCACAGGGACCCCGTGTATGGAGCGATCTGGCTGCCCTCCAGAACGGGCACAGAGTGTTTCTCAGCATCCACCGATGGGCAGGTGAGGGGCAAGAGCAGGGGATGGGCTGGGGCAGCACAAGATCCAGGGCCCCCAGCCTGGCACGGGGCAGCTGCTGGGCTCCAGGACCCCCCAGCAGAGCAGGAGCAGCCCCCACAGCCCCCTCCCATGGCCTGTCCCCTGCAGGTCCTGTGGTGGGACATCCGCAAGCTGTCGGAGCCCAGCGAGAGGCTGGTCTTAGACATCACCCGGGAAGGGCAGCTGGCAAATGCTCTGGGTGCCAGCTCCCTGGACTTTTTGCCCACGCTGGTGAGTGTCCCTGTGCCCACTGCCAAAGCCAGATTAGTGAAGAACTGGCAGCAGATGCACTCCCAAAACACAGCGTCCTGCTGACGTTTCAATCCCTAAATCCTCCCCTGGTGGTGGGTCCCAGGGCTGTGGCTGCAGCAGGACCCCACGTTGCCCCCCCCTCCTGCTGACAGCTGCTCTCTCCTGCTCCCACCCTCAGCCCACCAAGTTCCTGGTGGGCACAGAGCAGGGCAGTATCATCTCCTGCAACCGTGATGCCAAGAGCCCCCCCGAAAAAATCGGCAGCATCTTCAGGGGCCACATCGGGGCTGTGTACGCCGTGGCCAGGAACCCCTTCTTCCCCAAAATCTTCCTGTCAGTCGGTGACTGGACTGCTCGGATCTGGTCAGAGGACCTCCTGGATTCACCATCGATTATGGCCACCAAGTAGGTGTCAGGGTGTGTTTACTCAGCCAACGACCATCCTTGGGTGGCAGAGCGTGTTCGGGGCAGGTGCCAGCGGGGTCTGGCCAGCTCTGAGTGGTGGGATGGGGCAGTGCCAGTGTGGCTGAGGCACAGCTCTGCTGGCAGGTACCACCTTCCCTATCTGCTGAACGGGTGCTGGAGCCCTGTGAAGCCGGCTGTGTTCTTCACCACCAGGTCAGATGGGACCCTGGATGTCTGGGACTTCCTCTTCCACCAGAAGGAACCTTCCCTCAGCCTCAAAGTGGGTCCTCAGCTCCTCCAGACCCCTTGCCCCAGGAGGGCAGTGAGTTTTGCAGCCACTGGCTCTGCCAGCTCATCCTGCCCGACTTCCAGGGCCAAGTGCCACCACCCATGTGTTCCCCATCCCCAGGTGAGCAACGATCCCCTCTTCAGCCTGAGCCCACAGGACAATGGGCGCATCATTGGCTGTGGCTCCAAGATGGGCACTGTCACCCTCCTGGAGATCTCCTCGGGGCTCTGCACCCTCCGGAAGAACGAGAAATCCCTGACCTCCACGGTGTGTGCCATTGCCATGGGCACGGCTCCAGCCCCTCACACAGAGCTCTGCTCACAGCCCTGTGCTGTCCTTGGGTGCAGCATGGGGTCCCCTGTGCCCCTCACACCCTTCAGCCCCAAATCCCACCGCAGATGTTCGAGCGGGAGGCGCGGCGGGAGAAGGTCCTGCAGGACAAACAGAAGGAGCTGCTGTTACGGCAGCAGGACCAGGCCCGGGCACAGGCCCAGGTGGAAGAGAAGGAGGATCCCCAGCAGATATTCGAGCAGGCCCGCACAGATTTCTTCAATATCATCAAGTCAGAGCGGGAGAGGAGACAGGTAGTGCCCCAACCCCACCTGGAGAGGTACCAGGAGTGGGACACACCGGGCACCACGGCAGGGACCCTGCCAAGGGCAGGGGACAGGGTCAGCCTCTGCCTTTCAGGTTTAACAGAGCACAAAAGAGGAGGCCGCTGCACAGGAAGAGGAGAATGCCAAGGTCTGTGTGCTCCAGCTACACCTTCCTTTCCCCTTCGTGGCAGAGCTACTGCTCCATGGCTCTTGCAGGGATGAGGCTGCTGCCCCTGAGCTGGGCAGTGCTCGTGGGCTCTCTGCCCACCATGGGCTCTCTGCCCACCCTGGAGGGGCCCTACACAGGCCCCTGATCCCACAGCTGCCTCCTGGCCCTTGGCATTCTGATTTTCTTTGTGGTGAATAAACCCATGTCACATTTCCTCTTTTGCCACTGCAGGGTCAAGCAGAAGATGGGAAAGTCGCCTCCTTCTGCTCCTCCTGTCTCTTCCTTGTGCCAGGACACAGCTCAAAGCCAGTGGCTGAGCCTGGCCAAGTGCCCACAGCACCTCAGGGTGTTCCTTGTAGTGTCCCCAGGGTGCAGCAGGGTGGCATCTGGGGTGTCCTGGTCCACTCCAGGCCCCCTCCCAGCTGGTCAGTGCTGCTGAGCAGAGCCCACTGCCCCTCACCCGCCACTGCTCTCCTGGCCAGGCTATCAGTGCTGGGTAAACACAGCCCAGCAGGTAGAGCCCGGCAGCCGCCCCCTCTCCTCACCCTTGCTAATTAATCATTAACAAGCTGCCGGCAGCGCTGTCACAGTGATGGGGACATCACACAGATGGCCCCCCGTGGGCTGTGGGGACAGGCACCAGTGCCAAGCCAGGTGCTGCCAGAGAAGGACAGACCCCGAGCCAAGCCAGCTGGGGTCCACCCTGAGTGCCTGTGCAGTCCCTGTGCCAGGGCCAGCTCTTTCTGTGCCAAACCCACCCTGAGCAGGGACCACATCCCCACAGGGAAATGCATCCATGACAGATGGAGCCGCATGGCCATCCTAGTCCCTGTGTGTGCTCAGCACAAAGGGGATACAACTGTCCCCCAGCACTGCCCAGTACTGATGGCTCACCTGGGTGCCATTGGTGTCTGGATGGGTGTTTTCATTCTCAGAGCTTCCAATAAAAGGAGCTGAGCTGGGGAGCAGCATCACCCCAAAGATACCCTCACACATCCCACACTCGTTTTCTGATTTATTAGGAAGGGGATGGGGGTGCCCGAAAAGGGATGGGGCAGGTGCCACCATGAGTGAGGATGCCCCCCACCCCTCCTGTGCCAGGGAAGGCAGATGGACCCCTCACCCCCAACTTGGGCAGCTCGAGTTTGCCCCTGATCTGGACCCAGCTGCCCACACAAAGGGACACCAGTGCAGAGTCACTAGAGGTGCCACCACAGGAAGGATGGGCTGTCCCTGTCACCATCCCCATACCTGTTGGGGTCTGTGATGTGCCTGTGGGCTACACGTTTCTCCTCCCGCACCCTCTGCCTGGGGCTGGGGGGCTCCCAAAATCCCCCATCCCCAGGCACAGCAATGGGGATGGGACGTGGCAGAGGGGCACTCAGGGAGGGGTGGGTGGCACAGAGCACAGCCCTGGGGTCACCCATTGAGGGGACCCCCATCTACCTACGAGCAGGAGAACCCGGTGTTCCCCACAGGGCGCCAGAGCCAGTGGGACCCGGCTGCGCCTCGTTACTTCTTCACCTTGATGAGGGAGTGATAGACGGGTTTGATGATGATGTGGAGGTGCAGGGAGTTGTCGATGAGGTACTCGGAGGTGCGTTTCTGCAGGTCTGCGTGCGCCAGGAAATCGGGCGCCTCGTCCGAGCTCTGGTGGAAGCTGTAGGCGTGTTTCACCAGCACCCGGCCCTGCTGCCGCACTCCCACCAGCACCGTCTTCTGGAAGCTGACGCCGGCAAAGTCGGGGCTGCTCATGGCCGGGGTGATGACGAGCCGCGGGCGCCCGTCCTCGATGCGCACGGGCTGGATGGCGCCCGACACCGAGTCCGAGTAGACGGGGCGCAGGCTGACGGGCAGCCAGCGCGGCGAGAACAGCACGTTCCAGGTCACCCTCTTGCCGGCATCGTGGCTGCTGGGACCCAGCTGGGTCTGGAAGCTGGTGCTGCGGTCATCCCGCGCCGGGTTGGTGATGACCCACTGGGAGCCCCAGCTGGGTGCGAGGTAGTTGCGAGGCAGGAACATGCTGCAGTTGACGTCGAAGTACTTGGCGAAGTGGAGCGGGGAGGCGGCGTGGAACTGGAAAGCCTGGAAGAGCAGGTCCTGCAGCGCGCCGCGGTGCCGCGCCAGCACCGCCGACTGCGCCTGCAGCCGGAACAGCTGGCTGGGCGCGATCATGGGGTAGCGGATGGCGCGCAGCACCCTCTCGGCCACGGGCGCCTCGGGCTGCCGGCGGCTCAGCCAGCCCTCCACGGCGGTGTAGAGCTCCAGCTCGCTGTGCAGCACCAGGTCGGAGCGCTCCAGCAGCAGCAGCAGCAGCTCCACGCTCACCGAGCCCCACTCGGCGCTGCCCAGCACCGCCGACAGGTTCCAGGCCAGGAACTGGAGGCAGCTCTCCTGCAGCGCCGTGTCCCCGACGCGCACGGCATAGTGGTACCAGCCCACCACGTGGCCTTGGCTCGACTCGCTGGCCAGGTGGGTCCTCATGTACTCGGCCACGCCACGCTGCAGCCCCCAGACCCGGTACTTGCTGGCCAGCTGGTGCAGGGGGATGGCCTGGTGCAGCAGGATGGAGACCCCCCCGCAGTACAGGTACCTGGGTGGAGCAGAGTGCAGAGGGTGACACTGGGAGGACCCTCCATCTCCACCAGCAGTTCCCAGAGCAGTAGCCTCTGACTTGGATGACACTTCTCTGAGTACCCCCGTTCCTTGGGTGCCCACTGTCTCAAGGGCAGCATTTCACCTCCTGGGCTGCATCCCTTGGGATCCTCAGAGAAGCATTTCCCTTCCTTCGATGCATCTCTCTGGATATCCCCATCCCACATGCCTGTGGTCCCCAGGGGAGTATCCTCTTCCTTTGGCTGCATCCCTTGGGCGATGCCATCCCATATGGTCTCAATCACTCCCAAGGGAGGATCCTCCCTCCTGGGCTTCATGCCTTTTAACATACCTGTCTCATGGGGGCCCCCGTGGTCCCAAAGGGAACATCTGCCTTCCTTGATTGCAACCCTCTGGGCATCCCCATCCCGTGGAGTTCCCCATGGTCTTCAGAAGAACTGCATCGCCCCCCTGACATCCCCATCCCACGGGGTCCCCACGCACCTGATGAACTTCTCGAAGAGCGCCGCGGTCTCGGGCGGCTCGTGCAGGGTGACGACGCTCTGGTTGCGCAGGAGGCTCTCGAAGACCTCGCTCTGGAGGCTGAGCAGCAGCTGGTGTGTGTGGAACACCTTGGCCTCCTCGGAGGCGGCCGAGCGCACCCGCAGCACCGAGTCGCTGCCGTTCCCGTTCTGCAGCAGCTCCTGCAGCCGCTGCAGCAGCGTCAGCGAGTGGTTGATGGTGGCAGCCGTGGTATCACCACCAAGGTCGGCTTTTTGGGCTGTGGGGAGATGGGACCGTCCCAGTGCTGCACCCCAGGAACTGGGCACAGCATGGGGGGACACGGCGGTGGGGCTGTGTGGGGTTCCTGGGGGGCTGGGCACCTCCTCCCTCCGCTTACCCAGTTCCAAAGGGCTGGTTTGTGCCAAAAGGGAATGAGAGGACAAAGGGACGTGGGGACATTTATGTCCTTGAGAGCCAAAAAGCTGCCTTTCTGCAGCAGAAGGGCTGAGACCACCATGTCCCAGGCTGGGACGTGCTGGGAAATGGCTGGGTGCCGGCTGTGCTGGCTCACAGCCCAGTTTGCCCGCCCTGATCCCATTCCTGCTGTGGGCACAGCGAGCCCCGGGCATTGCCATGACCCCCCACATCCCAGATGTATACATGGTGGGCACAGAGAGTCTGTGGGTGTGGAGAGCCAGCCACGCTCTGCACTGCACCCAGGGACGGGGGTCCCATGGTCTGAGCAGCCTGGGGGCACTGACTGACCTGGTGTCACTGCAGGTCCATGCTGGGATCCCAACAGGGACTGGGGAGGGGCCTGAGAATGTGGGAGGGGGGTCTCCACAATCCAGTGAGCACAGAGACCTTTCCTCCCTCTCCTCTTCTTTCTCCTGGCACAACACTCATTTGCTCCTCAGAGCATCCTTCCCCCAGGAAGAATTCAACCCCATCTGTCTCAAATCCATCTTGCCTCTCAAATCCCGTCCTGCTGGCGGATTACCCTTCCCAGCACCGGCTTAAGTCTGGCTGAGTAGGGATGGGGAAGGGGAGCAGGAGCCCTGCACCCCGCGGTGCTGGACATCGCTTCCCGCAGCACTGAGCCCTTCCCTGAGCACAGCCCGGCACCGAGGGGCACGGCGGTGTGGCACAGCACGTCCAGGAGCCACTTCCATCCCTACCGGGCACCCCGACGGCTGCTGGACAGCCCACGGGCACCATCAGCCCCTGCCCCCCGGCAAAGCGGCACCCTGGCACCCACCGAGGGCAGTTGGGACGTACGGCTCAGGGTCTCTCTGTGCCTCCCCCACCACGGCCACCCTTACCGGCTTGCACGGTGAGGAGGAGGAGGAGGAAGGCGGCGGCGCAGCCCCAGCGCCGGGCGGCCCCGGGCCGGGCGCCCGTCAGCCTGGCCATGGCGTCGCAGGCGCATCTGCCGGCTCTGGCGGGGCACACGCTGCCCGCCCGGTCCTTATGTAGGCCACGAGCCCTCCCAGCCCTCCCAGCCCGCGCCGCCACATCGATTGGTGGAAACTGGGACCGGCCGTTGCCAAGGGAACCGCTTCCAGCCTCCCTGCATCCCACCCTGACCCCCAGCCCCGCACCCCGGGGTGGTGTGACGGGGAGCCCCGGTGGGCTGTGGCACGGAGACATCGCCATGTGCCACCTGCTCCTGCCGCGGCCACGCCGGAGCCGCAAGCGTGGCCGCGGCCCTTTGTGCCGGCAGCGGGGTCTTTGCATTCAGGGCACAGCCCGGTGGCCTCCCGCTCCCCCGGCTCATGGGTATTCATGCGGGCAGCAGCCCATCTCCATGGCATCCGGGCTGCCGGCAGGAACTGCCTGCCCTTTTCCCAGCCTTTGCAGCCAAGCCCGTGCAGCCTCCGCTGGCCCCTCGCCCGCCCTGACGTCTGCGAAGGGGCTTCACCATGAGGCTGGGGTGGCCTTTGTCCCCCCAAAGCCCCAGTGCCACACGCCAGGGCTGATGCGGCTCTGGCACAAGCTGGGGATGGCGCTGGGTACCCGACTTCGGCTGTGGTCCTGATGGCATCAGGGGGTAGGACGTCAGGACTGGGCACTCCAGATGGGACACAGGGGGTCAGACCCCACAGGCAGGACACAGACAGGGGGACAGACCCCGCAGTTGGCTCACACAGCCCCAACAGCCCCTCACCCACTGCCAGAGTTCCCTCAGCACCACGTTCAGCCCTGGGAACAGCTGCACAAGGTCACCTCGGGGGGAGCCCCCATGCCTGGGGACACGACCAGGGAGACGCTGTGACCTTGGCAGAGCTGGGGGGTTGGGACATGAACCATTCCCAGTTATGTCAAGTCCAAGTTAGTGGGGTCAGCACTCGGTACCCTGCCCATGGTACCGGGAGGTGACACTGGGGGGTGGCTGTGCCCCTTTCAAACCCCAAGACCCCTGGGAGACACCATGACATGGCTTTGGGATGTGGAATGTGGTGGTCGATGGGCTCTTGCTGGACCAGGGGGTGGGGAGGATGCTCAGCCCACCTGCCCCTTGGCATCAGCTTGTCCAGCCCTGGTGTGGTGCTGCCAGTGCTGCCACAGGGTCGGGCAGGTGAGCGATGCCGTACCAGCCATGGGGCTGGGGCTCAAGCCCTGTGCCCCTGCAGGGCCAGGAACCCCCAAAATCGTGGCCAGCCCAGGAGGTTGTCCCTGCACAGTAGCGAGGCTGAGGGACTGGAGCCCCACCGCGGCACAGCCGGGTCAGAGCTCACCGTGTCCTCTGACGCCTCATTTCACCACCTACCTGATAAACAACAGCTTGTGGGAGCGTGTGCCCGGCGAGCCGCCGGCACTGTGCCAGCCCGGGCTGCACCCACAGCCCGGGGACCCCCGTGTGCCCCGCGGGGGCATCGCCTGGTCACGGGGATGAGCTGTCCCCGGTCCAAGGGTGGGCACGGGTGACTGTGGGGCTGGTGTTGGGAGACACTAGGGGACAGGGTGACACCCCCCAGCCCCCGGGGAGGTGCGTCAGCAGCTGGGCTGGCCCGGAGATTGCAGCTGAAGCGAAGCAGGGCTGGCTCACCATAGAGACCTGTGCTAGGCAGCAGTGCCAGGGCATCGCCCCCGCGGGCTGGGGGGTACCAGGGGCGTGGGAGTGTCCCAGTGCCCCCAGGGACAGGCAAGAGACATCAGGCAGCCCACCCCTCCCTGTGCTGCTGGGGAAACTGAGGCACAGGCAGGGTGTCCTGGGCACCCGGGAACACCCAGGGCAGAGCCCAGCAGGGACACGCAGCACACGCGGGTTCACACTCGTGTGCCCACTCCCACTTCACAGCCCGTGCACACCCTGGGCCCGATTGCCCCCAGACCACCATCCCTATTGCTCTGGGGTGGGGATGAGCTCTGTCACGGTCACTCGCAGCTTCTCAGGTGACCCCATCCCTGGTCGCTGCAGGAGTCGCCGAGCCCGGTGACGTCCCTGTCCCCCGCCAGCCCAGCCCGCGGCTCTGCCCGTGGCTCTGCCCACGCCGCCCTCCCTCCGCCCCGTGTCCCGCGCCCCGGAAGGCTGTGACATGCTGCGGGTGCCCGTGGAGAAACGGGAACGGACAGGGACACCAACAGGGACACGGGCTCCAGCGGGAAAACAGGCTCCGGCAGGGACAGGGACATCAGTGGGAGAACGGGCTCCGACGAGGACACCGACACCGGAGGGGACACGGACACCGGTAGCTCTCCGGGCCCAGGGAAGGTGGCACCGCACTCCCGGCGGGGCACTGGGGCCGCCGAGGTGAGAGCCCCTGTTCTGTAGGATTTGGAGAGCGGGACCTCGGGCAGGGGGACAAAGGGGGGCCCAGAGGGGGCCCCCCCCCCCCCAGCAGCTCAAAGGGGATCCGGGCTGGGAACGGGTTAAAGGATCTTCCGCTGCAGCTGGAGCCGATCGATGCCCCAGTTCCCCGGGGGACAGGACTCGCTCCTGCTGATTAGCCAGAGCTAATTTGCAGTTAATTGTCACCCCTCCGTCCCCTCATTTCCCTCTGTATCCCCCCAGGCTCTGCTGAGAATCCGCATTTCCATCCCAGCCAGGGGTCTCAGAGGTGGGGAGGTGGGACCCCCAGGATCCCACACACACCTCGGGCACTGCATGGGGAGCAGATCCGTCACTGGGGGTCTCGGAACGGGAGAGAGGCCTGACCGTCGAGGCCCTGCGGTGACAGGGACTGGGGCACTTTGGGGTCCCCGTGGGTCCAGGGTCGGGCTGGGAGCAGAGCGATGCCCAGTACCCCCTGCCCGAACTCAGGGCCCCCTCCTGCACCCTGTACCTCTCGCTCCTTGGAGCAACCTGCACCCCTCACCCCCTACGCCGGGACCCCACTGCACCCCCCCACATCCCTGAGCTCAGGACAACGAGCACACCCTCGACCCCAGGACCCTCCAGCATCCCGGAGCTTTCTTCCAGCACTGGGACTCGGGGGTGGTGCTCCCCCGGGTGATGCTAATTTTGGGGGGATCCTGACCAATCAGAACGCAGCGCTCAGCGCTCCGGCCTCGCCATCGCTGGAGGACCCCTCTCTGACTGGGCGAACTGGGATCCCTCTCGCCAATAGAAGCGCAGAGCTCGGGAGGGGGGTGGAGCCGCCCGGGTTTATGAATGGGCGAGGGCAGCGTGGGAACGATCCGGGAGCGGGGCGTGGGCACGGGGAGACGGGCAGGGATCGGGGCAGAGACAGGGATACGGACATGCATACGGATAGGGATGCGGATATAGATAAGGGTACGGGCAGGGCCGCTGGCAGACTCCAGCCCCGCTGTCGCCACCTGAGGATCTGGCAAAGGATCCAGCTGGCAGCCCGGAGACAGCCACTCCTCCTTTGGCACCGCTGGGACCCCGCTTTGGCACCTCTGGGTCTCCTCGCCATCCGGACCCGGAGGGTGGCACCCAGCCCGGGCTGGTGGCCGGAGCCTCCCTCCCCTGGCAGCAGTCCAAGAACACGGTGTTTTAATCCAGTTTTCTACAAAAACGGGGCTGGGGGATGAAGAAGGAGGAGCTCTGGCAGTGGAAGCTCTGCCGGGACATGGCACAGGGGGCTTGGGGAGTGTTGGCTGCCACGGCTGCAGCAGCCCCAGGTCTGCCTGCGATGGCACATTTGGGAGCTGCCTGTTTTCCATGGATGCTGCAGGACAAGGGACCCGGGATCCAGCCCATATGGGGACACCGGTGTGACGGTCCCTGTCCACAAGCCCTCTGTGCTATGCCATAGCTCCTCTCCAGGTGCTATCAGGGCCCTCATCCCCCTGACATTCCACGTCTCTCCTTACAGCCGATCCCTGGTGGAAGATGACGGTCCCGGTGCCCAACAGCACGACGGTGTCGTGGGCTGGTGCAGCAGCACGGCCAGAGCTGGACAAGTCACCCTGCCTGGTCGGCATCATCCCCATCGTGTATTACAGCGTCCTGCTGGGGCTGGGGCTGCCAGGTGAGGGGGCTCCAGGGGCAGGAGGTGCTCGGGGCCTGAGTCTGAGCCCTGCCAAGGGGTGCTGAGCTCTGAGCCCTCGGCTGCCAGCAAAGCCTCAGCTCCCATCCCAGCCTTCCTGCCCTATCCCAGGGCCTTCAGGGAAGGGGAGGAGAGTCCTCGGGGTGGGAGAACCCAACATGCTCCCCACCCCAGCCTCAGATCCAGCCCTCGTGCCTGGCTGTGCCACCCAGCCCCAGGGCAGGTGCCATCACCACAGGGACAGATGGTATTTGCATTGCTTGGGCTGACACACGGAAGAGATTAATCAGCTCAGCAAATCCCCACAGCACCGGGATATTTATAGCTCCCCCCAGATGGAGCCTGGGCACCCCCAGGGTCCCGGGTGCCACGGGGGTGAGGGTGTCTCACCACCACCCATCACTCCCCTCCCTCCAGTGAACATCCTGACCGCCGTGGCCCTGTCCCGCCTGGCCACCAGGACCAAGAAATCATCGTACTGGTACCTGCTGGCCCTGACCATCTCCGACATCCTCACCCAGGTCTTCATCATCTTCGTGGGCTTCATCCTGCAGACGGCCATCCTGGCCCGGGCCGTGCCCAGCGCCTTCATCCACATCGTCAACGTGCTGGAGTTCACGGCCAACCACGCCTCCACCTGGGTCACCGTCCTGCTGACCGTGGACCGCTACGTGGCCCTGTGCCACCCTCTGCGCTACCGCGCCGTGTCGTACCCGCAGCGCTCCCGCAGGATCATCGCGGCCGTGTTCGCCGCCTCGCTGGCCACCGGCATCCCCTTCTACTGGTGGCTGGACATGTGGCGTGACGCCGACCCCCCCACGGCACTGGACACGGCGCTCAAGTGGCTCCACTGCGTCACCATCTACTTCTTGCCCTGCTGCATCTTCCTGGCCACCAACTCCATCATCATCCGCAAGCTGAAGCGGCGGAGGCGCGCGGGGGGCGGCAAGACCACGGCCCTTCTCCTGGCCGTCACCACCGTCTTCGTCGTGCTCTGGGCTCCCCGCACCGTCGTCATGATGTGCCACCTCTACGTGGCCTCGGTCAGGAGGGACTGGCGCGTGCACCTGGCCTTGGACATCGCCAACATGGTGGCCATGCTCAACACCTCCCTCAACTTCTTCCTCTACTGCTTCGTCAGCCAGACCTTCCGGCGCACGGTGGGCGAGGTGCTGCGGGGACACCCCCGGCACAGCCCCCGCCGTGGCAGCGGCCACTTCCCGCCCCCGGCCCTCAAACCGCTGGAGCTGCTGGCTGGCACCGCACTCTGAGCTGGGGCAGTGCCTGGCTGGGTGTCTCAGTGCCCACCCAGCCCCATGCATCGCACTGGGACCCGGGGAGATCCCGCCGTGGGGACACCACATATGGGGACACACTCCCATGGGGACACACCTCCCCCAGCACCCTCCACAGAGTCAAGGTTAATGGTGGTGGTGGTGCCAGGAGAAGGTGGTTGTGCCCAGCCCCTCTTTTGGGGATATCTGGGTGTAAAGCCTGGCAGCAGCGGCCTAGGGACCCCTGCCCACTACCTGAGCCCCACCAGGATGGGCAGCTCAGCCCTATCCACGCTCAGCCCCTTGGGACACGCAGTGTTGGGACCCGCAAGAACTCATCCAGGACATGCCACAGGTCAGTGGCAGTGAGTGTCCTGGGGAGCCCAAGGTGCCCCTGCCCTCAGTAATGTGTGGTGGGCACAAGTGAGCCCCTGAGAGCTCTGATGTGGTGTCCACTGGGAGCCTGTTGGATGATCCTTCCTCCATAAACTGCCATGCTGAGACCAAAACTCTGCCTGGATCTAGCTCCCTGCAAGCAGATGGAATGGGGGCACCCTGCACCAGCATCCCCTATCAGGGGGATTCCCTGTGCCCTGCCCACCCTGGTGCCTCTGCCCTGCTGCCCGGGGCATTCTGAAGGGAGCACCCACGAGGTCCTGTGGCCTCAGCTGCAAGGTCTGGACACACGGTAAGACCACAGGCCCTCACCCATTAAAATCCCCCCAAGAACCCCGGGAGGGTCAGGGTTATCCTGCCATGCTGCAGCTCCTCGGGCACCCCGGGTGCCCCCCAGCACAAAGGTGCAGCGTCTCCCACCGGCTGCAGGGGAGGGGTCTCACGATGTCCCCCTGCGTGGCGTGCACCCAGTGCCGCCCTCCCAGTCACACCAGTGTCAAGCTGATGTGACGCTGGGCCCAGCTGCCACCAGAGGGCAGGGATGGGCCACTGCGGAGCTGGCACTGCCCGGGGGCCGGGAGCTGACACCCCCAGCCCCCAAATCATCCCTGTCCTCGCTCTAATTCCCTGTAAAGTCTTTAGCATAATCCCCTCAAACAATCCAGCCTTTCCGCTCGAATTCCCGAGACAGGGCAGGACAGACACGAGGGGGGTGCTCAAGGCGGGCAGGGGCTCAGCTGGCCCCTGGCAGGGCACAGAGACACCGCCCCGAACCCCAGTGACCCCCCTGCGCACCCTGTCGAGTCCCGGCTGTGCCCACACCGGGGTGGCATGGGGCACGGCGTTTCGTCCTGGATGTGGGGCTGACCCACACACGCACCACACCCGGATCATTCCCGGCGAGGACAGACTTCCCCAGGGATGTCACCTCATCCCAGGCAGGATCCTTACCGGGGGACAGGGTTAAAGCCCGACCCAGTGGCGCGGAGGGTACCTGGGAGGTTCTCGCTCCATTAATTCTGGCACGTGAGGGAGAGCAGGACCGGGAAGGGATTAGTTATTAACCCGGGCGGGCAGGGGCTGAGGGGCCGCCGGGCAGGGGGCTCGGCTGGCACAGGAAGCCTCGGCGGGAGCTCCGG
>VXBA01002784.1:14640-39849 GCA_013399895.1 Serilophus lunatus | reverse complement strand
TGCCGTCCCCCGGGGGGGGTGGGTGGGAAGGGGCTCCTCGTGTCCCCCGGGAGCGGCTGAAGGGCCCCTGTGGAACAACTCGGCCCCTCCTGCTGCCCCTCAGCGCCGATATTTGCCTTTGCCCCTTCCCTGCCTGGATCTCCCTGGCCTTTCCCCCTTCTCCCCCGAAATCTGCCAGTTTTTCCCTTCCCGAGCCTCAGGTTTCCCAGGAGGAGGCCAAGCCTCTCCCCATCTCTGAATTACCGGGGCCACTGCAGTGCCCAGTAACACCAGTCGGGCCGCCCAGTGACACCAGTTGGGCCGGTGTCTGTGTGAATCACTCCTCACTGGAGCTCTGATCCTCCCTCCCAGGCCAGGAATGTTTTCCTTGGAGCCAAACCCTGCCGGGATTCAGGAGCTTTGGGGTGTTCCCCCCTCCTCGTGCTGGCTGACCCCACCCAAACCTGCTGCCCTGGGCGTTCCAGGCCCTCGGGGGGGGTGGGGGGAGCAGGGGAATGTGGTGCTGGGGGCTCAGGGTGGGCTCTGCCCCCTCTCCCCCCCCCCAGATCATCCGTGTGCAGTCCCCGGAGGGAGTGAAGAGAATCACGGCCACGAAGAGAGAAACGGTGGCAACGTTCCTCAAAAAGGTACCCCGGGCTCCCTATGCCCTCTGGGACCCCCTGGCAGCACCAGGGGACAGAGCTCAGGGGCAACAACACCCTTGTGTTGGTGGAACTTGTGCTGTCCCAGAGGCAGAAGGACAAACTTAAGGGAAAAAAAGTCTCCCTGAACTCGTTTCCTGGGGGGAGGGGGGGGGGAAGGACACTTTTTTTGGGGGGTTCTCCCAGAGAAGTGGCAGCTGGGCAGCAGAAGGTGCCAATGCCACGGGAGCTGTGGGGTGGTCAGAGCTCTCTGGGTGGGATCCAGGCCTGGCTCAGCTGCTGGGATGTTGGTTGGATGTGCTGTGTGTGCTGCTGTTGTTGCAGGATGGATTTGGGGACAGGAGGGGAGGGGCTGGGTGAGTGGAGGTCCCACAGGCTCCCCTGGGAAGGGTTTCCATGTGGGATGGAGGAGGTGATTCCCTTTGCTCTCATCTCATTCCCTCCTGGAGCTCCTCTGGAGCTCTTGGATGAGGGATTGCATGAGTCCTGAAGGGTCAGCCAGGTTTCCTTTCCCTTGTGAGAGAGAAGGAAAGGAGTGGGAACAGCCCAAACCTGCTCTTTGTGAGTCACTGGCTGTGTTGGGAGCTTGGGCCCAGACCCAATAGCACTCCCTGGAACATCCCCACCTGGCCTGGAGAAATCCTGATGGATTTCAGGGACACCCTCTGCAGCTTCAGCCCAGGGAAAAGAAGCTTCCAGGAGCTCTGGGGCCTGAGCAGAACAAGCTGCTGGTTTCCAGGGCTCAGGTTACCCCAGGCAGTCTGGAACAATCAGCTGGAAAACACTTCCTGGCAGGACAAAAGCCCCTGGAGTTGCCTGTTTGTCTGGGGGAAGCTCTGTGCTCTTGCTGAGCTGAACACAAGTCCTGTGTGGGTTCATTTCCTGCTGCTGGATTTGCTTGGGAGAGAAAAGTGGCAAATTTTCCCCCCCTGGGACCTCTTGTTTTGGCTGGATCCAGGTCTGCCCTGCCTGTGCTGTGGATTTTAGTGCTGGAATGTTCACCCAGGGGGTGGGGTTGGTGTTTTAAGGGGGCAGCTGGAGTTAGAGAGGCATCAGATTGCTGTTTCCCTACTGGGAAGGAACCTGGATCTGCTCCAGGGAAGCTCCAGAAGGGTGCAAGGAATAAGGGACTGGATAATATTCCCTGTCTCTTGGAGCACATCCTGGGGAAAAGCACCAAAAAAAGGGACTCTTTTAGGGTGGAATCGAGTCAGGCATTAACTCAGACCTGTTGTGAGTGTGTTGTGGGATTTGCCCTTCCCCAAAAATGGAATTCTGTGGCCTGAGGAGCAGGAGCTGATCCCTGTGAAAGGGTCCCTTTCACACAGATCACTCACTGCTGCAAATCACAGAGGAGCTGACAGGAAAAAAACTGCTTTTCATGGCTTTGGCTCATGTGACAGCCCTTTGTGGCTCATCACATTTGTCCTGTGGGCAGGATCCTGTCCCTGAGCCCGACCAAAGCCAAGGGGATTATTTTTAGCATTAAAAATAAAAGCCATTAACTTCAGGATTTGGGGCAAAACTCATCAAATGGAGAAATTTTGACCATCCTTTTTAAGCTGACGTTGGGTTTAAGTGGCCAAATAGGCAAAGGGGTGTTGCTGGGAAGAGGTGTTGGGCTGATCCTGAGTAAAGCAGCCTTAAACTGAGCCTGGAAAACCACCCTGGGGGCTGAGAGGTGGCTGTTGAGGGGGTGAATCCCACAGGAGAGGGGAGGAAAGTGGGGACAAACAGTGGGAAGAGGCTGAGAGAAGCAGCTGGTTAGTGGGGGGGGCAGCTGAGGGCAAAAGACCTGCAGAGGTGAAGGTGTGGATTGAGGAATTGTGGTCACAGGAGGGTGGGAATGGCTTGGTGGTGAGTGTTGGTGTGGCTGGAGTGAGAAAACAGGGAGAACTGGGATAATGGAGAATTTTCCCCCTGTGCAGTGCTGGCCTGGCTTTAGATAAAACCCTGCCTTTGTGTTGTGTGAGGGAGAGCCACGTTCTGCTTGTTTAAATTCCTGCTTTAATCCCTTGCTTGTGTTTCCAGGTGTTTCCCTGTCACCGTGATCCTGAGCTCAGGACTGAGCTGAATTCCTGCAGGGGAGCTTCCCTGGGATTAGCTCTGGCTCTGAGCCCCTGCCAGCCCTGCCTGGGGCTCACACCTTGTCCTCCTTCCCTCTCTTTCAGGTTGCCAAGGAGTTTGGCTTCAGGAATAATGGCTTTTCCGTGTACACCAACAGGAACAGGACCGGGGAGATCACGGCGGCCCAGAACAAATCCCTCAACCTGCTCAAAATCAAGTGAGTCCTCACAGGGAGGGGGCTCTGCTCACACCTTCCAAAACAGGCAGCAATGGGAAGAACCCCCATCCCAGCAGTCCCCAGCTGCCCCTCAGCAGGACTTGGGAAGACCTCGGTGGCCATGGGGGGGTCACGGTGACACGAGCAAGGTGGTGGCTGTTCTTGGGTCACTTGTGGGGCTGTGTTTGCTGTGGGGAGGCTTCAGCCTGGCTTTTCCTCCCACATCCCTGCTTTCACCTCCTTATCCCAGCTTTCCCTCCCACACCCTGACTTTCCCTCTCTCATCCCCAGCATTCCCTCCCTCCCCTCAGTTTTCCTGTCTCACCCCCACCTTCCCTCCCACATCCTTATTTTCACCCCTTCATCCCAACTTCCCCTCCTTCTCTCCTCTTTCCCTGCATCAATTCCAGAGTCTGATCTTCCCCCAGACAGTCACCAGCATTCCTGTATTCCCTAGCCAGGCTTCCATCCTCAAAGGTTCCAAGCAGTGCCATTGCTCCATCTTTGGTGGGAATGTCCCTGTTCTGCTCCTCTTGGGAATGGCATTAGACTTGTTGAAGTACAGGAGCTGTTCCCCCCTGTGCAGCCTGCAGCTGCCTTGGGAAGGCTGTCACTTGACCCACACAGGATCCACAGTACTCCTTTCCCCTCCTGGAGCTGTTGCCTCTCTCCATAGCCTCCTTTTGCCTTTTTCTCCATCTTTTCCCCTCAGTTCCATCTCCTGATGGAAATATTTGTGTTTATTGTAGAAAACAACCAAAGCAGCAGGAAGAGGTGGCTGATGGAACAGCTTCCAACTGCAGCCTGTGCTGCTCTGGTTGTAATATGGGACAAGTTCCATGTTGTTCCATGATCCAGGAGCTGTGTGCTGTCTCCCACCCCTGCAGGCACGGGGATATGCTGTTCCTGTACCCCCTGAGCCAGGCTGGCTCCTCCTCAGAGACCATGGACACCTCTGTCTCCCAAAATTCCCGACCTGGGGGGGCCCCCCAGGTGGTGGAAGATGAGATTGATCAGTACCTGATCAAGCAGGACGGGAAGATTTATCGGAACCGAGACCAGCAGCTGTAAGTGGGAAGCTCCTGCTCCATCCCCTGTGCCTTGGGAATGTTCACCAGGAAAAACAGCTCCTGCCACTGTCCTGGAAGGCTCAGTGGAGCTGAGGGAGGAAGCACAAACCCAAATCCCAGGATTTTTGGCAGGAAGAATCACTCAGAGCTTCTGTTGTGATGGAGGAGGCCCCCCTCATGGGGCTTGTGATCCTGAAACATGTGGAATTCTCTAGATGGGAATGAGCACTCTGCATTCTTCCTGGGATGGGAGGTTATTCCCCATGGGAGGCATGTTGCTGAGGGAGCAGGGGCCTGGTGACTGGACCAGCTTCTTTTCCAGCTGCTCCCAGTATGGAGCTTCCCAGTGTTGGGATCCTGAGGGGTGGCAGGGCAGGGGCACAAACGGGGCACAGACATGGAGACCTCAGAGCCCATTCCAGTACCTAAAGGGGCTCCAAGAGAGCTGGAGAGGGACTTTGGACAAAGGGCTGGAGTGACAGGACAAGGGAGAATGGTCCCTTCCCAACCAAACCGTTCCAGGATTTGAGGTTCCCATCAGGAGCACTGTGTGCCTTCAGATCCAGCCACTCCTTGTTAAAGGAAAAACACAGAAGAGAAGGGAAGGAGTGGAAGTATCCCATGACTGAGACATGAGACTGGGACTTGGCTTAGTTTTTGGCTTCCCTTCCATCACGTGCCTCTCTGACCTCTCTGTGAAACCAGGGAATCCCACAAAAATGCTCCAAAGTCCAACTTTCCAAAGCTTCTATGTGGAACAGGCTTTGGGAAACAAAGCAGCTTCTATTTGTGCAAACCTAATACCACAAGGAGTTAAACCCACCCAAAATCTGCACTGGTGCTGCTAAAATATCCTCTGGTGGGGGGTTTTTATTGCTCAGCATCAATGTCCCAGTGAGGTCCCAATTACAGCCTTGGGGCTGGAACCTTCTGGAAAGAGACTCCTCAAAAGGCTTGAGGGAAAATTTTGAAGGCAACCAGGAATTCTTTCTAAAACAGAATCATTTTCCCTTGCCTGTGGTGGTGTCCCCCATATATGGTTTATCCTTGGTGCTGCTGCAGCAGGGAACTCTGTGGAAAATCCTCTCTGACCTTCCCAGGCTGACCAGAAATGGTGAGATGTCACATTATTGAAGCAATAAAGGCAAAACCCACCACTCTGTGGTGAAAACATTTTTCTAAGGATCAATGGAGTTGTTCCTAGCAGGGAGCCAAAGCCCAGGGGTGGGTGTTGAGGATAAAAGGAGGTGTCTGGGCTTGTTCCTGGGTTTGGGACTGTGGATCAATCTCAAGTGAAGGATGCTGAGTGCATTAGCAGCATTTAGGGCTCCTTTCTGTGCATTACCTGCCACAAAACGTCCTTAAAATCAATCCTGCAACTGGATCCCATCCATTGTCTCCACAAACCAACCTCCAGAGCCCTCCCTTTGCAAAGCAGCACTGGCTTAGTGCTGGGGGGGGGATTTTATTGTTGGTTTTGGGGTTTTTTTTAAAGCAATCACCACAAAAGGAGATGTTTTTCCCCTCTGTAACTCTACCCAGCAGGGTTTATCTGCCCAGTAAACACACACTTCCCTGGTTGTTCCAGCCCATCCTCCAGAGACTAATAAAGGATGAATGTTTTTGGGTGGCTTTTTGTTAAAATCTGCCCTACCACGTGGCCTGAAAATTCTTTGAAGGGTTTGAGTTCTTTGAACATGAAGGGTTGTAAAACCTGCCCTGACATGAATTCAGGTGGGTTTGGGGACAGCAGAGCCCCTTTCTGGGGACACAGGGAGGGTTTGATCCAATACTAAGTGAGATTTAACCCCATTTCTCTCTCTCTCTACCCAGCTGTCGCCACGGGCCCCTGGGTAAATGTGTGCACTGTGTCCCACTGGAGGTAAGAGCCCCAGGAAGGTGCTACAAACTCTCACCAGTTTCTCCCAGTATGAACAATTTTCCTGGGAGTGCTGCCCAACTGTAGGTGGCAGCCCCAGGTTGGAATCCTGCCACGCACTCCCAAAGGTTCTGGCTTTTGTGCCCCTGGTTTTATTCTGATTAATGATGTTTTTAACATAAAATACTTAAAAAAAGCTCAGGTTTTCCCCTCTCCACTTTTTCCTGGATCTTGTTTCATCTCCTCTAGCCTGGATCCCAGTTCTTCCCAGTTTATTCACCTGGCACAGGGTGCCCAGAGAAGCTGTGGCTGCCCCATCCCTGGAAGTGTCCAGGGCCAGGTTGGAGCCACCTGGGACAGTGGGAGGTGTCCCTCTCTTTGACAGGGGTGGGACTGGATGATCCTTAAGGTCCCTTCCAACTCAAACCATCCCATAATTCTGTGATTATTCAGCTTGAAGGAGCTTTAGTGACACCTCCAAACATTCTGAGTGATTTGTGGCACAAAGCAGCAGCCACCTTTCCAAAGGGGATCCTGGCTGTTGCAGGCTGGCTGTTCCCTGCTGCTGGAAGTGCTCTGGAGGCCCTTGGCTGTGTTGGAGCAGCTGGCTCGTTGTTTGTTGTTAGATATTGAAAGGAAAAAGCTTTTTGCCTTTGAGGCTCATTCTGGTGTGTGGAGCCAATCTGTTACCAGAGCAGGGGACGGCCATAAAACTCACCGTTGTGAAGCTCCACTGTTTGTATCCCAGTAGTAGCTGCCTTGAAAATGAGTCTAAATTTCCTTGATTGCTTCCACATTGGTGAGGTTGACTGTGGAACATCCATTTGCTGGGTGATGAGGGTGTTATCAGACAGGTGTCTGACCTGCCTCTGCTCTGTGTGGTGTTTCTGGCAGCCGTTCGATGAGGATTATTTGAACCATCTGGAGCCTCCTGTGAAGCACATGTCATTCCATGCCTACATCAGGAAGCTGACTGGAGGGGCAGACAAGTAAGAAAATCTCTGGGTTTAAGGGAAATCTGGTTGTAGCTTCTTTATTTTTTTAAAACACAAATGAAAGGACGGACAGATCTCAGTGTGGGATGTAAGGATTGAGTAGGAAACTGAGGAGGAAACAACATGGTAAAAAATAAAGGAAAAAGCAAGGAAAAAAAAGAAATCTGGGTTTGTATTTTGAGGTTTTTATTCTTTCTAGCTTTCCTTTTCCTGTGGCAATGTAATTGCTTCCAGGAAACACTCCTGATGGGGGGAAAAGGCCAGATGGAAGGAAAAAAGTTTTCCTGCTTACACCAATTTCCAAGGCTGAGTTTCAAACCTTGTGGAGATAAGTTACACAGAGGTGTAACCCTTGTCCCTCCTGTTCCTAAATACCTATGGGAATTTTGAACATTTTTGGGAGGTCCAGATCAAATCCATGATACTTCCATTTGAAGAAAACTTCCCTTTCCAGGAAGCCTCGTGGTCATGAAAGAAGCTGTGATTTGCCTGAGTTCTACAATCTATTACATCCCACATGCTCCCATAAATTAATGCTCCAAAAGAATTTACTGTGGTAACAGCAGCCTTTTATTTCCTCCCCTTTCTTCTCTTCTCCCTGCTTTCTTTTCCCTTCTTTCTTTTCCCCCCTCCTTTTTCACCCTCTCCCAGGGGGAAGTTTGTAGCCCTGGAGAACATCAGCTGTAAGATCAAGTCAGGGTGTGAGGGACACCCTCCCTGGCCAGAGGGCATCTGCACCAAGTGCCAGCCCAGCGCCATCACCCTCAACAGACAGGTGAGACAGAGCTCAGGGGACCTCACAGGGTGTCCTTGGCTTTCATTTTGGGAAAGGCGACTTCCAAAACAGCCAACCTGGAGCACAAAGCCCTCCAGGTGTCAGGGAAATCCTGTCCAGCACTTCAGGCCTTTCAAGAAGGGGCTCCAAGATGCCTTGGGTCAGCAGTTTCCTCCCAGTGTGAAAGACTGAGCTGGCACCACTAGGGATGAATCCTCATGGGATCCACAAGGCCTCCGAGTTTCTTGTTTCCTCTTAAATTCCAGTGTCGTTCTACCTGCAAAGGCTCGTGGGGTGAAGGTCCCACTAAAGACCCCCGAGGTGCTGGGAGTGCTCAGCACATCCCCCACTCCAGCCCAGGGTGGGATCTGCCAGGCAGGGAGCAGTGCTGAGGGGTGGGGGCTGAGCAGAGGGGAGAGGGAGGGAGCCCCCCCCAACCCCCCTCCTCATCCCTGCTGTGGCAGGATCCCGCTGCAGAGGGGTGGTGTGAGTCCTGGGAAGGCACCAGAGGACGGCCTGACGCTTGAACTTTGTCAAACAGAAATACAGGCATGTTGACAACATCATGTTTGAGAACCACACAATTGCAGATCGCTTCCTAGACTTCTGGAGGAAGACAGGGAACCAGCATGTGGGGTATCTGTACGGCCGGTACACGGAGCACAAAGACATCCCGCTGGGCATCCGGGCCGAGGTGGCAGCCA
The DNA here is from genome assembly GCA_013399895.1 of Serilophus lunatus. Taxonomy (NCBI): domain Eukaryota; kingdom Metazoa; phylum Chordata; class Aves; order Passeriformes; family Eurylaimidae; genus Serilophus; species Serilophus lunatus. Next base: position 31,501 of record VXBA01002784.1, on the reverse strand, counting down.
TCTATGAACCCCCCCAGGTGAGAGCCAGGGTTCCAGGGCAACACAAAGACACTCTGTGAGCTTTGGGGAAACTTCATTCTTTATTTCCAACTGCAGCTCCATGAGGAAAATTATCCTGAGAAAAAGATGGCGTGATATATGTCCTTAACGTCGCCATCAGCTGCTGCCCCTGAAGGACTTTGAAACCCAGATTTGCTTTTTGTTGGTTCTTCCCCTTTTTTATAGTATTCTTTTTTTATAGTATTCTTTTTTTATAGTATTCTTTTTTATAGTATTCTTTTTTATAGTATTCTTTTTTATAGTATTCTTTTTTTATAGTATTCTTTTTTTGTAGTATTCTTTTTTGTAGTCTTTTTTGTATTATTTTTTATATTATTCTTTTTTGTATTCTTTTTCTTATTCTTTTTTATAGTATTTTTAGATTATTCTTTTCTATATTATTCTATTTATGTTGTTATTTTTATGTTATTATTTACAATATTATTTTATAATTTATAATAGCATACCGTTATATTTATTCTATTATTATTAATAATACATTTAATAATATTTGTATTTATATTTTATTTTTATATCACTCTGTCTTCAAATGATTTGAATCCCAGGCGACTGTAAAAGTGGATTTCACTTTTCATCCCTTGTTTCCTGGGTTTCTGACAAATTCCATGCTAGGAAAAAGCACCTGCACCCCTTGATTCAACTCCTTACCAGCTCTCTTGGAAAATTTAAGCAGCTTAATTAGGCAGAATGAAGGCCAAGTGATTTGAAGACAAAGTGGTGGAGAGGCTGAGGAGGAGTCCCCACTAGATGGGGCACGGCACCGCCTGGCTGAGTCCTCCTCCTGTGCTTCCTTCCTCCTGATGATCCTTCCAGTGCTGCCAGAGTGGAATCCAACAGATTGTCAGTGCAAAAGGGGCAGATGGATCCTTGGGAATTTGTGTGCGAGGGCAGAGCTGCAAGGGGGGTTCTGTGGGTGACCCCGGTCAGGGATGATGCCAGAGGGGAAGCCTAGACTCTGCTCCCATCCTCTGCTTCAGTCCCCACAGTGGCTGTGCTGGTGTTTTCTTCCTGTTGTCTCTGACTAACGAGGTCCCTCTGCTGCAGATCGGGACACAGAACAGCCTGGAGATCCTGGAGGATCCAAAAGCCGAGGTCGTGGACGAGATCGCGGCAAAGCTCGGCCTGAGAAAGGTCAGGATGTGTCAGATCTCGGGTGTCTGTGTGTGACAGGGGAGGAGGGCGGCAGCTCTCTCCAGCTCCACGGGGCTATTCAAGACTTTGCATTACCTAAATCTGTCTTGAGTGTCAGCAGCTGTTCCATTTTTAGGTGTTTTAGGGTTTTCCTGAGCACAGGCTCCTTGCAGGGCAGTGCAGCTGCAGGCAGAGTCGTGAGGGACATCAAAGGCAGGAGCAAAGCAGCAGAGACACCATTTTCCCTTTCTTTCCTCTCAGACAGGAGCCATTCCTGGGAGCATCTCCCTGGTGAGTGCTAACTTGGCACAGATGTAGCTGGAGTTGCCTCCGTGCTGTTTCCAGGAGCAGGGGGTCCCTTGGGTTCTGTTCCCTTCCTTGGGGGTCTCCTGACACTTCAGGGAGTCAGTTGTGTGTTGGTTTAGGGGTGCAGGTCCCCCTCAGTTCCATCCTGCCATTCATCCCATCAGGATCCGCTGGTTTCCTGATATCCCTCGAACCTGCCCTGATATTTTCCGGTTTGGGAGCACTGTTGGTATGGTGGGAATGCCAGGAATGGGATGTACACAAACAAGATTCGACTTGCTAAAGAAAACACGGCTGGGAGAAGGCTCAGTGCAGACTGTAAACATCTGTGGGGAGGGCTTTGTTCTCTCAGATAAGATCTCACCCCTCGCCAGAGGCTGCAGCAAAACTTCTGTGTGTTTTATTTATTTCCATGTTTTCCCTCCGCTTCTCCCATCAGATATTTTTAATCCACAGGACTTAACACATCACTGAGTGCTGGCTGCAGGGTCTGGTCTGTCTGGGAGTTCTGCCTCAGGAGGGTTAAAGCTGTGGGAGCTGGGATTGGCACAGGGGTGGAGAGGGTTCATCCCGAGGTGTGTGTACACATGGCACACGTGTGTGGAAGGGTTCACGCCGTGGTTTGGGTGTGCACACACCTCTCACACATGTGCTTACAACATTGAAAGCAGGAATATGTTTTTCAGATCAGGCAGGTTCTGGTTTGGAATGAATCACACTCCAGTATGAGCTTTCTCTTAACCAGTGCCTGTGAGGTTCAAACTGGGAGCACGTGAGCTGCTCTGAGAGCTCTGTAGGAATTGCTTTCTGCTGGGGGTGGGAGGCAAAGAGGCCTCTTTTGCAGCCTCCAGATCTTTCCATGAAAAATATTCCATAGTGAAACATAACTCTGCAGGTGCCCTGGCCAGCCAGCTGGCATGCTGCTGCTCCTGGAAATGGGATTCCAAGGAGCCCAGCACAGCTGGGAGAACCATTCCCTGCAGGCAGCATACAGAGGGCTGAGGGGAGCCAAGAACATCGTGTCCTATGAGCTGAAAATGTATAAGCTCTTCTGGTTTCCTTTTTGTTTCTTTGGGTTTTGTCTTTTTTTTCCTTAAAGCAACCTTCTCCATCACCCTTTGTAGGTTGGCTGGATATTCACTGACCTGGTCTCTGAAGACACACGGAAAGGGACCGTTCGGTACAGCAGGAACAAGGTGAGATCCAGGTGGGACCAGGCTCATTCCAGCTGCTGAGCCAGGGCAGGGCAGGGCTGCAGGTGACCCTGGAATGCCCGTGAAATGGGTTTTTTTGGGAGGAAAAGGAGCGTGAACCCTTCAAAGTGTTTGGGATTGAGCTGTTTGGAGAGTAGGCAGAGCTGCCTGCAGCCCTTCACACCTCTGCTTTGAGGAAATGATGCTCCTGGAATCATGGAATGGTTTAGGTTGAAGGGACTTAAAGCCCATCCAGTCCCACCCCTGTCAAGGACAGGGACACCTCCCACTGTCCCAGATTGCTCCAACCTGGCCTTGGACACTTCCAGGGGTGGGGCAGCCACAGCTTCTCTGGGCAACCTGGGCCAGGGCCTGCCCACCCTCTCAGGGAAGGATTTCCTTCCAACATCCCATCTAACCCTGCCCTTTTTAGGGCTAAGAAAACTCTGAGGAGTGGAGGGAACGGGGGTGTGAAGTGCAATCTCGCTGAGCCAGAGTGACTCAGAGGATGTTCCCATGGGCTGGGCTTTGTGACACATACGTGGCTCAAACTTCGACCTCCTCAGCTCCCTGTGGTTGTAAACCCAGTAATACCCATATTTGGAAAGTGAAACTTCATTTAAAAAAAAAAAAAGGTGTGTAAATGTGGGTGGGACTCTCCCTGGGACAGTCCTGAGCCAACTGGGGCTGGGGAGTTGACAGGTCACATTCTTGTCCTGGGCTCCACGAGCAGCTTTCCACAAAGGCTTGTTTTCCTGGAATGTTGGTCGTTTTCCTTGGCTGCAGCCCAGGGAAATAGGTCTGGGCTGTGTGATGTTGTCCTTTCTCTGAGTGGAATTGGTGCTCTCCCCTCAGGACACGTATTACCTGAGTGCAGAGGAGTGCATCACAGCTGGCAACTTCCAGAACCAGCAGCCCAACATCTGTCGCCTCTCTCCAGATGGGCATTTTGGATCCAAGTTTGTCACAGTTGTGGCTACAGGTATAAACTGGCCCCAGCCCTCTGGGTTACACCTGAATTACCCCGTGGTAATGGAAGGTTATGCCAAAAATCCCAAATCCTGGTCCCCATCTGTCTCGTTAAACTCCTTTATGTCCTGTTTTACTCTATAGACTAAACCACTTTTTCATTCTTTGTTTCATCCTCTCTACAATTATTCACTCATTATTTATTTTCCTGGTTTTTTGACTTTACTTAAAAAAATTTATTTGAGGCTCAGATCCATTTCTGTGATCCAGAAATCCCTCTCTGCCTGTAGCCAGGGCAGCAACTGGGGCTCACTTTTCTGTTTCAAATCTCTAAGCTCCAAATTCTGTTGCCTGGAAGCAGCAGTGCAGAACCACAATAATCCAGATCCTTGAAGTTATGGATTAATTCCTCCTTCAGTAAGTCCTGGAGGGACCTTTGTCTCTCTCCTGTCACTGTCAGGGAAACCCAGACATGGGGTTTGGAGTATTTTTGTAACTGAATAAAACAGAAGCACCTGCAAAGTGCTTATGGTTGAAACCTCTGGTTTTAGCCGTTCCCAGGGAGTCTCCAGAGGCACTGTGGCTGGGCTGGGCTGGGAGGGGGGGACGCTGGCATGTGCTGGGAGGGCTGGAGTGTTCCCAGTTCACTCTGCTCTTCTACACAGGATGACACATGTCTTCATTTAAACCTTCCCTGGAGCAGAATCGCTGAGTTCTGGGTCTGTTTAACACAATGAAAAACCCTGATGACTTCCAAATAACATCCAGCGTGAAAAGTGAAAGTGGGATGGGATATTGCCTGCCCTGAGCCCGGCTTTGTGAGGCTTCCCAGGGCCTTTTTTCAGTGAAAAAGCTCTTTTTCAGTCAACAGGCCCATTCTTGTACATTCCAGGCTGCTAAACACATCCATCTCTCATTAAAGATAGATGTGTATCTCTCTTTTTTTTTAAATATATATTTCTTTCAGGGGATTTTTTTAAACAAGGTGTTTTACTGAGCAAACACACTTTGTTCAGGCCTTCTCCCTGTCCTGGTCTATGTTTAATTTCTAGGAGTGTTTGTTCTGGAGCAGTGAGTGATTGAGGTTACAGATCAAAGGGTAGAAAAGGAATATTTCCTCTTTGCTGTTCCAGCTAATTTTGTTCTTCTGTGTTCAATCAGCCCAGCAGGTTTCTATTTAAACACTCGAGTCCTTCCTTTTGTGCCACAGAAATATATTTGGATAGTTTGCCTCAACTTTGCCTTTAAATCCTCTGCATGGATTAATTCCTACCCCCTCCTGGATTCCTAGCTTTGGAAATTGTAATGTTTTCCTACCATCTGCCTCTGTCCTCTCTTTCCAGTTGTATTCCAGTGACACATGACCCGATGTTGCTTACATTATCCAAAGGAAAGCATGTGATCCCTCCACGAGCCAGGCTCTTAATTCCCACTTTCCATGTCAGATTTCCACCAAACCATCCAGGACAGGCTGAGAAAACACTGTTTAGGCCTGACATGACGTGGGGATCTGCAGCTCAGGGTTCCTCGGGAATGAAACAGCCCCACCAGGGCGCTGTGCCTGGTTTTTGTTTGGAAAAGGAGGAGATACCTGCAGGGTGGTGGGAGGCTGATGCTGTCAGAGTCTTCAAAAGGGAGCTCCTGGCAGAGCATTCCTGCTGTCCCCTGTAGAAATGTGTGTGACTAAAGAAATGTGGAGCTTAGAGGGAATCCTTGCCTAAAATTCCTCCTGAGAAGCAAACACATCACAGTGTTTGTCACTGTTAGCAAGACCCTCGTGTCTAGTCATGGAGTCTTGGAATTGTTACGGTTGCAAAAGAGCTCCAAGATCATCAAGCCCAACCTTGATGCTGCTCTTCCAGTCCTCTCTCTGAGTTACACTGGGGAAACTACCCCTGTGCAGGATTTTCACTAGGAATTTCTCCATGGAAAGGGTTGTGACATGGAGTGCCCATCCCTGGAGGTGCCCAAGGAAGGAGCGGCCGTGGCACTCACTGCTCCGAGCTGGGGGACAAGGTGGAGATCAGGCACAGCTCGGACTCTGTGGGCTGGGAGGGCTTTTCCAACCTTGGTGATTCTGGAATTTTTAACCACCTCCTCCTCTTGCAGGTGGTCCTGACAACCAGGTGCACTTTGAGGGGTACCAGGTGTCCAACCAGTGCATGGCTCTGGTGCGGGACGAGTGCCTGCTGCCCTGCCGGGACGCGCCGGAGCTGGGCTATGCCAAGGAGTCCAGCAGTGAGCAGTATGTGCCTGATGTGTTCTATAAGGTAAGGGCTCTGGGCAGGACTGGGATGTGCCCCTGCATCCAGACACTGTCCTGAGGAGCATCCAGAGCAGGTCCAAAATATTCTTATTTCCTGCAGTCGTAGAATTGTTTGGGTGGAAGGGACCTTAAAGCTCATCCAGTTCCACTCCCTGCCCTGGGCAGGGACACCTCCCACTATCTCAGGTTGCTCCAACCTGGCCTTGGACATTTCCAGGGATGGGGCAGCCACAGCTTCTCTGGGCAGCCTGTGCCAGGGCCTCCCCACCCTCACAGGGAAGAATTCCTTCCCAATATCCCCTCTCTCGGTGGGAAGCCATTTCCTTTTGTCCCATCACTCCAGGCTTTTGTCCCAAGTCCCTCTCCAGCTCTCAGGGAGCTCCTTTAGGCACTGGAATCGGCTCTAAGGTCTCCCTGGAGCCTTCCTTTGCTCGGGACTACCGGAGGTGTCAGCAGGAACACACCAGGTCCCTGCCTGCTGCCATTTGGGTGTGAGGGTGATGGATGGAATGTCATTATTCCCTTGACACTTGTTTCTGGAGACCTCCAGCCCCTCCTGTACCTGCAGGGCCGTGTCAGGAGCTCAGGATCAGGCTCCTTGTGGATTCTGATAGCGCTGCTGCTCCAGCCCAGGGCTGTTGGTGTCCCGTGAGCAGGGATAGAGGAATTAATTAATGGCCCTGCTTGCCAGCTAATTAGCCATCCATCACCCCGTTAGTTATCTCCTCCTTGTCATGTCTGTTCCTGCTGCCTGTATTAAAGCTGTCCCTTAAGGAGCACGGGATAAGGAAAGCTGCCTTTGTTTGGGATGACTGGAATGAGTGGATTGTGCACCAACAACAGGAATGGAGCTGATCAGGGTGTTTTTGCATGTCCTGAACCTGGGACTGGGAAGTGGTGGTTTCCCTTAACGCTGGAGCACTGGCTTGGCTTGACCCCACCAGGAAATTAGAAGCACCTCTGGGATGAATCCAGTGCCAGAGAGGGAGGGTAGATGGAATTCTGCTCTCTCCATGGCAGGCAGCTTCCTCCTGGGAGCTGATAAGCCGGGGCTGATTAAGATCCAGCGGCAAAGGTTGGCCCCAAACGTGAGGAAGATGAGATCATCTCCTGGCGTGCTGTGACTGCTCTGCGGAGGAGCCCGGGCTGTGCCACACTCGGGTGCAGCCTCACAGGAGGTCCTGCAGGTCTGTGTCCCACATGTGGGGCCACCCGGGGTGCTGGGAGCAGCAGGAAGCCGCCGGGTGTTCCCACAAGGGCTTCACTCCCCTCCGTAATCTGAAGCAGGGAGATAAACAAAATGGGAACGGATGGCTCCAGCCTTCTGTGGAAATTTCCATCAACCACTGATTCACTGGGTCGGGCTGCAGCTGATTTCATGTTTTCGAGCTTCTCTCCCTAATTGCCCTTTTCACGGAGCACTTGAGGATGGCTCTGCTGGGTGGGATTGTCCCTCAGCCTTAAACAGGTTTGGCTCTAGGGTCCCTTGATTTTTTTTTTTTCCATTGTTTTTAAATCTATGGAAAGCTTGGTCACTCCTAGCTTGGGAAACCTTTGGGGTCCCGTTAAATTGCGAGGCCTGAGGTCAGAGACACGACCTCATCCTTCCTGGGGTGCTGGCAACAGCTGTGTCCAAGCCTTGGTGACCTCCAGGAGGAGCAGGAGTCTGGCTGCACAGAATGGAATCTTTGGGATACAGCCCCCTGCTCCCCCTTTGTCCCCAGTCCATGGTGGGATTCCCATCTGCCTCCCCCAGCCAGTTTTGTGGAGAAAGCTGCACTTTGTATTAGTTGCTGTTTTGTTTTGGACTGCGCAGCCATCGCTGGTACACAGAGAAGTCAGTGTGTATTCCTGTGCAATACCCATCTGAAAAACCCTTTAGGATGAAAGGAGCTCTACAAATTAATTCTAATTGGATGAGGACCAGGAGGCCAATGTTTGTGGAGTGTGGATGTATTTATAGAGCAGCCAGATGTGAGGCAAGACCCGTGGAACTCGGATCTGTCCTCAGCAGGGCTGGTGGATTCACCTCCAGCTTCTGAATGGGAGAAGGTGCTGCTTTTCTTCCATGGAAATGAGAAGACTGATGGCATTGGTGTGGTCCTGCTGTTTTCCTGAGCCTCCAGCTGTGTGATTCCTGTATTTCTTTACCATTCTCTTTATGTTGGCCCCTTGCCTGCTGCTCCAAGGAGCCTCCCCCGTGGAATTGGCTTTAGACACATGTCCATTGCTCTCCTGGCTCGGGAAGGCGAGAGCTCTGTTCCAGTGTGGGAGTTGAGGGTTTTGGGGACTGTGAGTACAAGTTCCTTTGCTCTGAGGTGCCTCCCAAGGTAAGATTAGCCAGGAGGAAGGACACATCCCCCTCAGCCTCCCAGAGTGTCTGGGAAGCATCACAGCTCAGTGCTGCTTCCAACGGAAACATTGCACAAGCAGCACGTGCTGCTTGGAGAGCTCAACACATGGAACTCGTGAAGGAGTTGATGTTGTCAAGACACAAACACAGGTCAGGATAAAGGCTCTGTGAGTGAAGATAATGACGTTGCAATGGCCACTTCACTCAGATTCTCAGCTGGAGGAGGATGAGCCCGTCTGAATGTTCCACACGAGCATTTTCCATCCCATCTTCTGCCCTCAAGCAGCCTCTTCTGTCCATCTGGTTCTAGAAAGCAGCTGGATTGGTTTGGATTTCACTAAGAATGTACCTCGGGTTGATTACTCTGCACTGGAGGAGTGTTCAGTGCCCAAGCTGAGGGTTAGGGTTAGGGTCCCTGACCCCCCTGTCTCCTGCCCCCCAGTCCACTGGCCCGGAACTCTGCAGTGCTGAATTGCTCCACCATCAACTTCCCGGGCATCACAACCTCCCACTGACTGAGAGAAGAGATTCCTGTTTTACAGACCCTTTAAAACCCTTGGTTAATTGGATCTTTGGGCTGCCTGGCTTTGTCTCTTATCACAGGTATTGGGGCAGCTCAGTGCAAACACGATGATATCATTGTCTATTTTACAGCTGCCTTAACATCCCCCCTGAGTTTCTTTGGGATGATGTAAAACAAAAGGCCTTTACAAGTGTTGTGCAAGAGCCCTTTGCCCTCGAGTTTCACGTGTGCTCCGTGTCTGAGCCCTGGCCTGGCACCAGTGACACGTGTCCCATCCCTCCCTGGGACAGCCCTGAGCCAGGGCCCTGCTTTTATTAGAGCCCAGTGGGACCTGTGAGCCAGGCTGTCCTCCCATGGCATGGGAAATCCTCTTCCCAGAGAGAGCCAGGCTGCGGGGAGTGTTCACTAACTGGGAAGGACTTCCCTGGCTGCCCTCCCACCATGAGCCGCCTTAGCCTTAAATGTCCCGGCTGCTCCAGCAGGAGGATGCTGGATTAGCTCACCAGGAGTGTCCTGGGAAGAGTTTCAACTCTCCCTGACCTGTCACTTGCTCTTGCAGAAGTCGCTTTGTTTCTGTGCCCTCAGCCACGCTCTCGGTGCGAGGGGCAGGACAGCCCAGCAAAGCACCTGGAAGTGGCAGAGGGAAGAGCAAGGCTGGGATTTGTTCACACAGGGGAAGGACAGACAGCTGCTGAGCTCCACCATGCCTCCAGCTGAGGGAACAGGTCAGGAATGACGGCATGGGATGCTGATGGTGTGGGCTGCTCACGGCTGTTGAGCCCTAGGACACGGCTCCAGAGCCTCCCTCCTGGCTGACAGCTGCCCAGGCTCCTCACTTGGCTGCTCCCCTCACCCTCCCTGGATAATCCCGAGGCCACCCAGAAGCCTTTCCTTCCCGGCAAGGTGTGTGACACCAGCTGTGCTCTCATCCTTTTCCCTCTTCATTCCCGTCCCGCTGCAGCTCCTGCCTCCAAACAGTGGTTTGAAAGGCTCCTATCCCAGCCCCACGCAATCTCCACCAGGATAATTCATTGTCCAGACTCTCCAGGCCTTGTTGCTGGATTTTTGTCCCAGAGCCAAATACTTGTGGCTCTGTTAACCCCTTCCTAGCCTTCCATGGGAGCAGGTGCCACCGGGCTTTGGGGGGCTCAGGCTGCAATAACAGGGTGCTGTTTGGGTCCTGGTGATGCCAAGCTCAGGATGAGGATCCTTCTCCCAACAGTTTTCCCAACCTGATGTTCACTATGGCTTTTAAAACAGAGTTAAAGGATCCATGGGGGTGGGAGGAATGTCATTGTTTGAGGGGGCTGTTCTGTCAGGACTGGGACACGTCCTTGGCTTGGGGGGAGCGAGGTCCCAGTGTGTGGATGTCTCCAGCAGCCTCAGCAGCTTGCCATGAAAAAGCAGGCATTTAACATGGAAATCCCCAGAGGGAGAGATTAAAGCCAACAGGTGCTGGAAAAATGTTTCTGCATATTAGAACTTAATTAGATTGGAAAATGAATTCCAGATGGGCTAATTATGCGTGAGTTGTAGCAGGTCCCTTCTTGCAGGGGCAGGATTGTGTTTGGGAAGCTGATTGGATCTGATTCCTGCCTCTCGTGGTATCACTGAGATCTAGGAGCAGGTTGGCTCTGGGGTTCTGTGATCTCCCAAAAAAGGCTCCACGACTCCTCCTGCTCCTGTCAGAGCCAGAGAGATCTGAGGCCACGAGTTCCCAACAGCCTGTCATGTGTGAGGAGCAAAGATCCTTATCGGAATATGCTTTTCAAAGGAGCTTCAAAGGCTGGAAGGGAGATTTTTATTTTTTTTTTACAGAGTGAACAGTTCCTGGGGACAGGGGGTGCTTGGGGAGGGGGTCGGGAAGGGGGGCTGTGCCTGGAGGGAAAGCAGCCTGCTGGAGCCTGCTGGGGCGAGGTCTGACTGGGAGTACTGGGAGAGCAGGATGGTGCTGGCTGCTGTTCCACATAGTTGTGCTGTGTAAACAGCAAGGAGAGTGGGGGAGTGGTGTTCCCCAGGAGAAAACACCGCTGGGAAAAAGGAGAGGGAGAAAGGAGGGAGTGAGGAGCTTGTCCCTGCATGGTGCTCCCTGGCTCAGCCCAAGGAATGCTGCTCCCATCCCACAGGAGGAGTGGGACTCACAGCCTTTCAGGGTGACACCTCTGGGTCCAGCTCCAGCCACTGAGTCCGTGGAAACTCCAACACGAAGTCCCTCACTGGGAATTATGGGCGTATGATTTATGTGGGGCTCAATGAATGATTTATACCACGTTAAGTGATGATTTAGGTAGGAAACACAACCCCCTCGTACAGAATCTCTAATGAAAAGTGTCAGTTCTCCGGGATTTATTTCCGAGGCGCCGTTTGAACTCGGCGTGTTTGACATCAATCACGTCTAATTGTCAGGTTATGATTAATGAACATATGCCGGCCGTTTGTCTCCCTAATTAAACTTTATGTTCCCTTCGTCTGGCAAAGCAAAACAAGTTTACGCCGTGGGATGTGCTGGTTCTAAGGGTCTGGGCATGAGAAAGTGCCCAGATTCCCAATTCCCAGGTGAAGAGTTGGATGAGGGACTCTTGGATCTGCAGAAAGGCAGGTTTGCCTTGGCTGAGGAAGCAGATGTGGCCTTTCCCTCCTTTTTTAAGACAGAGCTGCTGCTTAAGTGGCATTTAGAAGCAGAGAATCACAGGATATCCAGAGTTGAAAGGGACCCCCAAGGATCACACTTTGATTTACACTTCCTAGATAATTCCAGGCCACTCCACAGTGGGAGATAAGCTCAGGGTGGTTTGTGACCACACACTCGATCCTGGTGTATGGAATTACAGAGATCTCCAAGCCCCAAGGAGCTGCAGGGAATTGGGCAGTGTCCCTTGGGCTTCACACCACTTCCATGCTCAGGAATAATCCGACTCTTCTCCTTCCAGGACATAGACAAGTTTGGGAACGAGATCACCCAGCTGGCTCGCCCACTGCCAGTCGAGTACCTCATCATAGACGTGAGTATTCCCAAAGGACACGGTCAGGGGGGAGCAAACTCTTAACCCACCTCTAAAATTCCCTCTGGAGGTGATTCCTGAGACAAAACTCTCCTCCTCTCCCCACTGCTGCCAGGCATTCCCTGCTCCAAGGTTCAGTGTGGTGCCAGGGAACACACTTGCTTCCCAGAAAGGCACTGCCTGGTGCCTTATCATGGCTCGAGTCTGGAATGGAGCCACAAGGCTGGGAAGCAGCTGCCTCCCAGACCTGTGTGCTGGGCACTGCCCAAGGAGCAAACTCCAGCTGCCTATCTCCGAGCAGCAATTAGGGATCCATCTCCTTCGAGTGACTCAGCAGGTTGTCCAGAAATGCCTTTACTTGGAGGAGGGAATTCACTCTCTGGCATGGTTTGGCTGGAGCAGAACTGCTGCCAGGCACGGCACGGCTCAGCCCTGGGGCTGGGAAGCAAATTTACAGCGTGGAAGACAGGAAAGCAAATAATTGGGATGACAGATGATATTGCTGGAGTTGGAGGTGGTGCCAACAACGATTAAATCCACCCAGAGCAACTGCTCTGCTGCAGCTGCCCCTGGCACAGGCAGTACTGGAGCACAGGGATTCCTGCAGTAGTGAAGGCACCTGTTCCTGGGGTACCTGTGGTGTCACTGGGATGAAAACAGGTGGAGCACAAGGCAGAGCTGTGCCAGGATTGCTGTGTCCCAGTGACCTGTGCAAAGAGGGGTGTTTTCCATGGCATCTGCTGGGACCGAGCCCCATGCTTCTCTCCAGCTTCCTTGGAAATGACTTCCAAGAGCCAAAGGGGTGTGCTGATGTGTTATCACTTTAAATCAAATTAAACTAAATTAAAAGCCATCAGATCCCTGTGAGATCCCTCACTTTGGCTGAGCTGGGATCATAACTATGGCTGCTCTGGGCTGTCCATAACCTTGTTTCCTATATCCTACTGGCCTCTGATCTTCTTTCCTTGGATTTTTGTTTTTAGATTACTACAACTTTCCCCAAGGATCCAGTCTACACTTTTTCTATTTCTCAGAATCCATTCCCCATCGAGAACCGTGATGTGCTGGGAGAAACTCAGGTGAGGATTGACTCCTGATGGAGCTGGGTTCCAAAGGGATGGGCTCTGTCTTCCCTGTGCTCACTGACATGTGCAGAGGGACAGCTGTGCCCTCAAGTCACCCCTTCCCAGTTCAGCTGCCAAAGTCCTTCCTGCCCGGAGCAGTGTCTGCATTCCAGTGCCCATTGCCAGCCATGCTCCCTGTCAGGGCTCCCCCAGGCAGCACCAGAGGGGTTGGGGGCCTCCAACCTCATGGTGACAGCACAGATCTGCTGCTCCCCGTGGACAGGAGCAGGGCTGGGGTCAGGAAGAGCTGGTGTGCATCCAGAGATTCTTTTCCTTGGAAGTTGTTAGCTGGGATTTAACCAGCCAGCCTGAGATCTGATTTTGGGATCATCCCTGCATGTTGCAGCCTATGCCTAGAGGCAACATGAATATCTGTTAGTGGATCCAAATAGGAAGTGACTTTTCTTCATTACTGTCCCTTCTCTCCAGGACTTCCACAGCTTGGCCACGTACCTGTCCCAAAACACTTCCTCCATTTTCCTAGACATAATTTCTGATTTCCATCTGCTCCTCTTCCTGGTCACAAACGAGGTCATGCCTCTGCGGGTACGTAACAGGGTGGGGAGGGTCCTGTCTCCCGTTCTCAGGGGTCCTTAAGGTGGGTGGGAATGACCATTCCTGCCATCCTGTGCCCCTAGATGGGTCCTGGTGCTGCCTCTTCCCAGCCAAGCTGTTGGGAGAAGGTTTGAAGAGATTTAAGACCTTTTAAAAACTCTAAACCCAAAGCCCCCGAGCTGCTGGGAGCGCTGAGGGGGGGTGACTATCCATATGATTCCAGAGCCAACTTGGCTGTGGCTCCCAGAGCTGGAAACATTTTAAAAATTATCTCAGAGTCAGGAATTCTGTGGGAACAATAATGAGATCAGAGCCCCCAAAACTCACTGAGGCCAGAAGTGTCCTGGCTGTGCAGCTCTGCTGCCCTTGGCCGGGCACCCAGGGCCTGGCGGCTGCCCCGGCACTGGCGGAGCTGTGATCCAGCTGGGCCATGTTTGCCAGAGGCTGCACGTGTGTGAGGCATTTGGGATGACCCTGGGTAGCTGGAGATTGGGATGGGGAGGGGGATGGGGGGGCTGGAGTGCTCCAGCATGGAGGGTTTGCACCCCTGGGAGTCAGGATTGGCCCGGCTGGCAAAGTGTCACAGAGACTCAGGGTCCTGTCTCGCTGTGCTGGGGGAGGAGGGCAGGGAGCACATTCCTTATTTCCAGGGCACCAGAGGGTCTCCAGTGCTCATTTCCCTCCTGTGGCTTCCAGGACAGCATCAGCTTGTTGCTGGAAGCCGTGAGGACCAAAAATGAGGAGCTTGCACAGACCTGGAAAAAATCGGAGCAGTGGGCGACCATCGAGCAGCTCTGCAGTAAGAGGGGGGTCCCTGGGGCAGGGTGGCCCTGGGATAGGGGGGGTCCCTTGTCCCTCGGCAGAGCTGGCTGGGAGTTGGGTGGTGCTGCTCCCAAGTGCCAAAGAGGCTGCTGGAGGCTCAGGGGGAGCAAATTTGTTCCTTGGTCATGGAATCCTGGAATGGCTTGGGTTGGAAGGGACCTTTAGAGGTCAACTCATCCCACCCCCTGCAACGGGCAGGGACACCTTCCACTAATCCAGGTTGCCCCAAGCCCCGTCCAGCCTGACCTGGCACACTTGCAGGGCTGGGGCAGGGGTGGTGGGCTGCAGGGTGGGCTGTGCAGCGGGGTCCCAGCGCTGCCCCCGGGCTCTCTCCCCGCAGGCACGGTGGGTGTCCCGCTCTCGGGGCTGCAGGAATACGGCGCCATGGGGGGCTCGTCACACGCCGTGGCCGCGGCCATGTGGCCGTGCCAGCACTGCACCTTCATGAACCAGCCGGGCACAGATCACTGCGAGATGTGCAGCCTGCCCCGTTCCTAGCCCCGCTCCTGCCCGGAGCCACCCCGCAGCAGCCGGTGTGGCGCTTGTCCCTTCCCTTTCCTCCCTTCAGCTTCCAGCTCTGGCTGTGGAGCCGGGCACGGGGTGGCTCCAGCCCCCCCAGTTACTCCTTGCTCCCTTTTGGGGGCCATCCCGGAGCCTCTTGGTGCTCCCAGCCTGGAGAACCGATGCTTCCCCTCAGCCCATGCCCCGGGCTGGCCCCCCACCGCTCCCCGCTGCTGCCAGCCTGCCCTGGGAGGGGCTGGGCGGCTCAGGAGGGTGTCCGTGCCCACTTCCCACCTGAGGGGATAGGGAGGCTTTGGCATCTCCCTGCCCACAGCTTTGCTCCCGTTCCCTGCCCGTCAGGGTGCCTGGATCCCGACAGCTCCGGCACCGAGCGGCCCCGGCAGGGTGGGCAGGTGGGTGTGACGTTCTCGGAGCAGGACGGGCACCCCGGGCCACCGGGCACAGGGTGGGCACGTGCCAGCTCTCAGCTTGGCACCACTTGGTGAACTTTAGCACCCCTTGGGGACTGTGGGAGAGGTGTCCACTCTGAGTGCTGTGTCACTCCACCGAACGCAGCTGGGCTCCCAGGGAAGGGGTGATGGGACAGCCCCATAACCTGGGCACCCCCATCGCCTCCCTGGGGGCAGCCCTGCAGCCGGTGCCTTTCCACGTCCCTCTGGAGTGTCCTGGCCAGAGCTGGGGCTCAGGGCTCTTGCCCCCCATCCTCCCTTCAGCCCCACTCCGGGGCTGCCCCGGCCGCTGCTGGGCAGGGGAGGTGCCACAGTGGCTCAGCCCTCCTCTCACAGGGCCTCTGGTTTCCTGCTCGGTTCTGGAGCCCCTCCCATCCCCATCATGGAGCCCCCGAGCTCTGTGGGCTCTGGTTCAATCCCGGGGCAACTGGTGCCCCCTCATGGGAGAGGGGTGAGAGTCCCCATCCTGCTCCAGGCCTCCAGCAGGTCAGAGACCCCCTGGCCCCCCTGCCCCTGCCTGGGGTTTTCCAAAGGCTTCATCCCAACGCCCGGCTCTGGGCTGCGGTTGCTTTTCCCTGGGTGTGCTGGGGTTTGGGGGTGCAATGGTGGGGGGGGCCCGAGCCCAGGGGCTGCGAGTAACGTGGAATAAAAGCACCTCGAACCAGAGCCTCCTACATTCCGTCAGCTGTCCGGGGATGCTCCACAATCCCAACGGGAACGGGAGGATGCTGCACCCCCCAGCACGTGCCTCTGTGCTCCCTCACCTGGGCTGGGATGCTCCGTTTGCCCGGTGGAAACTGGGAGTCCCTGTGCCCCGGTGCCATGTCTCCTGCATTGGGCCACCTGCAACAGGCTGGGATGGAGGTGGGATGCTCTGCATTCCCATGGGGAACGGGGAGGGGATGCTGCACCCCAGCGCTGTGCCTCTGTGCTCCCTCCACTGGGCTGGGCTGGGGCCAGGACGTTCTGCGTTCCCGCTAGGAATGGGGGATACTGTGCCACCTGCACTCTCATCTGTGCTGGGATGAGACTGGGATGCTCCACATTCCCAGCAGGTGCTGAGGTCTCCTGCCACCCCAGTGCTGTTGCCACCTGTGCCCCGTCCCCCTCCGAGGGCCGGGATGCTCCGCGTTCCCGGCGGGACTCGTGTGTCCGGGCTCGTGTCGGCGCGGTCTGTTTGCAATCAGCCCCGGAGCTGCGGCCGGGCCCCGAGCCAGCCCCCAGCCCCGGCCGGGAGAAGGGGGAGCCGCCGGAGCCAGAGCCGGGCAGCACAACCCGGGGAGCGGCCGCGGGACGGGAGCAGGAGCGGAGAGGTGGCACCTGCCCAGCTCGGTCCTCGGGGACACGGGGACACTGCCCTGCCATGGCCCGGCTGCTGCTCGCCCTCCTGCTCCTCACGGCTCTGGGAAGCACAGCCAGGCTGAGGCAGCGGCCGGCGGCGTGGGACGATGGAGGAGAGGGTAATTCCCACCCTCGGGACCCCCACCCCACCTGCAGCCCCCTTCCCGCCGGGGCATGGGGACAGGGAGGCGCAGTTCCCCCGGGCGAGGGGCTGGAGGGGGTGCTGGGTGGGGGGGGGGGTCCTG
>VXBA01002783.1:92067-116423 GCA_013399895.1 Serilophus lunatus | reverse complement strand
CTATTTTATTGGATGAGCTAAAGCATTAGCTCATCTGTCTTAATTTTGAGAAGTTACACTATTATTTTGATACTGGTTCTCTGCAAAATAGCACCTGTTTGTTAAAGGAGAATTTCTGTTGTTGTGAGAGAGATCTAAGCTAGTGAGAAGCTATAGATGTATTTTGATAAAGTTCTACGAATATTTTGAGAACTAGGATATTGTTTACTTTTGCTTTGCTGTTCCTTAGACAGAAACTTTCCAGGCCAACTTCACGTTTTGCTAGAGAGACAATTACTTAAGTTGAGTTTAAAAAAACTCTCAAAAATAGGCCCAAAACCCACAATTTTCAAAAATGTACCATGATAGCATATCATATTTATACTAAAGGTTTCTGCATAAATAAAAAACACTGTCGAAATATTATGTGTAAATAATGCTGCCCGAGAACGGAAATAATGGAAAAATCATAATAATGGTAATGCACAATCCTAGTGTAATAACTGAAAGGACAAGATACATTTGCATGGACAGCTGAAACTGAAAATACCAGCAGTGAAGATGTTATGTTTATTTTGTGTCCTTAGGTTCATCAGGAAATTTATTTCTTTTCTGAAGTGAGTTTCTCATGAAGATTGCATATTGCATACCAGGACTTCTTGATTATAACTACTTAATATTTTAAATATGTTTAAAGAATTTGAAAGTAATCTCATTCTGTTTGTGAATTCTTCCTTTAGAGCTTACCGAAGCTCTCTATTTGATCAAGGCAAATCTGACAGAATGAAGTTTGATTTCAAGAGATTGAAGGCTTAAAGAGAGATATTATATCATTCGCAGTAACCATCTTTAAATTCTCACAATTAGCAGTCTCCGATCTTAATAACAAATTAAAGAGCCCAACACAAAACAAAACAAGCAAGCAAAAAAACCCCCTTAACAAACCCAAAGCCCAAACTGAGTTTCTTCTCATATACAAACCAAATTTATAACTTGTTGCATGAACCCTTAAACTATGCATCTTGCAGGACCTCATACTGGCTTGTCTATGAGCCAGAGTATTTCCCTTCAAATCTGTAATCTCTTTGGAAGACCTTCTGTGAAGTGACGGAACGGATGTAATACACAATCAGGTAACATGAATGAAATGAGCTTGCTTAGATTTTGCAGGATTGAATGAAGAACTATGATTGTGTTCATGACATCTAACATCAGCTCTAAAATACAGTTTTTGTGTTTTTAAAATGGTACTTAGTTGCACTTGGGCACTGTCTGTATTCCTTTTCTTTTCATCTCATTAAAATGTTTCTCTTCCTTTTCTCCCCATTTATACATTACTTCCTTAGGTCTTTTGAATTGTAGAACTCCACGAAACGTTTGGAAAGATGAAAATTTTAGAAATGTCAATATCAGCTGCTCTGCATTCTCTGTGAATTTGCCTTCTTAACAGCAATTTAAATTGAGAAGAAAAAAATACCCAACCAAAAATCCCCACTTTGGATGTTTTCTTTCTAATAATATTTGATTGTCTTTTGAGAGTAGGGCCATCAGATATACAATTCTGCTACAACATATAATTACAAATTTGTGCCCTCCCTTTCTCATAAACATTATGTTAAAGGAAAAAGGACTAGTGAGTTGTTTCAGAAACTCCTTAAAGCTTCAAGAACTCTAAATATAATTAATGGTTTATAGGTTTACATTATAACACAATTTTCAATAACTTTACCACATTTTTCTAAATTATTAAATTGGTGAATTTTCTAAATTTTAGAAAAAAATAACTCTATAAATTGGACATGATTCCACTTTTATACAGCCATTACTTGTAATAGCTATAAAGGCTTCTTTTTCTCCCAGGTGTTACAGGCACATGCTGCATGTATGTAGGAAATCTGTTGAACACCGTTTGCAGTGCTAAAAAGTGCAGTGAAGCTGGAATGATGGTACATTCCAAGATCCCTATTTCAGTTGTCTTCTAACTGCAGATATTGCCCTGTAACTTCATACACTATATATTAATCAAAATATTAGTCCTCAGAGATTTTATTTTCTCAGCAGCATTAACTAAATAGAACAGTATGTGTGTAAATGTGTGTGTGCGCATGCATGTGCATTAGCATGCACATGTGTTTGTGTGCTGGGCAGGTTTTCAGAATGGAACTAGAAGTAAAAAAAAATGTTCAAGGGAGAGCAAGGGTACAGCTTAGCTTGCTAGTGAGGGAAAGCAAACAAAATTACTATTTCCACATGTACAGGCCATTCAAATATCACTGAAGCAATTTGTCTCCAGTGAAGAAGGAATGGCTCTGTAGAGATTTTGCTGTCATAATAATTCCTTCAATAAATGATACTTAGGCAGTATTATGCAGAACAGTATGTTTCAAATATCTTACTCTCCTCTTTTTTCCCCTTCTTTTCTAACACATGCATGTTTTAGACAACAAGGGTCGTGCAGGGCCAATTAACAGATTCGTTTCTAATACTTCTGGGATTATAAAAGATTCATTCAATAAAACAGCATGCACAAGTTGTTCAGGACAGACAGAATGTAAGTGGTTGATGACAGCTTTTCATAATTCCATTACCAAGATATTTACCGTAAAAGTAACTTTAACCAGGAAACTATGAATATGAAAACAGTACCTAGATATGTTCTGTACACATATATCTCTAGCCATGAGAGTGAACATAGTGCAGCTGAAGAAGTCATGCTTAATACCATGTCATCTGGAATCTAAATTTACCTTTCCATACATAGAAGTATACAAATGAGGAAAAAGAAAACCAACCTTGAGCAGAGCATTAATACCAGAGCACAAGTTTTAAATGAAGCTCAAAATAAGACCTTCTGCATTTCATACTTCTATGAAGGACAAGAAGTGTTACGTAAGTAGCTATTCAAGACACTAATTTACAGTCCTACAGTGCTTTTCAATACCTTATTGTAAAGAAAAAACAATATCTAATTTAAGGGTTAGTTAAACTTTCCCCACTGGAGCATTCTTTTGTTTATATGCTTAGAGAAGTGAATTTTTGTCAGTGAGTGAAAATCCTGAAGAAGCTGTTTGCAAGCATTTCAGTTGGTACACGTTCCCTGTACTGCAGGGTGTCCGAATAATGCCGAATCACAAAATCTGCTGAGTTGGAAGGGACTCACAAGGATCACTGAGTCCAACTCCTGGACCTGCACAGGACCATCCCCAAGAGTCACAACATGTGCCTAAGAGTATCATTCAAATACTTCTTCAACCCTGTCAGACTTGATGCTGTGACTACTTTCCCGAGGAGCCTGTTCCAGTTCCCAGTCACCCTCTGGATGAAGATCCTTTTCCTAATATCCAACCCAAATCTCCCCTGACACAACTCCAACCATTCCCTCAGGTCCTATCACTGGTCGCCACAGAGAAAAGATCAGTGTCTGCTCCTCCTCTTTTCCTTTTGAGGAATTTGTAGACTGCAATGAGGTTTCCCCTCAGTCTCCTCTTCTCCAGTGTGAACAGACCAAGTGACCTCAGCTGCTCCTCATTGTGGCCCTTTCCCGCAAGGCCCCTCACCATTGTCACTGCCCTCCTTTGGATGCTCCCTAAGAGCTTAATAACTGCTGTCCAAGGTCCTGCCCATCTTGTCCTTGTTGCCCTTCACAGATGCATCCTGGCAAAGTCATGCAGGTGGCCAGGGGGACATTCCCCCACATGGTAACAAGGGGGACTGAGCATTTTCCCTGGCTTAATGCCATTCACTTTTTGCTGTGTGTGAATATTCCTATAAATTTATCTTTGTTTTGCATATACATACATATGTATATGCAAAACAATAAAACATATAAACAATTATAACTCTATATTGCAAAATTTTTATGTGCTCATTATAGGCAAAACCTAGCACTTCTTTCAGATATTTTAGTGGCCTTTTTGTTTATTTAGTTGCTAGTATATTTAGACTTCATTAAGAAATACTACTGTTTTCAATCTACTCGGTAAAATTTGTTGGGAGGAGAGGCTTGGTAACTTGAAAAACTGCCTGAAGACTTAATAATATGTTGAATTATGCAGACTTTATATATTAAGTCAAGAGAAATGAGATAGGGAAGGTGTCAGCCTTGCTGACAGACTAGAGAAATAAGCTGAAGAACATAGTTGCTTAGTAAATACACACATGTTTGTTTAGTTTAGGCTGGGATAGTTTTTTGTTCAGAGAAAACTGAATGTGGCTTTGAAGTGTTAAAGCTACTGAGATACCTCAAAATTTCACACATGCCAGACAGCTTGTGAAAGCTGATCTTGGAAGGGTT
Organism: Serilophus lunatus; assembly: GCA_013399895.1. Lineage (NCBI taxonomy): Eukaryota > Metazoa > Chordata > Aves > Passeriformes > Eurylaimidae > Serilophus > Serilophus lunatus. Next base: position 112,150 of record VXBA01002783.1, on the reverse strand, counting down.
TTTCCCATGTTGTATGCGTTTCCATTCAAAACGAAAATACAACAGGAATTTTCAGATATTAAATAGGGAATGGGTGGAGGTGGGTTGGTTTGGTTTCATTTGGTTTTATTTTATTCCTTAGGTCTTCTCTTCTGTTCCTACGACTGATAAACAATGCTCGTACCTTTTACGGATGCCCAGATGTAACCCCCATCTATACAGAGAATAAGTAGAGAAGCTGTAAAACCCCAGCAATATATCACCACTCAGAGACAATGTATCTTTGAGTAGCAGGTTTTAGTTTATTATGGCACTGGGGGCAGGAGGTAAATCCTCTTAGCAGCCTGCCGAGTACAATGATGCTTTTGGGTTTATACACTCAGATTCCCATGTCTCCTCCTGGAGCGGCGGAGACCCATAACGCAGTCTTATGATACACCCCATTAATACTGCGCATGCTTGAGTGTTCTTTTGGGTGGTCATCTCCCCTTCAGTACACACTGTAAAGTCAGTTTGTTCTGGTGCTTCTTCCTCTCCTGCTTCGTTGTCTTGATCTGATTGGCTATTCTTTATCTCCTAAGTTACTGAATACTGCACTTTAAGCTTTTTAGGATACAGGAAACAAGCTTTTTTAAAAATACACCAGATATAAGTAAAGTACTACATGACTCCAATATCAACAGCACTTGAAAGTGAGACTCTAAGTATTTAAATTAGCTATTTGCCTGTTACTTCTTTCTGTGAAGAAAAATCTCTTCTATCTAGTAGCTATGGATTTTCTTTCTTTTTATGATTTTTGTTTGGTGTATGTTTGTTTGTTTCAAGTCAACCTGGAAGTGCAGACAGACAGACTGATAAACAGACAGATGATAGATAGATAGATAGATAGATAGATAGATAGATAGATAGATAGATAGATAGATAGATGATAGATAGATAGATAGATAGATAGATAGATAGATAGATAGATAGATAGATAGATAGATAGATAGATAGATAGACAGACAGATAGACAGACAGACAGACACTTTGTAAAAATCTAGGTGACTACAGTGGTCTGAGTCTATGCCTAACTACTGTTTAGAAATGTACCAGTCTGAAAACACTTTATTGTCTGGATGCTTGAAGACCATGATTTTAACTTGGCCTTGGAATACTGCAAGAAGTGTCTACCTTAATACCTGGAGTAGCTGCAGCCAAGATACTATTATCAGAAATGCTGCAGAAATCATTTCCCTGCTTTTCTTTTCCATCCAAATTGAAAGAGTTTTAAGATAGGTGTTTTAACTACCTCAACCCAGGATCTAATTGAACCAAATGTGTTTTTGGAACCAGTGAGTCTAGTTCTGTGTTATTGCTAGGCATCATATCACAATTATGATAAATGTATTTTGAGATGTACTGCGATACTGTTGATCATATGCTCTCCAAGAAAACTGTGTTCTGGAAGCATCATAAATACTAAATCTGAAAGTGTATTTTAAATGCACAGCTGTGGGGAAGAAAATTTGGGATAAAAAAACAAAAACCACTTCAGTCAGAAAGTATCATGTAATTTTCTTAAATCTAGCCACATTCTCTGTTTTGTCTTCTATTCTTTCCCTGTCTTAAAACAGAAGGCAAGCCCTGCTACTAATTTGCTTCTTCCAATTCCACTGTTTAAACCCTTCCTTTTCTAAATCTGGCACTTGGGTCTTTTTTTGTGAAATGAATAGGTGTGTCTAGTAATTCGCCATCCCATTAAAAGAAAAAAAAAAAAACACACAAAAAAACCCCACAACAAAACCAACAAACAAAAAAACCCCACAACTTAGGCAGGGGCCACTCACTTAAAAGATTAGGACTTAATGATCCTTGTGAGTTCCTTCCAATTCAGAATATTCTGGGATTCTGACACTTCTAAAAGATACCCATCTGGTTGAGATGTTAAATCACACAGCAGCAGAGCTGCCTGGGAAAGACTTTGGCGGTAGTGCTGACTTTTCATGGCACATTTCTAACCGTGTGTTTCTCCTGTTGCTTCAAATTATTTGGAATCACAAACCTATATTTTAGGGATGGAAAAGAAGTGAAGTCTCTGCTTCCCTACCACCCAGCCCACTAATAAAAGAGGAAAATAAGAAGCTGAACTCTGAAAAATCACATTCATAATCCTTCAAAACCATAACTCTATTTAGAAAACAGCAAAGTAATCAATAGCTCTAAACTGCAACAGTGCTGTTAACTAGTTCCACTAAAACTCTAGAAACTTTCTCTTTAAAAGTATTTGCTTTATTGCTTCAGGTAACAGTATTTGTTTGTATTTATTGCTTCAGTAACAGTAATTTAAGACAAAGTATATTTTTTGTTTCCTTACCTGGCAGAAAACCACCCATCGTGTAAGAATCTCAGCTGCTGGCAGCCAGTTGCAGTAAAATTAGTATACTAGTTGAAATCTGGCAACTGGGAGTTCCTTAACAGCATTTTCCAGATTTTGGGGGCCCCTTGACAGCATTTTCAAGACTCTGGGGCTTGTTGTCTTATGCATCATGAGAAAATAAATGTTAGTCTTGCTTTCAAATAGCTGTTGTGTTGAAAGCCAGAAGGTTTTCACCCAGCAGTGAAATGTAGCACAGTCCATTGCTCTTACTGAGATGTATCTTGCTAAAACTCCACTAAAATACCTGGAATTATGCAGGTTGCAGAATCTGCTATGGATGAGCTGTCTGGAAATGTAAAGGCTACTATGTTTAAATTGGTGTTACATCTAGTACTGAATGTGTATAACTAATTAAAAAGACAAACAACCAACTAACAAACAAAAAACCCCAAAAAACAAACAAACAAAAAACCACAAACAACCAAAACCAGTGGGTATTGCAAAACACTTGAAAAGCCTTTTGAACCTTTTCAATTTAGGGTTTGATCACTCAGTCCATGAAGCAGTTTTACATGCTTGCTGCTATGAAGATACAATTAATTCTTCAAAGTGAACTGTTTCTTGTTGGGAAAAAACAGTATAATGATCTCGCTAAAGCAAGCATGTGTTGTGCTCATGGGTATTCTAGTTTTTGACATATAGATAAATATTGTCTGCCTCAATGAAATTTGGGGTTGAAAAGAATAGTATGAGCAACTCAATTGTTTAGTATGCAAAAAATTAAACCTTTTGTGTTCCTTGAGTTAGTGAGGCTTCCTATGCATAATTATAGAGCATGATTTCAGCCTGTTCTTAAGTATTTAGAAGCCTGAAGTACAGTCATTAAATGTTGAAGGAAATAAAGGATTGAAGAATTCTGAAATAATGGTTTGTGGTATTTTTCTGTTCAAAGTTATTTCTGAGAAATGGACAAACCTTCTATAATTTTTAAAAAAACTTTTGAATTATAACAGCCAAAGGATTCCTGGAAGAGCTGAGTCTGAAATACAGATAATGTAATGAGGATTTTAAATTTGGTTGATCAGTAAAGATAAAGCTGCACAAAAATATTACAGAGTTTTTTAGTTGTTCTTTGTTTGGGGTTTGATTTTTTTTTCCCCTCCCAGCATCATTCTGTAGAATATCCGAGAGAGTGAAAAGATTCCAAAATATTTTTCAAATGAAGTTTAGCAATCAAATGAGATTTAGTAATGTTATGATGTTAAACATTTTACTCCAATGGGAAATTATTTGAGTAACTCTGAAAGAAAGATTACTAAAGAAGTTAGTGATACCTTTGTCACTTTTTTAAGTCTTTTGGTGCTGATAAAAATGTATAAGAAGAACACATGTGAGCAAAACCAGGGTGCCAGAACAGAATATGTTAAACTTTCTTAGTACTGAATCTCATATTGATGGCTGCTGGCATCAGCAGATGCACTCAATATGCCAGGGTTACTCAGATAGGATAGCACTATTGATGTAAGAAATTATTAAAATTAAGTTTGTCTTAGAAAACCAATTCTTTAAAATTCAATCCATTGCAACTGGGGTTGGTTCTTGACTAAAGGGATCACTTAGTTCTTCTACCAGGCCCAGAAAGAGCTTAATAAGCTTGCAGTTTGCAAAACTATTTGTCTTCTGTTAGAAACCCACATTGGAATTAGTACACTGACAGTATCTTTGAGTATCCCTGGTTTAAGATAAGTTCTAGGTGGCCGTATGTCTCCTATGTCAAGCTTCGAGATCCCTATGTAATTTTTCAAAGTTTGCTGAAGTTGTTTATCATTAATGGATGGCTTTACTGTTTTTTTTCTTAAAGTTTTAAACCTTATTTGTAAAAAGGAAGCAGCATTTCCTCACCCTACCATAGCATAGTTATGCATTTTCATATATATTCTGTGTGAATATACACACACATAGGAATATATATACATGGTATATATACATAGTATATATACAATTGTACATTGTGTATGGACAATGAACTGAATGTCATTAAGACAGGCAGAAAGAAAGAGTGAAGGCAGCTGAGCCTAGAGGGTTTGAAGGACGGTGTGTGAATATATGTATATGTATACACGTGTGTATGTGTGTTTGTGTGCATATGTCATATACATTATATCTGTGTTTATATATATGTATGTGAATAGGCCTGTTGAGCTTGTGCTACGGAAATGGTATATGGTGAAAAAAAATAAAAATGAATGGGGTAGAAGTGATTCAAGAAACTATCTCCTAGGAAGTCAATCAAGAAAAAGTGAAATATAATTTAAAATAGGTATAAGAATCTAGTGCTATCCATTATAGGTTAAAAAAAAAAATAAAATTATTTTTACTCAATATCAGCCTAAAATTAAAAAAAACCCCACTACAATATTTTAAAAAATCACTATTTAAAACTTTTAGTCTGGTATTAGGCCTCTTACAGGCATAGATGGGCTTTAAAAAATAATACTAAAGAAAATAGCCTGGTTTAGAGGCTGGTTACAGGAGGCTGTTATGTGTTGTTTCAGTTTTCACCAAGGCTTACAATAAAATGTCCAGTTTCATAACATTTCCAAATATATCCATAGTTCCTTATCCATAAAGATCTTGGTTAAATTTTGTTTATGAATCCCTCCAAGAATTACTTAAGGATAAGTGTATTTCTTATATACAAAGAATAATATGTCTACTTCTACCCCTCCCTCACCTCCATATTTTTAAATCAATCCAAGTAGTGTATACGTTTTGAAAGCAAGTCTCTCTTACTACACCATATGTTGTTCCATTGCTTTGGTGCCAGTGGTAGGTGGCCAGCTTTTCACAAAGCATTCAATCTGTAATGCAGTTATGTTATTCACACAATTGCTTTTCATGAGCTGGCTCTGACCTCATGGTATAAGTGTCTCCGTTTGTGCTAACTCAGTGGTGCACATGATGACATAATTCTTTCCTGACTAATAAGCTATAATGTGAACCACATGGACTGTGGAAATTTAATTTACAAGCTAAGTGGTCATTTGTCCATGAAATGAAGATGCTGCCACATGAAAACTAAAGATCTGAAATACATGGTAGTGATGTGCTCCCTGCTACAAATAGCAAAAAATGGTGTGCTGCTGGTAAACGAAAGGGCTTCTGGGATATCGTTAGAGGCAAGCAATACAAGATTAATACTCTATGTCTCCCTAGTGTAGAAGAAATTTATCAGTGATTGTGACAAGGTAAATTCTAATTTTATGATGGCTTTCATTCTGCTCAGGCCAGATGAATAAGTTTAACAAAATAAAGAAAACAACAGTTTTAAAATGTGAAACAGATATCCTTTCAATGTTACTTGTAAGCAACTTATGAAGTTTTTTCTAGCTTCATGAATAATATAAAAGTGAAGGTACAGTCAGATATTTAAGACATGGACTTTTTATAAACACTTCAAGCTTTTGTTTCACTTAACATTACAGAACTACTTTTTCTTGTACCTCCCTTTAAAAGATGGCTAAGCAAGTAAGAGCACATCTTTCCAGGCACCTTCAGGCAAAATGGGAAATATAACTCAACTAGTTTTTACACACTGAATGTTATGGATTATATTAAAGCAACAGCAGCCATGAAGATGGAAAAGTACAGCTTCTCCCTCATGGCTGCAAACAAAGGGGAGCATTCGCGGCACGGGAACAACCCACCAGCCAACGAGATAACAGAAAAGATGTCTAGGTAGAGCCAATGGGGAGATGAGCTCTGCTTAAACTGACCAATGAAGGGTTTGGGCGCAACTGTTTGAACTAAGTATAAAAGCTGTTTCATTAACAAACATGGGCATTCTGCCTTCAGAACTTGGACACACATGCACGATCATGTTTTCCTCTCTCATCACCACACCGCCGACAGGTTGATGTCGGTGGATACTGACAGAATGTCATCACAGCTAAAGTTAATTAAAAAGTAAGTAGTTTTTTTAATAGGCAGCATGGTGTTTTACAAAAGATTAATACTGACTATTAAAGATGTATGCTGATGGCATTTAATTACAAATTTATTGTCAAAAAATGTCAAGAATATTTAATTAAAACACTGATAACGATATTTCTTAAAAAGTTTTTGCTGCAGCTAGTTCTTTTGCTTTGAAAACACAACACCATCAGGTTTCTTGCCTGTTGTGGAAATCCAAGCTGAAAGTAAAGAACACAGTGGAAACTACATGACTTTCTGGGTGTGATTGTCTGATGAGTCAGCCATGGAGTGTATTTCCTAACAGTCTACACAGAAACTTCCTGAAGCCTGTAGTGAGGGAAATGGGGGAGAGAGGGTGGTCCCTTGTGTTATCCGTGTCAGGCCAAATTAACTGTTCTTGTAGAGATAATCAATACAGACTGGCATACTCTGCAGAGAAATTACATAACAGACTGCATGTACTTCAGAGGCCTTTATTTGAGTGCGTCTCCCCAGAAGAGTGACATACAATCTGAGTTTCCTATCACAAGAGAACTTCAGTAACCAGATAAAAAAATAAGTTTCTTTGTTTTATTTTGAAGGGAAACATCCTGGGGCATATATTTTTTTTGTGTCATACTCTTTGAGTAGAACATCTTCGATGTCTAGGGACTTCATAACACCCTGTTGCTTCTCCTGTGGTAGAAGAACTTTAACAATGATATCACTCAATAGGATTTTGCTGCACATGGAAAAATGGAAGCATAAGGAGCCATATCAATTTTACTCTTCTGATATTTTAAACATATCTTAGTAGAAAATCTTTTTCAGTGATGCTGGTTTGGTTTTTTAATGTATTTATCTTTAACTATTTGAAAACACTGGTTTGTTCTATAAACTCTCATAGTCCCAGCATTAATAAGTGTCATGTTACCCAGAGATTCAACACTGCAAAGCTCCTTACCTGCACTTTAATTCTCTGACCTAATTGTTTTTTGCTAGTTTTATATATATAAATCTGATATGGCAGATTTTGTTTTAAATTCTTAATCACCATCAGATCATTCTGCCATCATGGCAATTTTTCTGCTATAACAGCAATCAAGCCAGAATAAATATTTAATTGCAAACATGCACAGCATGAGTACTTAATGAAATTCCATCAAGAAGTCACGATATGGCAAAAGACTGTTGTTCGCTATAGTTAGAACACATACGGATGAGTGAAGTAATCTAAGAAATAATTTAAAAAAACATCAACTTTTTTTACTATGTAGCTTCTTGGAACAGGATACTACTCTGAAATATTCAAATTCTTTATCTAGGAGTCCAGAGAGGTGCTGCCCTCAATTTTTTCCCCTGGTTTTCATTTGAGATTCTTTATAGATTTGATTCATCTGAAAAAAAACATGTTAATGAAAAAGAGTAACAAGATTTCTAACAGCAGAAGGCATAGATAAGGTCTTCGGTTTCTCAAATCTTGCAGCTCACAGGATACAGAATGATTAAGGTTGTCAGGGACATTTTGAGGCACTCTGGGAAAAAACGCTACTCTGTGATACAGGAAAGGTTGACCACGACTATGTCAAGGGAGCTTTTTAATCTCATTGTTTTCTCATCCAGACCATACTTCATCAGCTTCTTTAAGTAGGAAATGCCTCATCTACCAAGCTAGTAATAGAATCAGAAGTTTCTCAAGCTAGTCATGCATTTTCTCTAGGTCTTTGGATTTCTGAAGGCTAGTCCTCTACTAAAAATGGAGGTGACAAAGATATTTATTACCTCAGCTTTTCCTATGTCCTGGGTCAACAATGCTCCTGATCCATTTAATAACACATTCATGCTTTCCCTAGTCTTCCTTTTGCTGCTTATCTATATATAGAATTCCTTCTTGCTAGCTTTGCCATCCCCCATCACATTCAATTCCAGATGGGTGTTGGCTTTTCTAACTGTATCTCTCCATGCTCCAACAGTGTCTTTATAATCCGTACCTGTTACTGCTTCTACTTTCTGTATTATTCCTTGCTACGTTTGAGTTTTGCCAAGAGTTCCTTGATTATTCAAGCAGGCTTTCAGGCAATTTTTACTTTTGCTCATTGGAATGGACTGCTCATGGACTTGTAGGAGTTGATCCTTAAATTTTGTCCATTTCCTTGGAAGCCTCTTCCCTCAAGGACTTTATCCTACAAGACACATCCTTGAAGAGGCCAGAATATGTTCTCCCTAAATCCAGGGTTGTGATTTTGCTTTTTGCCTTTCCTTCCCTTGCCAGGATCCTGAAATCTACCATTTCATGGTCACTGCAGCCAAGACTGCTTTCAACCTTCACATCCCTAACCAGATTTCCTTTGTTTATAAGCTGGAATTTTCAAGAACAGAGATCTCCTCCAGAAAGGTCAGCATCTCCCGTGATGGGAAAGCCAGGATATTCTGGTTTTGCTTTTTTGTCCTCTCTCTAAAGTGTATATATTGCTTATATCTAAAACTATGCATATGTTTTAAACTCTGCTCACATTCCATTTCTGTGTTATCAAGTCCTACATAAAATTTGCTTTGTTACCTTCCAGACTCAGAGCTTTACTACTATAGATTTGAGGCTTTTGTTGTAGGAATTTTACAGAGTGCTTATTCTGCCTTGCTACTTGTATGTTTCTGTCTAGTATAGAAGTTTACTCCCACAAGAAGTGACTATGTGGGAGTACATAAACAGCTTTTAAACAAAATACATCTGCTGTTTCTCTGATGTGCAACATTAGAGGTGGATGTTCATATGTAGGACAATGGAATGGATCCGCAGAATTCATTGGGTCGATATAATATTTTTACTTGGTTGTAAATAGCTAACTTAGACAACACATTATAGAGATCTTTTGCTACCAAAAATAAAAAAAAGTCTTCAAAATGCTGGAGATATTTTGTTTCATATGGAATTTTCTACTCAACAGCAAAAATTATAATTATTATAATCAGCTTATCAGTTATTAATAAGCAACATATTTGTAAATTCATTTATCAGAGGCAATTTTTTTTTTGATAAATCACTGGTGAGTATTTAACATTTTTTTAAATGATAAATTAAGACTTTTATGTACAAAAGAAAAACCTTTGAATATTTAAATATTATGAAATTATGAATATTATGAAATATTATGAAATCCGGGCTTAATATGTCTGTTTATACTTGATTTTTCTCATCCTGTGATGCGCTCTATTTTCTCAATATACTTACAGTTTCCAGAACAACAGATTCTCTTAGAAGATGGTTCTCTTTGTTTTTAATAAAAAGAAGTTATAAGCATGCAATTCCCTACAGAGGAAAACTGGTTCAAGTTTCACGCTAAATGCTTTAAGTAATACATTACTTCCTCAAGAATCTAATAGGATAAATTAGTCTCTAAAGGAGACAGAAGCTCTATGAAAGGGCCAGTTCTCCCAAGGCTAAAAGAAATGTTGCTATTACAGTTTTTGCAAGTATATCCTTCCATTAAAATAGTTGGACATTACTCCAGCAAACTCTGAGAGGTCAACAGTTCAGTAGTGTCTTTTCCAAGCCATATGAGGGGTCTTTCTAGTCTCAAAATTGTTATATGCCTCACTTGTTCTTCTAGATTAACTGTTCCTTAGTTTAGTCTAAACCTAACTTTGTTCTGATTTTACACATAATTAGATTGCAGTAATGTGAAACACTGATCTTGTTTTCTTCAAATATGAAGGACAGAAACGTCTGCTGAACAGAAGCTTCTTCTTTTTAATGCCATAACTGGTGGAGAGGAAGCAACTATCTATCTTGCAAATATTAGAAATAAACTTTCAAGTACTTACCCCTGAAGGGTTTTTGAAATCCTGGTCTTGCACATCTGTCATCTTCACAGCCCTTTCTTTGTCTCTGGTTCTTGTTCCTTCTCTATTCTTCTATTGCCTAGCTATTACTAGGATTCCTATGCTCCACATTGACTAAAATTCTAACTAGAAACATTGTATTGTTTTATGTCTGCTCTCACTGGTACCACAGAAACCAGAGAAGTTGCCATAGATCTTTTCATATTCTGCATTGGCACAGAGTTCCTGTTACTAGTCTTGCCAAATGAAACATTGTCCAAAGATTTAAGGTATTTGATGTAGATGCCAACTAACATTGGCTTCGATTTGTTGTTAAAATGGAACCAGGAAGAAATGCATATTCTGATTCAAGATTTCACGTTCTCATTAATGTTTCTTCTGTTCCTCAGAAAAACGTCTAAGTAATCTGAAAGAATTCTCTCATGGAAAGTCATCCTTAGGTGGTGTTCAGCCTCATCTTCAACTCTGATGTCAGCTGTATCTCTATCACCTCCAATTATATAACAAATATAAATTCAAGTAGCAGCTAATTAGTCTTTGGGACTCACAAGGCCTGTGTAAATATTATTAACAGCAAGAATGATAAATATGTTCATGAGGCTTCTTCAGCCTTAGTTTCTAGCACTGATATTCAAATTTTGAGCAAATATTAAAGAAAGAGGTTTTTGTATAATTTGCCAAGCTCTCATATTTCACTGGTCTGAGTAGCTGTATCTTTACTTCTGGACTAAAAGCATATTTGTAATGCATTATAATGAAGAATAAGGATCTTGGTATGTATATGTTTCCATTTAGAGTTCAGAGGAAAATCTATTTAAAAAAAGGAAAAAATAAAGAAGAAGAAAAAAAAGAAATTCAGTGTCTAAGAATGGACTTCATTAATAGCCTAAGAAAAAAGGGTTCTGCAATATCTATGCTTAGATTTCAGCATAATGTTATTGTAAGTTTAGTTTCTGTAGGGGGAATTTTCCCATTCCCCCATTAAGTTTTCAGGTGAAGGGGTCCCTTCCCCCAGGACAATTGGGCTCCTTGAAAAAGCAGAATTTCTCAGAGAGGGGAAGAGTTAATTTTTTTTATAGCTAAGAACTTAATGGCCCTTGGATTCCAAGTTCATACACCTCTCCCCAACACACACAGACCAAGAAACCCCTTAGAGGTTGGGGGAAGGAGGGAAGGCAGGGGGAAAATGAGGGTGTGGAGGGAGGTCAGGCTGTGCTGACCCATGCCAGGCTAGGGGAGTTGCAGCAGTGCCAAATTAGGGTATTGCAGCAGTGCCAAGTTGCAGGGGGGATCAGGAGTGGGGATGAGGGTAGAGAAGACCAGCACTCCCTGAAAGTTAATATCCCACAAAATCCAAGGAGACTTAAATTTGTGGCATGGGATTTTCCCCACTCTTTATTGGGAAACTGCAACTGCTGTGTTCTTGCTTTGTTCTGGGACTGTCTACACTGCTCTGACCTGTCCATTTTCCTGTGCTCAGCTCTGCCACCACTGCACTACAGGCCTGGCTCCCCATCCACCCAGCCTTCACCCCATGCAGGCTCACAGCAATCCCCAGGATGGAGACCTCTTCCTGTGCCTGCTTCTGCCAGAGCCAGAGCCCCGCCACCAGCTCAGGAATGACCGCCACAGCTGCCACCATTGCTAGGTGAACCTCCCCTGCCACATGCTCTGCACCAACACTTCACAGGTAGAGCCAGAACCAATCCCCATCCCTGCCCGCCACACCCATCACCTCTGCCATCATCGCAGCCACCATTGTCATATGATGCCCCAGGGAACTTGGCTCTGCATTCTCGGTGGCTGTTTTGTCTCTCAAAGGGCGTGTCCTCCACCTACTGACTGCGGCTGGAATTGCACTGGCAGAAACCCTGCCAGTGCCATCCTCTGGCCACGGATGTAACTGCACCAAAGACAGCCCAGTTTTCACTTTCCCTGAAGGAAGAGTGATTTTGGGGTGAGACTTATCTTTGTTATTGTTGGATTTTTTTTCAGTCATTGTTTTTGTCCTATTTTGTTGTCCAATTCTTAGCAAAAGCATTATTCGTTTTTCTACATTTTGCTTGAAAGTCTCATAATTCATATTACAATTTGGAGGGAGGAGTCCCTACTCCAGTAGGTCTCACCTTCCTAGGATACATCATCTTAACTCGAGATAAATGTGAATTCATCTTACAAGCTAGTTTGTTATAATGTGTTTAATTTTTTTAGAACTCACTCTCTTCATTTATTACTCAGGAAGCATTTGCAGCATTTGCACTGTTTATAAAAGTGTAACCCCTGGACACAATTCCACTACCTGGGTCAGCACCACAGGGTCTCTGTGGAAATGCAAATCATTTCCTTGAATTTGACTTTTTTTTTGTTTTCAAACAAAAGTTGTGTTGCATTCCACATAATGTGATATTACTTGTAGTAGTTAGAGGTTTCTTTAAATTCTTTTATGGTAGAGGTTCTGTCTAGGTTTGAAGACCTGGCCTACAATGAACTTTGCTATACCAACTTGACCTTTTTGAGATTTTTGCTGTTACTCACAGGGTCATGCAATTGTAAAGAACAGAGGTGGTTGTCCAAATCACAAAATACTGAAAAGGTCAAAGTAGCAGTGCAGACTTCATTGTCTCTCCAGGTATAAAATGTTGAAACTGTATCAATATAATTCTCATGACTAGACTTGAAATACACCTGTAAGGTGCTCTATGCTAGTTCTTGGTTTTGATGGTGAGAGTGATGAAAATACTAAATCATAAGAATGCTGCTATTCCAAGGAAGTTCTTAAGATTTTGATTAAAATTTTTAACTCCTGACATATCAAACTAAGGTTATAAATGGTGCTTCGCTACAGGCATTTTGGCATTTCATATAGTTTTCCCATGACTAAACCATGCCCTACATGTTTCCCAGGTGAATATTATGTCTTGCAGTCTGTTTAGTGCAAGACTTGTTGGAAGAATCTTATTCTTTTTCAAACTGCCACGCTGCCATATAATTAGAATGTATGTTTGGTTTTTGATATTTTTCCCCTCCACATGACAAGCTTTCTTATCCTTAGAAAGCTTTATTTCAAAAATACAGTCCTCCTACAGCCTCATGTCTGACTATTGACTAGTATACAGCAAGCAGAGTCATTTTTGTATGTATTTAATACTTCAGGATCTTGTATATAATGGAATATAACCCTCATTTACCACATAAATTTAACTGGATTTGTTACATGACACTCTTAGTGTTTCAATGGGAGATGAATGGATTATTTCAACTTCTATGAAATGTTCCTAAAATCCTGATATGGGCAAAGAAACACTACACCTTATAAATAGAGCCAATTATTTGCTCTTAGTTTAAATAAAATTTTAAAAGACTTATAATACAACATTGATACAAATTTAGTACAATAATGTGAATACAATCCAACTTAATATAGAAAAACCTCACGAACTATGTATGTAAAATTGTTTTAGGCACAGTTTTAAGAAGCTGCCCTTTTTCTCCAGTTTTGTGTCCACCATTCCAATGTCCTTCCGGGTCCTAGGTTTGACAGCACCTGTCTTTCTCAGGAAGAATAGTGATGAGGGAGTAACATAAGTCATCATTGTCCTGAGTCTTTTGCCTGAAGGTATGTGATGTTCATAATGAGATTTTTCTTCTGTTTTGCATTAATTTCAATTTATTTCTTATGTTATCTACTATATTCTGCTTCCTTCTCTTTGAGTTCCAACTTGGACTTCATGAGAGCAAACTTCAAGCTATTCAGGGAGCAATGCAGCAGAGTACTCTGTAATCTCTGCTTGAGGGCTTAGCAGTCCACAGGTGCTGGTCAGTCTCTAAGAACCATCTTCAGAAGCACAGGAGCAGATCATTCCACTGTGACATTAAGTTAAGCAAGTAGGGAAGAAGACCAGCTTGGCTAAATGTGGAGATAAGAGAAAAAGAAGTAAAGTCAGGCTCTGCGGGAAGAGCACAAAGCTGTGCCTCATGTGCAGGCAGAAGACAAAAAAAGGTCAAAGTCCTATTAAAGTTGAAAGTAGCTAATTTGGTTTCAGATATCTAAGAAAGGCTTTTTTAAAGTACATTAAAAAATCCTCAGTAAAATTATTTTCGTTTTTTCAGTTTCTCATGGAGATGTATATATCTCATTGATGTCTAGGCTGAATAGACAGGTGTTATAGTTTTAATCTGTTTGGTTTTCTTTTTCACCTTTTGTTTGAATTCTTATGCATTTGTTGTGAGTTGCAACAGACGTCCAAAGCTGGGAGCCACCTTGTTGTCATGGTAACAGACTGATGGACTGCTCCCCCAACATTCTCTGTGCTTACTCATGCTGGAAGACCACCCCCCACCATTCCCTGCACCTACTCATGAGGGCCTGGGGGACCGCATGGCTAACCTCAGGGCTGCCATGACAGGAGTGATGCAAGCAAAGGGGAGGAGTAAATAGCTCAAGACTGGCTGCCGACTGGACGAAGCAGTGCTGGGTGGAGATAAGCAAGGTTTTTAAAGCTCAACGCGGGAAGGGTCTCATTCCTGCTTCCAACCTGGCCTGGGAAGCTGTCCCCAGCCGTTTCTTTTGTGAGCCTCAACTAAGCCTTCCTCCCTCTCTGAGCTCACTTCAGCATCGACAAAGCCATAAGCCTTTTCCAGTTGGCAGTTTGGGCCTCATCTTCATAACCTTTCCCAGCAATTTTTGTTTTGTTATCACTTTTCCTTTGTTTGTGGGTTTTCCTCGGGTGTGTTTTCAAGGCAGTGGGGTGGTTCTTTGAACCTGATTTCTTTCTCGTGGAGGGGGTGTGAGTGTGTGTGTTTTTATCTTTTGGGAATCCCGTGTGTGTGTGAGTGAGGTGTTAAGATATATATATATAAATTCATATTTATATTTTTATTATCAATATATATACATATTAGGGTTTGTGGGGGGTTTTTTCCCCCTTTGCCTGTGATAAACCTTGTTTGTTTTTTTTTCATTTAATGAGCTTTTGTTCCAAGTGATAAAATTCTCTATTGTCTCAAACCAGGACAACAGGACACATGTTCTTTTTAATTTTCAGTATTACTCACAGAATTTTAGAGAAAGGAAAGTGTATTGTTAAGTTATCTCTTCAATCTCCTTAGCTCTTAGCAAAAACATGGAGGAAAGTTGGCTAAACATTTTCTTGTCTTCTCTTATGATGATGTAATTCTCTTAAATCTTATACCCATTTTATTCTGATTATGAAATTAAACATGTTTAAGACTTTATGTGCTGTAGTGAAGCTATTCTAAAACTACATTAATAAGAAATACTATCTTTAATACATCTGAATGGAGTTTCCAATACTCAATGGTCAGACATTGTAGTACTGGATTTCCCAAATAAAAAAAAAATTATTGTCTTGTGCGTATACTTCGTTGTAACACTCAGCTGTTTTTCTCAAGAGATCTATGTTTACATTAGTGGAAAGGGGAGGTCTCCTTAGAAAATGAATTTGAAGTGTACTTTATGTTAAACTCTGGTTTTCACAATCTTTGCACCATTTATTGGAAAAATCACTATTAAATTAATTAATCCACTGTCAGCTGTACTTGATTATACCTTTTACTGAACTGAATGATGGATTCCTTAGGGGGACTGCTTTCTCTATGTCTGTAAAATCCACATTAGTGTCTCTGTTTTTATTCGGAGTTACATATTGGCTCTTGGTCTTAGATTTCTGTTGATTTTCTCTTGGAGTAAGGAAAGTTTTGTGAGATCTTAATTTCAAAAGTCGTGGAGTCTGGAGAACTTTCAGGAGATAGGTGTTTTTTGAGGTTTGTGCTAGAAGAGGTGACCCACACTGTGAGGGAAAAGGAAGTGGATGAAAAATGAATTTTTTTACCATTGTTCCTTAGGAAAGGGTGATGTCTTCCTGAATTTCAGCAATGGCTGGAATTTTTAGCCCACATGAAAGATCTGGGCAACAAATCATCAGAAGTACTTCTGCTTACAACTTTTCTTTTTCTAGATGTGTGTGCTATACTACAGTTCAGATCTTGAAGGCATTGCAAGCTTCTCTTACTTCTTCATTTTAAATAGGAACATTTAATTTTCTGTAGTATTTTTCCTGAATTATATTTGTATCAGAGAAATTCTAAACTAGTCCATCTCTTGCATATTGCTATGAGTCTGAGTCCGCTTCACATCTCCACTTATTACCAAGAGGAAGAAGAAAAAACCTCAAACCTACCTTAATTATCTGGTTTTATTTTTTGTCCCTAAATAATAGAATTAGAATGATGCTGTGAAAGACTTACCAAAGTGTAAAATTATAAAGATATTGAGACAATCCAAGGAAATAAGCAAACGAAAACTTTCAAGAAATTGCTAGACAGATCAGCATTTCGGTGGTGACAATTTCTCATAGTGGAATGGAAAATACTTAACTTCAAACAGTAACAATGATTTTTGTAGTATGCCAGAGGAATATTCACTGATATTTATGAGAAAAAATTGTGAAAGAGAAGGTAATAGGAGAAATAAGATTGAATGGGAATTTTGTTTTCCTTCAGGTTAATTAAACATAATAATTTTGTTAGACTTGGAATTATTATTTTGGTTTAACCTGACCAAACTAACAGTCAACTACAGAGCCAGATAGGGAATTATTATAAAGTAAATCCTTGCTCTACTGGAAAACATCCTTTTCCTTTAGCCCACCTTGGAAATACTTTACTTGAAATATATGTTTTTCCTCTGTTATAATATCTCCTAATTCTCTCAGGTGCTGCTTTATCAGTGTATAATTTGTTTTCTATACCTGAACTATTTTAAGTATAGAATACGTCCCTAGTTGTAAAACACTGTACAAATTTATGGTGCTCTATCAATGATTAATAGCAATAATACAGCTGAGTAAATAGAGATGACTTTTTTGAGATTGGAAAATGCTGCTGCTTTATTAGAGAACAAAATTAAAAATAAACATTGTGGTGTAACTGCACTGACTTTGGAGACATTTTATGTGAAGGTCACCAATGTTTGTCTGTCTTGCCATTTTGAAGAACACTGCATTTCCCCCTCATTCTCTTTATGCTTGTTTCAACATGGTCATCTGTTTTGTTATCCTCTTTCTAAGCTTTGTATAAATAGGACTTTTGTTCCAGATAGGCCATTATAAGCTCTGATTTTAAAACAAAGTAGAAAGAAAAGTAAAAGAGAAAGGGGAAAACTGTTGGAAACAAGGTCAAAATTAAATCTCTGTATTATACTAGATACTACTAAATCACAAAGTTTTCTTCTCTTTCACAACAAGCTTCCCTTTCTTTGTAAGGGTCCACTTGCTGAATAGTTTCTGCCTCTTTAAGCCTCTGTGGTGATGACTCTCAGAGAGAGTTTACTCAGCACTACCAAGCCCACCACCTAAACTATGTCCCTAAGTGTCACATCTACACACATCTACCCTGGACAGCCTGTTCTAATGTTTGAAAGCCCTTTACAGTTGCTGTGAAATGTATCATGAAGGAAGTTAACATGAAGGAACAGATTCACATGCTGGACTTATTTTTTTCCCCAAGCATGTTATTAAAAGATTTTTGTGTGCTTTTCCAAGGTCTGGGGAGACAGCCGAGAAAAGATTGGTGGATCCAGTATATTTTCCAGTATACTGGAAAGTCAAATGATTACAGAACAATGATCAAACTAAATGACTACCTAAGCAGAAATGTACGGGCAAGTGAGTGACAATATTTCTCATTTCCTTGTAATTAACCAATCTGGTACTGAATGTGGTTGTTTCAATAATATCTTCTCAGAGTTCCATTCATATAAACTTCACTGTAAAAAAGAAAACTGTTCCAGCATTCATGCATGGCAGAACCTCTTGAAAAGTGAGTGCTCCTTTTGCTTTTTTTGTTTGCTTGTTTGTTTGTTTCCCAGCCAAACTTGTCCATACAAAATCAACCAAAATGTCAAACACTTGAAACCAAGCTATTAGCTGCATCTGCTATATTAAATCAGTTTTTTTCCCCAACTGCCTTATGCTGATACAGGAACCTGCAGATCTCCTTTGGTAACATTCTAGTTCTGCTATGCAATAAATATACCTGTGGATTTTATGTGTTCCTAAACCAGCTAGATACTTTCAAGGACCGGAAAGAGACTTGAAAAAAATAAATATCTGTCTCTTTATCTCTCTTGCCTTTACAGTTGCTATTTGGGTGAGATTATAGTATATGACTACATTTAACAGGAGAACATCAAAATCAAAGATTTATGAGATTACTTCCCAACCTTTCTTATTCAGTGTTTTGAAACGTTGCTATTGCATATCAATGTCTCAAATCTGGTTCCTTACCAGGGTTTTTGCAGCAGAAATAAAGTACGACCTGTGCTATAAGCCAGTTCCTCATTTCACAAAATCGTTGGAAAAACAGTCAATCAGCTTAGTGCATGGAATATATAAACAAGTATATGGTTTTCTTCCACCTTTGTACGTGTTCTCATCTTCAAATTGACAATCTCTTTGAAATGAAGAGGTATATGGAAGTATTTTAGTCTTCTGATAAGTTCAATTATTTGTTGTGTATTAGTGAGACTAGGTAACCACTGGGCTTGAAAATTCTATGAAAATTCCTGGTTGTGTAGTTTAATACAGCCCTAAAATTCCTCTTTGGATTTCATTTAGTCACTTTTAATTTCATTCTGCTTTGATATCTTCCTTTGTTAATGATTTCCACCAGAAAAATACTTGAAAGATCTCAAAATCACAGAATACACTGAGTTGGGAAGGGGTCCACAGGAATCAAGTCCAAGTCCTGACCCTGTACAGGAACATTCCCAAGAGTCACATCATGTGCTTGAGAGTATTGTTCAAATGCTTCTTGAACTCTGTCAGGCTTGGTGTTGTGACCACTTTCCTGGGGAGCCTCTCCCACTGCCTAACTACTCACTGATTAATAATACATAATATCCAAACTAAACCTCCCCTGACACAACTTCAACCATTCCCTCAGATTCTGTCACTGGTCACTACAAAGGAGAGAGATCAGTGCCTGTCCTTCCTCTTCCCCTCATGAGGAAGTTGCAGACTGCAATGAGGTCTCCCCTCAGCCTCCTATTCTTCAGGGTGAACAGACCAAGTGGCTCTGCTGCTCCTCATACGGCTTTGCCTAAAGGCCCTTCACTATAAGGCTTTTTGTGGATTTTCTTTTCTCTCTTATAATCTCAGTAAGTATATTCTTGGTCTATTTGCTCACTTCAGTCTTGGGTAACTTGGTTGGTCCGTATAACTTCTCTGTGACTAATGATACTAAAAGTATTTGAGAAGAATTTTTCCACTTGAAATAAGTGCTTTTTCATTATCATACAAGAAGGTAGCTGAAAATAGCCAGCTGAAGAGTTTTTCAGTTTTTAAACCCTTTAAAGGCCAAGGGAGTTGCTAGATAATGGCTGTCTTTTGGGGAGGGGGGGGAGGGGAAACAGGGAGCAAACATTATAGTAATCAGCAAAATAATATGTAATATGGCAAAGAATAGAACTCGTAGGAATAAGTAAGCCTAACTTCTGCTGAAAATATCAGTATTGCTTGGATTAAGAAAAGTCCTGACTTGCAAGGATATTAGAACTCTCAGAAGAACTCAATAAACAACACATGGAATGTTACGGATATGCATATACTCAGTGTCCAGTGAAGGGCAAAGAAGCTGGTGAAGGGTTTGAAGCACAGATCTGATAAGGAGAAACTGAGAGAGTTGGGGTTGTTTAGCCTGAAGAAAAAGAGCCTCAGGAGTAACCTTATTGCACTGTACAACTGCATGAAAGGAGACTGTAATCAAGGTGGGGCTTGACTTCTTCTCCTCAGTAACAAGCCATAGAACAAGAGGAATTGACCTTAAGTTACGTTGGGGAGGTGTATTGGTTTCTCTGTGGCCAGGTTTTGGTGGCAGTGGGGGGGGGCTGAGGGAGAGGCTTCTTCGGGAAGCTGCTGGAAGTTTTCCCCT
>VXBA01002783.1:47904-91374 GCA_013399895.1 Serilophus lunatus | reverse complement strand
GGGAGTGAGAGGGTGGCTGTAGTGGGCCCCTGACACTCAGCCCGGGTTAAACCACTACAGGAGGTGTAGATTGAATATTAGGAAAAAATTTATCGAAAGAGTTGTCAAACACTGGAACAGACTGCCCAAAGTGGTGGAGCCACCGTTCCAGGAACTGTTCAAAAAACATGTGGATACAGCGCTTGAGGTATAATGGTGAACACTGAGGTGGTGCTAGGTTGATAATTAGACTTGATCTTAAATGTCTTTTTCAACCCTAGCGATTCTCTGACCTATTTACCTAAATTTCCCCAAATCATATTTGTTTGTCAGATTCCTCTGTCAAGGGACTTACAGAATATATGAAATTATTCTTTCAAAAAGACAATGTTGGCATAATTAAAAAGTAGTTAAAGTAGTAGTTAAAACAGAGAACAGGATAAAAAGTCCTTAAAGTAAAAGGAGATCAACCAAACAGGGCACAGGAACTTTGATTGGAAGATGTCTTGTTTATCATATTAAACATTATTAAGAAAAGGAGAGACTTGAAGCGATTTTGTAAAAAAAATTATGATAAATTAAGGTGATGGAAAAGAAGAGTTAATTGTTAAAAATCATGAAAAGTCCTTAAGTGACTGTATGATTGGACAGTAAAATGGCAAGTGATATTTTGTATTGTTAAATTTTGATAGAATTTTTCAAATAGCGTTTCTGTCCACAATAATACAGAGAAAAAGCATGTTGAACAATTAAGCAGTTAACAGTTGTTGCAACTTAAAGGGTATGGATCTAACTGCAGTGGACTTAATTTTCTTCATAGCAGCCTCTGTGGTGCCGTTTTCATTATATAGCTAAACTAGCATTGATAATACACAATGTTTTCCCTGTTGCTGAACTGGGGGGGGGAGGGTAGAGGGAAACTCAGAAGGGAAAAACCTTTTTATTTGATCTGATTTATAAAGGAAAAGTTTTTTAAAACGTGTGTTCACCCGTGACACTTTTTTTTCCTCCCCTTTACTCAGTAATCTGTGGGTTTTGGAATTAGACTTCTATGTGATGGGTGTGTTAAACAATATATCAGTCATCAAGATCTATTTCAAACTCCAAAGCACATTTAAATTGACTTTGATCAGTAATGGTATCAGCTAATGGTTAATTCTTGTTCATCAGTCACTGTCATTACCTTTTAAAACAAATGGCCCTTACCAATTATACCCCACATTAGCTGTGAATGTACAATACCTTAGAGTTAGTGCTGAGTAGTTTAGTACTGATGGCTGTGGTCTTTGATGGTCCTAGTGATCTGGTTTGAGGGAAACCTGAAACAAAGTGAACATCATCTTTATTCCCCATTCTTTTTGATTCATAGTTGATTTTTCTATAGTCCCGTTCCCTTTCACAGAAATAAGGGTGTATCCCATCTGTCCTTCATAGTCACTACCTTATTTTTAAGACAAGGACTTCGTGTGTGTCCATTAGATATCAAGGCTTTTGCTAAAAATAAAATAGATGCCTATCTGAAAAGAAGTAAACTGTGTCTAGTGGTAGAGGAATTCCTGAAGGAAAAAAAAAACACATTTGCCATAAGGTGGCATAATAACAAGTTTTAATTTTCTTGGTTGCCAGGTGTGAGTCGATAGCTTATGTTTTTCACAATATTCTTGAGGAGCAGGCTATAGAGAGCCATTTAGCCATCAGCTCTCTTGTGAAATTCTACTGTGATAATGACTGCAAGAAATGTGGTAGATATTGCACATAGCATGCTCAAAAGAACATGAT
This sequence comes from Serilophus lunatus, assembly GCA_013399895.1. Taxonomy (NCBI): domain Eukaryota; kingdom Metazoa; phylum Chordata; class Aves; order Passeriformes; family Eurylaimidae; genus Serilophus; species Serilophus lunatus. The sequence goes on along the minus strand of VXBA01002783.1, from coordinate 89,616 downwards.
TATAAGTACAAGGATGTTCTCTGATTTAATGAGATTAAAAGCAGATTGCATTCAAATGTACTGATTAACAAAGGAAAATACCAGATCCCATGTTTAGCAACTCTTAATAAGTTTGATCATTTAAAAACAGCTCATATGTTACTGCTGAGATGACTCACTGATTAATTTTTATTCATCAGTCAAAGAAACAATTCTGTCTATTTTAATTGTTCTGTACTCTGAATTATTATAAAACAATAAAAGCTTCCCATTACATTTCACATCAGACCTGCCAGCTAGTTTTCTGCGGAACTCTTAATAATTGCATGTTTAGTTGTTCAAAGGAGTTGGCTCTACACTGAAGCCCAGAATGCATTTCAGGTTAAGAGTTATAAATTGGGGTTAAATGTGAGATAGACTCACAGAGGTGATGCTTTTATCATTTCTTTAATCACCATTTATGTTTTTTTTAGATGGCTCACTAACTCTGGGATGCAGAGATAGAACTCTCTGCAGGGGGGATGGTGCAAGGGAAACTGGACAAATGATATTGAGAGTCTTGTAAAACAGAGCTATAGCAAAAAAAGTTAAGAGAAGTTTATCTTTTTTCAGTGAGTTACCCACCTCTTCTGAAAATTACTCATCAGGAAAATTCTGGAGGCACTTCTCTTTCTTATTTCCTAATCTGGAATTTTTTTGTGAGACTGTAAGGACTTAAAGAACACAATTGCCTATCTCAAACACTGTTAAGACCATGGAAGAACTCTGTCACGAGAAAAGCACAGAAGAAAGCAACAGGACGGTGCTAACTCCAGGCCTGGGGAGAAAAGACCTGGTTAATACATCGTGAGTAGTGCATCCAGGTGAAATTCCCACTGTGGCAAACTGAGTAAAAAAGTAACTGCTCATATGTGTATCACTGGCCAAACAAAAGCAAGTTATGGGACAGATGGCACCTGCAACCACTGAAGTCTCCTCTTCCCCAAATATGCCACTGTGGATACCTGGACCTTGGACTGTAAGTTAAGCTACCTGACAGGAACTTGAGATAAGATTAAGGTGGAACCATTGTTGGGCTGCCACCTCAGACCTAGGGAGAGGTAAACCTAGGGAGAAGAATGTATCACTGATACTGGACAAAAATGCCAGCTCAGCAACTGTGCTGATATCAGCTCAGACTGGGTAAAAGATAATTCTGCAGGAGGAGATCACAACCCACCAACTCAAGAAACCCATCAACTCAAGGAACCCACCAGCTCAAAAGAAGAGAAAGACTGAGCATGGGAATAATTAGCATTAGAAGTGAGGGAGTCATTAAACCAACTGAATAAAAAAAACTGTGTAGCAGATGAGCATTAATTCCTTTGCTTGCTAAAAGGTATAAATAGTGAAAACTTTTAAATTACCTCAGACCATTCACCACCAAGAAGTCCAGGATGAGTGGTGTGTGGGTTCTGCTTGATCTCCCTCTCTTTCTCTCCCTCTCTCCTCCTCACCCCCAATTCATTTTTCTATTTCTTTCTATCTCTTTACCTCACATTTGTTAGTAAATAAAATTTGTATTATTGACTTTAGCATATGATCTCATTTGCATTTTAATTCAGAAAGAGGCATCTCTCACTAATCAGATCATAACAGAGACAATAGAACATCCTTCCTCAATATATCTGACTGTGACCTAAGTAAGTGGTAGAAGTTGTCTGAGTGCAAGAGTGCAGCCTAGTAGTCTTGGTTAAAAGAACTTAAGATATTCCACTACCAATTATTCTATTGAATAATTTATGTTCTTCCATGCTGAGTATGACAGTTTAGAAAAGAGGGATCCTTGTGGTTGTGTTAATTCTCCATTTATCAACCCAACTGAATGAGAAATCACTGTCTTCCCTTTTTCAAGATTGTAGAGAAAAGGCAGATTTAGTCCTAGCAGATGCTAGGAAGAAAAAGGGAATGAAACTGGGAAATATCATCCTATTATTGACTCCAAATCTGCCTGCACATAAAATTGCACATGTAGTCTGGTTGAGCCTTAAATTCATAGATGTTGTCAGAAGGGTTATTAAATGTATGAAATTATTTTAAAATTTCTTAGTATAGTAAAAAACCTTGGATTTATTTTTAGCCTGAAAGTCATTAAAGGGAGATAAATGTGACTTAGTGACAAAGAAAAGGTATTAGCTTTTCACACTCCATTCCAATAAAAGAAATATCTCTCTGTTGTCTTGGGAGAAGCTTACACATAAATATTGAAATTGTCCTTCTAAAGTCCTTTACAAACACGTATTAGCTAAATTATTTATAAGTGATTAAGAACCAGTTTTGGTGGGTTCTTTTCCTGAAGAATGAACCAGATCAATCTCTAAAGACAGCTCTTTTTTAAGCAAAATCTTGTTCCAGTGCCTGACAGAGCAATTTACAAGTGATCTTTAATGCCACATCCAAATTTTCACCTTGAGATATTAAGGAATAGCAATGGCATTTTATCTCTTGTAATCAATCAGGGATGTTCAGTTGTGTATAATATTTAAAATTTGCAAAGACTACCTCCCTGTCCAGGTTTAGTGCACAAAGTTTTGGTTAATAACTTATGGATACAGATGTATTAAAGAAATAAGAATGTATTATATGAGGCAGAAAAGAATTAAATTAAAAATATTAAAATATCAAAACCCCACAGAATAAAACCCCAACAACCACTTCCCAAAAACCCAAAACAAGCCACAAGACACATACACTAATCCCACTCCTCCCACCAGCCAATAAATAAAACAAAGAGAGAAACTTATTATCCGTTTCAATGTCCTAAGGTGCAGTTGATTCAATGTAGAAGGTAGGGGGCATTAGCAGCGTGGGAGACAAAGATGAGATGATGGCTGGAAGGCAAAGGCCTGTTTTCCGTTGCTGGCTGGTCTCCGGAGCACACAACAGGAGTAGAGGGATGACCAGCAGAGCATGTGGTGATTTCTAAGATGGCAGACGCTGGAAATCCCGGGCACCGACACTAGTTCCTTCTGCGATGAACTCCCAGGTGCAAAAGAGAGAGAGATTGGGGAATTCTCTGATTATATAGTCCTCGGACTCTCCTAGAATCCCTGCCCTGGGCACCTCCCCCAGTCCACCCCAAATAGGGACGGTCTCACTCCTCGCCAAATCTTCATTGATCTCTCTGGTCCTGTTCCGCCCCCAGCACCACCCCATCTCCGCCTCTGGGCCCCGCCAGCTGATAAAACATGGCGGCTGCCACGTGCCACCGCCCTGCCGTCTGGGTCGCCACCCATAGCCCTGCCACCCCATGCTACCTCATGGAGGGCGCACCCCAGCTGTGACACCCCGTGCCTGCTGGGTGAGCCACACCGGCGCCCCGTAAAGCGCCGTGCCGCAGTGCCGTGCTGCCGTGTTGTGCCACATCATGGTGGGCACGCACCTGGTGGCGGTCCCCTCCATGCTTAGTGCCAGCCAGGCAAAACCTGTTGCTGCTGCCCAGTGTGGCCCCCACCGCCACTCACTTCCACCCCACTCAGGGGAGGGCAGCTGCCACCACAGCCAGTCCTGGTCTTGGCAAACCCTGGGCAGTTCTGGCTTTCCTTGGTGCTGCATTGCCTCTGCGCAGCTTCTACCACCACCTCTGCTCACCTCTGAACATCCTATGCACCTCGTCCGGCACCACGCCCTTCTTGCAGCTTCTACTGCTGTGGCACACCAGGACACTGACCAGGAACAGGACTGGGACCAACCCCACCCTGCCGGGCTGGGCCAGGATCCTGCACAGCTGAGCCAGTATCCCTGTGGTCCTGGCACCCACAACGGCAGGTGCACCACACTGCAGGTCCTGCCAAGCTTCCAGGAACTCCCCCCCATCTCCCCTGGCCTCCTGGCGCCACTGTGGCATCACTCGAGCAAACTCCACGGCAATGGACACACATGGAACCTGGGGAAAAGCCATGCTGTGACCAGGTGCTGCAAAAAATCTCCCTTTCCCGGTAATCCCAGTCCCCCTCAGCATTCTTGGGCATTCCTGGCAGTCCATGGGGGCAGTGTACACTCCAAGATCGTGGTCTCCCTGACCCCTCCCTCCCTCCCTCCGTCCCTCCCTCTCTCCCTCCGTCCCTTCCTCTGTCCTCCCTGCTCCCAGCCCAACACACCTCTCCCCCAACACCCACCTCCCCCACCAAAGAAGAAAGCATACATGAACCATGAGGAAACAAGGTGGGCGTGGGGGAGGGGAGGGGTGGGGCAGGGAGGAAGCAAGGAAGGAAAAAAAAAATCTTTCATTTAACTGGGCTAATACAGGAAAAGTTTTCTCAGCCTCGCTAACACTTCTCAAAGCAACCACATTTTAAAATCCAACTTTAAATTCTCATTTGATGTCAATTCATAATTTCACTGATGAAAGCATTGGAATATACTTTAAATTCTTCCCAGTCATAAGGCCAAGTGGGAAATCCTAACTCAAAATTACAACCATAAAACTGTATTTTCATTAACACAATAGTCACTTGGGAGTACACTTTTTTCCTTGTCTTACTTTTCATAAGCAAGAGACTAATATAAATAAGTAGACAAGATCTTAGGATTGTATTCTTTCAAATATTTTGCTAAAAACACATACTGCTTATGTATTTAGGCTGTATTTGACTTACCAATGTTGAGAGATTTCATAATTTCAGAAACCTTGGTTCAAATCTGTTTGAAAGGATTAGGATAAAAATTTATTATACTTTCTCTGAATATAAGACCTTGATTTTCTAGGCTTCCAAAATTTCACATTGTTTGATTTCTGATGTGTTGAAGACATTTCCAACACTGGGACACACTGGCATGCTGCAACTGGACTGCCTGCTTCACCTGTGAGTAGTTACATGCTAACACAGGACCCTTTGGTCCTCACAGCAACAGCAGAAAAGATCACTGCTGAGCATTTCAGAAACAGCACCTGGACAAGCATATGGGAGAAATTATGTTTTGCATTTCTTCAAACCTTGAAAACTCCCAAACATCATTCACTTCTGTGCATCCAAACTGCCTAACAAGCTGTTAGCAGGTACATAGCTCTTTCCATTTAACGTGGGGCAGCTTTCACAGGTAGTCACAAAAGAAGTGACGAATTCTTGGTTAGCATCATAAAACACCCTCAGTGCAGGAGACACAGTATCTTATTTTACTGTCCTAGCTGCCTCCTTCTGTAGACATCTTTCTTGCTTTGAGAGGTTAATAAAATTGTTGATGCACTTGAACACAAGAGAAATTCAAGCAGAACTTACAGCCATCTATTTGGCATCAGAGTAGTTCCTGTGTTCTCTTTGGGAAAACTAAATGCCATGATGTTTCATGCAGCTCTGTGGGGTCAAGTCCTCTTCTGAAAAGCACCTGTCATCTAATCTTGTCTTCTTTGAAAAGAAACTTTGATTTGCCTTGGAACATCCCTTACTATCTGATTGTAAAATTATCTCTGTAGGTTTCTACATTACCTGACAAGAGAAATACTTCAGCCTTTAGGTTAAGTCAGGTGCCATCCATCTCCTATAATGTTGACAATTTTTCTGAAACAGTTTCCAGACTGCCTTGTGCAGAATTGTTCAAAAGGTTCTTCACTGTTCTGCGGGTTTTGCTTGAACTAACAATATCCATTTCCAGAAGGTATATGTTGCATCACTTTGGGGTATATGTGAATGTCTGTATATCTCATTTCAGTATTTTAATTTCTTCTGTAACAGCTCCAGAATTGTCACTCTGTATACACAAATGGGAATAAAGAATTCAAATAAACAGTAGAGTTTGTCTAGAAGCAAAGAAAAGCAAGTATGTGGATGGTAGTATGTAAGTTATGTTGTCTATTTAGACTTCAGCAAGGCCTTTGATACTGTCTCCCACAACATACTCCTGGGAAAAGCTGGCACCTCGTGGCTTAGACAGGAACATTCTTTGCTGGGTTAAGAACTGGCTGAATGGTCGGGCCCAGAGAGTGATGGTGAACGGTGCTGCATTCAGCTGGTGGCCAGTCACTAGTGGTGTCCCTCAGGGGTCTGTGCTAGGACCAGTGTTATTCGATATTTTCATTGATGACATGGATGTGGGTATTGAGTCCTTCATCAGTAAATTTGCGAATGACACTAAGCTTGTGTCGATCTATTGGAAGGAAGAAGGGCTCTTCAGAGAGACCTGGATCAGTTGGATAGCTGGGCAGTATCCAATAGGATGAAATTTAATAAGTCTAAGTGCCGAGTCCTGCATTTTGGCCACAAAAAACCCTGCAACGTTACAAGCTGGGGACAGTGTGGCTGGACAGTGCCCAGGTGGAAAGCCAATGGCATCCTGGCCTGCATTAGGAATGGTGTGGCCAACAGGAGCAGGGAGGTTATACTACCTCTGTACTCAGCACTGGTGAGATCGCACCTTGAGTACTGTGTCCAGTTCTGGGCCCCTCATTTTAGGAAGGACGTGGAGATGATTGAGCGTGTCCAGAGGAGAGCAACGAGACTGTTGGGGGTCTTGGAGCACAAGCCCTATGAGGAACGATTGAGGGAGTTGGAACTGTTTAGCCTGGAGAAAAGGAGGCTCAGAGGTGGCCTTATCACTCTCTACAACTTCCTGAAAGGAGGTTGTAGTCAGATGGGGGTTGGTCTCTTCCACCGGGCAGCAACTGACAGAACGAGAGGACACAGTCTCAAGCCGCATCAAGGGAGGTATAGGTTAGACATTAGAAAGAAGTTTTTCACAGAAAGAATAATAAAGTATTGGAATAGTCTGCCCGGGGAGGTGGTGGAATCACCATCCCTGATGTGTTTAAAAAATGGCTGGACGTGGCACCTGGTGACATAGTCCAGTTGAGGTGTTAGGGCAAGGGTTGGACTCGATGATCTTAGGGGTCCCTTCCAACCTAGTAATTCTGTGATTCTGTAAGATGTGACCGATGGCATGATGCTATGCCTCCTTGTTTGATAGAACATCACTAAAAATTGAGATGGAACTCTACCACACTATTCCTAAGAACATTCATCAAAGCAGTCAGTCTTTGACTGTGTCATTCACTCGAGTGAACAGAATGCATTTCTGAGCTCACTTAGGTTATCTAAGCCCTATTTTGAATGTGTGTCCTATCAAAATACTTTTTTTCCTGGTTTGAAGCCCAGAAAAATAATAGCCTTCACTAAAAAAATTGCATAAAGTTTTACCATGACAACTTCTCTGAGAAGGGTGCTTTCCTTCACTCACAAGTAATTATAGCTTTTTCCTTAATCAAATGGCTTTGTCCTATTTCCAGTATGAAAAGTGTTAAGAAAAACATTCTGAACTTGTTTTCATTCTCATCTCTTACCTATTTCTAAAGTACAACCATTAAGTTGTTTTTTTCTTCTCACAGAAACATCAAAAAGAATAGTCAGCAAGTATAAAAGCTGGATTTCATCAGCTTTCTTATAAAATATTTGAAAACTTTTTCTTGAATTTACTGTTCAATATCCATCAAGCATTTTCATCAAGGCAGCAGCTTTCAAACTTTTTTATCAATGGAGAAAATTTCAAATAATTTTGTTTCACAGGATGAAGGGAAAAATTTTTTTTTTACATAAGTATGATTTAAAAAGTCAACAGAGATATTATGGCGAGGGATTTTTTTTCCCCTTTTCTAACAATTTTTCTCATAAAAGTGTCTGAACATCTTTGTTTAGTAACTGTTAGGCATTTGAATGTACAATTAAAGGCTCACAGTTGTGATGCAATTTGATTTTAAAGGCTAAAATGTTCTTTTTTCAGCATTTACATCTTTTTTCTTTAACTTATATATTCAATAAAAAAAAAAGAAAGGGAGAGAGAGGGGGAGAAGTAGATAAAAGATCCACATTAAGTCTCCTCATTAAGTCTCCTCAGTCTCCTGACCTTGGTAATAGCTTTGAACCTCGTGATATGGTTGTTTTGTCTTATTGTCCTGTTGTAGCCTGTGGCGATCAAGGAGGGTTAGGCTAGCAGTACCCAAAAAAACTCCAGTTACACATTATTCTAACAGTATGTGAAGTGTATCTCCAACTCTTCTCTGAAGGTCAACTGTATTTCATATAACTGCCATTGATCAGTGCTCTATGAACTGATGTGTTCTGGGGCTCCTTTCCCACCTGCAATAGGTATGCTCTTGAGGGAGCTTCTAGGGGCTTCCCGGGTGTATGTTTAGTCAATCTATTTAATTACAAGAAAAATACGTGTTGCTAAAATGACAGCACCTGTGGTAGCTCTGTTTCACAGGTGTGTAAAGGACTCATGCTAGTCTTATCCCACAGGTTGAGTCTATTAGAAACTAAAATGTACCTCTCATGCACTTCTGAAGCACACCTTTATGTTTAGTTTCACTTAAAAAGAATCTAGGTCATCTTCTTGAAGATCATACTCTTTGAGGTGAAGCCAGATACAGTAAGAGGGGTTCATCTGGACATTCACATCACATTTAACCTGAACTGGTTATATAGATGTCTTTTGAGAATGTGTCCTTATTGATATCTCACAGGCAGTAGCCCTCAAACTAGAAAAAAAGATACATTACTCTAGATTTCTTGAAACAAAAGTAGACATAAGGGAGTGGAATGCTAAGGGAAGGAGAAAAAAAGTATGGATTTCTGTGCACTGATGTACTTTTGTCTACCTTTCTGCAAGTGCTAGGAACTTCAACAAATGGGCCGGTGGTGAAGTTCAGTACTATGAATTGTATTAATTTAATCTCATGAGCTAGCTTTGGCTATGAGCACCTTCCAAATTATGTGAAAAAAACAAGCTTGTAGATTTCTGTGTTCAGCTTTGAACCTTGAGAATTATGATATCCCTGCATACCTACAAGGATGAACTTTCATACTCTTGAGGCAGGTAAGATCACCTGGCTTCTGAAAAAATGAGATTCTGATTCCAAGGTAAGCATATTTAGGCACTGATTAAGGTAATTTTACCTAATATGTCCATATTGTTGCTTATATGTATGAAAGTTACTTAAAATTGCCTTCCTTCAGTGGTTGAAGATAGCAGCAGGATAAGTGTTTTAAAGCTGTGTGATGATAAAAGTTTGAAATTCCTGAGAAGCATTTCCACTCTCATGAATAAAAAAAGTAATGTTTCAACCTGTTCAATGTGAACAATACAAAAATGAAGAATCCAGTTTAAAATTAGAACTATTTTGGAAAGGTAGGGAAAAAATTTTGAAAGAACATTTCCTTAGTACACCAATTTGCAAGAAATGCGGAAAAAGAAGGTGCTTCTGCTTGATTTATTGTTCAGATTCATACATTTTCTTTCAATCCTTTGCCTTTGTGTTGTTAACTTTAATGACAAACAGTTATTTGTGTCTATAAATAAGAACAACATGGGGAAAAACCCTCACAAAAAGTTCAGTGGCTGAATTTCAAACACACGCTAAGGACTAAAAAGAAGCAATCGATAAAACCAGGATGACCTGGGTATCCTGGTGGACAATAAGCTGTGCATGAGCTAGCAGTACCCTCAGGGCCAAGAAGGCCAAAGGAATCCTGCGTTGCATTAGGAAGAGTAAGGCCAGCAGGTCAAGGAAAGTAATCCTACTCCTCTACTCATCCATGATGAGGCCACATATGGAGTATTGTGTCCAGTTCTTGGCTTCTTAGTACAAGAGAGACATGCTGCTCCTGGAGCAGATCCAGTGAAGGGCAACTCCATTTCCTTTTATGAGGAAAGGCTGAGGAAGCTGGGCCTACTCAGCCTCAAGAAGAGATGACTGAGAGGAGACTTTATCAATGTCTGTAAGTATCTGAAGGGAGAGTGTCAGGAGGATCCAGCCTTCTCTGTGGTGCCAAGCAATAAGAGGCAATGGGCAGAAAAGGATGCATAGGAAGATCCAACTGAATATGAGTGTGGTGGCTTGACCTTGGCTGGATACCAGGTGCCCACCAAGCTGCTCTGTAAGTCCCCTTCCCAGCCATACAAGTGAGAGACAATAAGATGAAAAACAACTTTCTAATATTCATGATGTAATAACTCTATTCAAACAATAAACTAATGTTTATGTGTTATCTGTATTGCTGTGGGATTCCCAGTTCATAGCAATTATGGAAGAAATTATGATGATTTAGACTGCTTGGCTCCATTTAATTTTAGTTAAGACATAAGTGGACTAGCCAAGAGGATAGGATAAAATTTTAAATCAGTAGATATGACGGAATTGGATAAAATACAAGTGTAAGATGTGTGCGCAGTAGACTTTTTTGAATTCATGCCTTTTATTAGTTGCTCCACTCAAAGCAATTGAAATTCAATGAAGTAAAAACATATGAAGAAGATTATATGTTCCATTTTTGGACCACACTGTCTAAATACAGAAATTAATATTAAGTTAAAAAATTACATCTTCAATCCTATTTTTACCTTGAAGTTTTAGCCAAAAAACCTTTCTGTTTTCATTAAATGTGAAGTGCAAGATTCAAAGTTCAAAATACAATGAATTGCTTTAGCAAATATTTTTATTCTGAGGAGAATATATTTATAAATAAGATTTGCTTCTTGCAAATTTCTCAGACTTATTTCTGATAATTGATTTTTGTTTTTAATGAACACATTTCTGTCTTTTAAAATGGGTCGGTCTTTCAGCCATTTGAGTGCTACTAAGACATATAAACCAAAGAAAGTGCCTATCCATCTTGGACTACTCTGACATCTGTAGACTTTTTTGTTGTTTCATTCCTACTTAAAGAATTAGACTTTTATAACTGAGATTTTTAAATGAAACAGAAGAAGAGGAACCCTTAGTAGCTTTTCCAAACAAGAATAAACCAGGAAAATCTTGGTATTTTTTCCCAAGGTCAACATAAAACAGAAAGAAAGGAATTTGTTTGTTGGGAAAAGCTTGAATTCTTAATGCACTTTATGCAATTATTTTAAGTAATTGGGATTCCTAATTTGAAATTTCCAGACAAACTGAAAAATGTTTGCCTGATGTCTGTTCTATGTTTAATGAAATGTTTCAGTAGTGCATGAATGTGATGGAACTGGTGAATTGGTTTTCCGGTGGCCAGGTTTTGGTAGCACCGGGAGGGCTGAGGGGGAGGCTTCTTCGAGAAGCTGCTGGAAGATTTCTCCATATCCAGCAGAGCCAATGCCAGCCAGCTCCAGGCTGGGCCTGCATGCTGACCAAGGCCAGGCCAATCAGCAGTTAAAGGAACGCCTCTGTGATAACACATTTAAGAAGAAAGGAAAAATTTAGTTTAGATGAAGATGGCTGCAGGAGAGTGAGAACTTGTAAACAACAATGCAGACACCAAGTTCAGTGCAGAAGGAGGGGGAGGAGATGCTCCAGGCACCAACCCTGAGGTTCCCCTGCAGCCCATGGCAAAGACCATGGTGAATCAGGCTCTTCCCCTGCAGACAATGGAGGACAACAGGAGTGCAGAGATTCACCTGCAGCCCATGGAGCAGCCCACACAGGAGCAGGTGGATGTCGGGGGAAGGCTGTAGCCCATGGGAGGCCAATGTTGGAGCTGGGTCCTGGCAGGGACAGGTAGCCTGGGGAGAGAGGAGCCCACACTGGAACAGGATTCTCCTGGTAGGACTTGCAGCCTTCTGGGGGGGGCCTATGTTTTGTCAGCTGTACCTGAAGGACTGCACCCTGTGGAAAAGTGACCCATGTGGCAGCAGTGTCTGAAGGACTGTTCCCCATGGGATGGACCCTCACCGGAGCTGTTCGTGAAGGACTGTTTCCTGTGGGAGAGACTCACACTGGAGCAGTTCGTGAAGAGCTATCTGCCATGGGAGGGACCCTACAGGATGCAGGGGAAGGACTCTTCTCCCTGTGCAGCTGCTGGAGATGGTGGCAAGTCTGTCAGAATACCTTTGGGTGAGCAAAAGCATATATGCTGTGTAACAGAAAAACATGCTTAGAAGAGTTAATGCTACCAGCAGGCTGCTTGTTGTTGATAATGTATAAAGTAAACTTTGTAGCAAAAACATTGTAACTGCTGATAAGTAAGACTTCTAATTACTTTTTATAATCCTCCAATCATTGCAGTAGAAAACAACTTGTTCTATGAGAAGAGAACACACAGCCTTCTGTAATATACCAAATGATAAGAGCAATAAAGAAGCCATTTTGGCCATTTTGTCTAGCAACATACTGTGTCATATCTGTCTCTACAACATGCAGCGGCAGAAAACAATTGACCAAAGAGATGTTCCATACCATATGATATCAGCTCAGGTATGAATGCTAAAGAGGAGCAGGAATTGGCAAGGGGGGTGGGAGGGGAGACATTCCTTGTTTCCAATGCTGGCCTACTGAGAGAACCACTACAGGCATTGAAGCCCTAATTCTCTGGATGTGACTGGTCATTGCTATTGATGGGAAGTAGATATTAGATTACTGCTTCGCTTTGCACATGCTAGCTTTGCTTTTGCTTTTAGCAAACTGCCTTATCCCAACCCACTGTTTACCATTCTTATTCTTTTCCCTTGCCTGGCTGGCTGGGAGGGGGAGAGGGGGCTTAGGGCAACTGTGGGCACCTGGTGGCCAGCCAAGGTTAACTCATTACAACTGATAAGATGATTGTAGGGAGATAGAGGGGACATTGCATAAGAAATGGCAAGGACATATACTGATTTTAAGGATTGCTCTTTGCTCAAGAGATCTTTGGTAGCTGGGGGACTTACTTTTTAAAGAGTGTGTAAGAATGGCAGTGCTCTGTCTTTCTCTTAGGTTGTTTTTTGCCAGATTGTACTGGTTTGGGGGGCTGGAATCGCGGGGGGTAGTCAAAAAGGGCTTTGGAGGGGGAAGACTGCAAGAAACTCCACTTACCTGTTTAGTAAAATTCCGTTTCCCTTAAAACTGCGGGGAAGGGGCCCTTACTCCAGCTGCTCTCCCGGGACTTGGGGAGGGGGAGGAGGGGGCTGCTCTCCCTGTGCCCCGCTGGGTCCTGGGCTGAGCAGGGACTGGGACAGAGCGGGACCTGCACCAGTCCGGGTGCCCTCAAGGCCGGGGCGGTGGCGGGTCCTTGCCCTCTGAGCTCCTGGCAGCGGGGGGAGGGCGGGACAGAGCGGGGACGGGGGGGGGCCGTTCCGACCTGCTCCCGCCCCTCCCCGCACCAGGTACGNGCCCTGGCACCGTGTTGGCGCTGGGGTCTCTCTAAGGTGCTGCAGCCATGAAGACAAAGATGGTGGGCAGGACCAAAAACTTGTGATTCTTCGATGGGAAAACACTGGAAACAAGGTGGGGCCTGGCCAGCTGGACCAATGGAAAGATAGCTTGGCCAGGAAGAAGGCAACGAGATCCACGCGAGAAGGAGAAGGCTTAAAAGTTGACACAAGGGCCCACCCCACGCTCTTCTTCGGCTGCTTCGAGAGGAGGCACACAGCTCCGGTCCTCAGCGCCCGCAGGCCCCCCCAAGGTGGGATTCCACCCATTTCTCTCAGCACGAGAGCCATTTCCAGCTTACTAGCAAGTAACCCTCATGGAGGTGGTGGGAGGGAGTCATTTTTACTTCTGTTTGTGTTTTTCAGAGAGCTTGAAGGGGCTAAAGTGCTTTCCAGGAGAGAGGGAAGAGAAAGAGACAGCTTTTCCTACCCTTCTCCACTGTTTTTTTTCAGCGAGTCATCTAGCTGAAAGGAACAGTTCCCTTTCTTTTTTTTGTTTTTTCCCTTTTTGTGTTTTTTTTTTTCCCTGCGTGTCGGGTGTTCCTCTGTATGATTCTGGGGTCCCTGTGAGTTATCATTACTTCCCTAATTTAAACCCCCTCTAATAAACTGTTCATCTGCTGCAAACTCTATTCATTTTTCCCTCACCTTTATTGAACCTGCTCTCTAGACGACAAAAGTGATCCTAAACCACCACACAGATAGACTAAACAGGGAAGACTTATCAAAGAAGGCGCTTGCAAGCTGTAAAAAATGGCTTCAAAGCATTCTTTGGAGGGGGGGGAAAGAATAGGAGAAGAGTGTAAGAAAGATGCAAAAAACCAGCCTAAAAGGCAATCTGCACATGCATTGGGCCTTTGATATGCAAGAGACAAAGCATGGTGTGTGTGTGTGTGCTTGTTTCTACTCACCTGGCCATGAAGTGTGAACTGCAGTCAATATATGGTCTTCAAAATAAAAAATCTTCCTTTAATACTCCTGAGGGCTTGGTTCTCTGGTTACTGGCACGTATATCAGAACCTGCAATGATAATTCAAAATGTGTATGAAGATAGTGTGGAATTGTTGCCAAAAAATGACAGGAAAATAATTAGCACTCCTTTTTGAGTATTAGAAAGAAAGCATTCCCTTGCACAGGAAATCCAGTCCAAATAGTACACAATAAAATTCACAAGTTACATACTTTTGCACCATCATTTTTACACATTGCATCATTGTTACACTCATTTTTAAGTTCATTCCACTCATCATGCCTTTCCAGATATGCCTCTAGAATTAGGGTTGAAGACCTCTAGAAAATCACCTAGAATCTGATTCCATCCTCTTCCTCAACTTGTCCTTTTGTTGACTCCTCTTTTCTGACTCAAAGTCAGCCTTATGGAATGGTTTCAAGGTTCACAACTGCCATGGGCCAACTCCTTAGCTCCATTTTCCTTTTCCATATTCTTTAACAGTGCCTTTCTCAAGGTGGGAGAGGCCCCCTTCTTTATTGAAATTTCTGCCCATTAAAAACTTCTAACAATGAATGATAAAGATGCTGAGAAACACACAGAAACTGTCTAAAAGAAATGAGAGAAAATTTTCCTTAAGGCTATAGAATACTGTCTGTAAAGAATGAATTTAACTAGAATTGGACTGTCTGTATTAAAAACAACAACAGATAAAAAAATAAGAATTGCATCCTGCACTAACCTAAAATTTCAGTAATAACTTCATTTGTTGATAGCAGACAAAAAACTCTTAAGTGGAATGAACATATTATATCATTGTTTTATTAAAGCAGCCTAGAAGCATAAAATGAAGTGAAGAAGAAGCTCAGAGGACATACTGGACTGTACTCTGAAGCTGTCCTTCATTAAAAAAAAATGGAAATATTCCTTACTGGAATAACACTTACTGGAAGACCATTGTACATGGAGAAACTGGTGAGCCACGCAACTGTCAACCTTTGTAGGAGCAGGTTTGTGCTATGATGCACGCACAGCTTGCGTATTCAAAATTATGCATTTGACAGTAGAAATAAAGAATAGAACCGTTTAATGTGAAGAAAGTCTTGTAATTTGGATGACCAAAACAGGGTAACTCTTCATGGATTGGATCTTCGTAAGTGTATGGACGTCATTCTTTTTTCATCTTTCTTTATAGTGTTAATAATAAATAATGTTAATAAATGGCATTCTGAATGATACTTTATAGATTCTCAGTGTCTTTCTCATCACGTCCTGAGGCAAAACTATGACTCCCTATACTTAATTTGAAATACTAAAGTAGAAAGCAATGAGGTTGCTAATTAAGTATTTTTGGAAGCTATTTGGTATTTTGGAATGTAGAAAAGTCCTAGTAGAATTCAGCAAAGACACAACTTTTTTCTACTAAGGGAGTACAACATTACTGCAGAAAACTCTGTGTCTCATGAAAAAAAACAAATTAATGAAAAAAAAATCACTCTTTTTTTCGGTTGTTCATATTTCACGTAGTTTATATGTAGAGTTTTGCTTTGTTTTATTTTTTTCTATTCTAGTTTAGTTTTTTTCCTTCATTCCAGTGAGAAGGCTGATGTTGGCATAATTTTTTTCTTTCTTTGCCAACTCACACAGATTTATCATTTATAGTTATTGCATATAAAGGTATGTGCATACTTGCCATTATAGCTATTATTTAGCTAAATGCCTGAAACATCTGTCAATTCCAGGAAATTCATACAGCTTCTGTTTTAATTATTCTATAATTGTGTATCTTTGCATGCTCTGTTGTTCCAACACCTTTAAACAAAAAAGATTCAGTTTTCAAACAAATTTTAAACTGGTGGTAACCCGTTTAATTGATAACCACAGTCAAAATAAACCATAACGAAACAGGCTGCAGTGCTAAAAATAAGATGGAGAGTTATGCTTAAGTTTTGGTGGAGAATTTTGTAAATGGTTTGTTGATTTATCTGAGAAGACTAGTACCTATGTTAAAACATTATAAAATCAGAGAAACAGGGAATGATTTGGGTTCGAAGGGATTTCTGGAGATAATCTAGTCTGTCATGCCTGCAAAAGAAGATTCACACACAGGAATGTGCACAGGATTATGGCCAGGCAGATTTTGAGTATCTCCAGACAAGGGGACTCCACAAGCTCTCTGGGCAGCCTGTTCTAGTGCTCTGCCACTCTCAAAATACAGAAGTTCTTCTTTATGTTCTGATGGAACTTCATGTTATTCAGTTTCACAGATAATGTCAGTAGCTGCTTCTCAACCTGACATAAGTATCATTTTCTTTAATGATTTAGCAGTATAGAATGTAGTATCAAACAGACTTAAAAATCCCAGGAATTCACATTGTTCTTTTAGCTCTGATTTTTAAGGCCAATGTTTGAAAGATAAAATTTATAACTTTGCAAACAATAGAGTTCTCTGGTGAAGACTACATTTCCTGTTCACTAAAAATTTTCTTGCTCATGAGTGCATGCAATGTATGTCCTTTGCAGTTTGAGATGTAGCTCCTCTCATGAAAGATTCTGTCATCTTCTAGCTAAATTTGTGATAATAGTAGTTAACTTTTGATTTCAGCCTTTTTGCAAAGTGTCACTCAAAGAATCACTATTTACCAATTACCTTTGTTTGCTACATATGGCTATTTTCTATACTTTCTCTGCTCCTTCATACTCCTTTGAAGTTGATGTACTTGCAGAAGTCCAGTGTTGCAAGACCAGAAAGCTGTTTTATCTCATTTTCATGTGTATTTGAAGGACTCCTTTTTTTTTTTTTTTTCCTAGGAGAATTAAGACAGAAGACAACACTAGATATTAGGCAGGAATTCTTTATTTTGAGGGGAGTAAGGCACTGGAATGGGTTGCTCCATCCTTGTAGGTGGTCAAGGCCAGGTTGAACGACGCCTTTGAGCAACCTCATTTATTGGAAGATATCCCTGCTCATGGCAAGGGAGTTGGAACTAGAAGATCTTTAAGGTCCCTTCTAATCTGTATTTTGTGTTCTGAATACCAAAGGTTTCTTGATATATACCAGGCCGGTAAAAAATGCCCAGTACAATTCCTTATGTACAGAATGAAGGAATTGGTGTGTCTCTGTGTATATACAGATGTTGGGATCTTTTTGACTCATACATAATCTCTGCTTGATCTATGATTCCATGCTTCGGCAAAAAACTAACAAATGTATTGCGGAAAACCCATATGGGGTATTTCTTTATGTTACAGCTAATTTCAACATTTGTTACAATCATTCAAGTCTGTTCCTGTTGGACATCCGGCCTGATTTTGCAGATCAAGATGATTCTAAATTTTCCTGGATATTTATTTATTCTGATCTGCATCAAACTAGAAATCTTCTTCAGTTTAGGCTATATACTTTTTCTTTTCATTTATTCTTTTATAATAGAATACTACAATTTTTCTCTCTGGTTATCTATTGAATGAAAGATTAGCTCTTTTGTTTACTGCATTTATTCTGATTATGTATAGGATTGAAAGAATCTTTTTTCTTAATGTAAAAATGTCAGCACTACTAAAGAATTGTCTTTTAAAAACTCTTTGTTTCATACCATTACTCTGAAACCAAGAAGTGTTGAAAATGTTATTATTCATAGAGGTTTTGAGATTCTCCAGGATGCAAGTAGATTTGAGCCTGCAATTTGATCTGCATTTGTGCTAAATGAAGTCTTCTGTCAAATTGTACTTTTCCTTTAAAAAGAAAATTATACTTCAGGATAAAGGCTAATGTGACAATTTCCAGCATTTATTTTTTCATATTAGAAATTCAACCAGAACTCTAGAACATCTCACAAAATCTAATCCAGTTTGGTTCATTTATTGCTTTGAAGGTTCAAAGAGGTCATTAAAAACCAATATGAATTCTGGGCACTTTTTCATATATACAAACTTTTACCATGGTACAGTAAGTGTACCTCAAGGGCCTTCCAATATTCTAGTAAAACTACTTCTGACAAATACACTCAAATTGCCTCTGTGAGCCAAATATCTCTGTTGTTGCCTTCATCAGCAAAAGCAGTGTTGCATTTTAGTTACTGCTGCTGCTAACATCAGCATTCACAGAGGAAGAAAAGTTTGTATGAAGGAAGAGTAGAATTCTGAAGACAAGTAACTCCATTAGAAAGTGTACTAAAACTTGGCTGAATAATCTGATAGTGGATTGCTATAGTATTATGTGCAGTGGTCATTAATCTCTTAGGAACCAAAGGCTAATATTCCTTTGAAAGTTCAATTATTCAGAATTATATATGTTAAAGATATATATGCTAATAGCAGGACTGGAAAGATAATTCCCTGATAATAACAATAATCTGAATTCAGATTATTCATCTAAAAGATTTCATCCAATAATGGGAGTATTAAGATGGTGTTGAGAACATTGTCAAACTCAGTGAGTGTTAGCTTACTTTAGCAACTCCCTGAAACTGTCCTACTCTTTCTCAACTTGCTAGTGAAATTGCTGATGGAAGAATTACCTCTGATTTTTGACATAAATGTTTAGTCAGAATTGATTTGTAAAGAATAATATGGATCAATCCTTGAAAATATTGAACCTTGACATAATAATTTTTGATTTAGACTGCCAGGACTTTTTCCTCCCTTGATTAGTGATTGGTTTTGCTCTTATGCCTTCTTTAATTTTGTGTCATTACAAAGCTTCATGTCAATACTAAGTGGTGTGTGTAGTGTTGGTAGTTGAAAAGTCAAAACCCCAAAGCTCCATAGATTTTTTTTTTTCTTGAAATGTTTTTAATTCTGACTACTGCCTTGTCGTTGCATGGAAGGTGGTTGTAACTCCATGTTTGGTCACAGATCACCTTAACTGAGATCACAAAGCAAACATTATTTTTACATAAAAGATACTGCCACATTTTTGTACACATATTTGGCACCCACAAAAAAGTGAGCAAAATGATAACGAAAACTATTCTGACCAGTCTCCCAGATTTTTATACCTTCTCTGTTTACTTGTTCTCTGCTTCTAAGATGATTCTCTCACCTGTTATCAGACTGTTGTACTTACCAAAAATAATAAGAGCAAATGGTTTTAATTGTTAAGAATAGTCCTCAAGGAAATGTCATTAGAGAACCATACTCATCATTCAACTGGTCATCCAAGATCTATTTGCTGCTGCAGTGTAGAAGTAAGAGGTTCTTTTACATCCAGTGTTTGCAAGCTGCTTTTTAATTTTGGCCTTGTTTTTGGGACTGGGAATATCTCCCATACATCATGTGCTAAATTTACTACCTAACATTAAGAAGTTGTTTATTTTAATGCTATTATAACATTTCTGAAAAGAAATTAAACTCATTCTATGTCAGTTGGCTCTTGTACTTTCTCTGCATTAGTAATTTTATCTGGCGTGCTGAACAAAAAGTTTTTCTCAAAGGCATAAATCTAAGTTGCCACATCTTTTGCAAAAGTGCGAATACCTCTGAAGGCATTTGTTGAAAACAAAATAATTTCAAGATGATGAATGTGGGTTTAAAAACTTTTTAAAACACCATAAATACCAGTAAAGAAGGCTAGTCATTGATGCTCTGCAAAAATATATTTCAAAAATTAATGTTGTAAACTATTTCAAATAAATGACAAACACGTTTTTATTGTTTACGTGTAAAGAAAAACTAGTAGGTGAGGAAGTGATTGCTGAGATATATATCATGGACATGCATATGCAAAAAGTACTTCATATAATCTGAGTAGCAAAGTGCTAATTGAATTTTAAATTTTTGCCTAAAATTTGTTTGGAATAACATACTCCTAAATAGTTTACCCTTGGCTAGAAGGAAGCATTTTTGTCTCATCTTTCTATTTCTTCTTTTTTTTCCAATTTTTCTTGTCTAGTAGCTTTCGAAAGTTAAAAACAGGATGTGTGGAAGATTCTAATGAGTCATTTTCTAATGTATTGAGGAAGTAACTTACGCCCAGTGTTTTTTCACAATAACAAAATCTAAGCACACACAGATGTATGAGGTTCTGTTAGATGCACTGCCCAACTTTCACAGAGTGCATTTGATATATTTAACACTCCATGTGGAAGTGCTATACACTAGAAAATGCTCCAGACAATAAACATCTGGTATGATATCTATGCTAAGTAACTAGCACTACTATAAAACCCTGCAGAGTTGCTTTCTGTTAACTGCTTATAACTATAACCTAGGAATGTGCATGACAGAGGCAGAAAATACTACAGAATACAGTAAAACCTATGCTGCTTCAGCTGGTTCACAGTGAGTTGCACTCCCAATAGACTTAAAATCATTTGTTGTCTTACTGTGCGTTCATGATGGCGAATTCTTTTTACGAGATATGAGGAAAGGTATGAGTTTTTGGGCAGCTGTTTGATTGCTTAAATATTATATCTAGTAGAGGAATGAAATTGTGCTGCCATTCTTAGGGATCTGTATCTTAGTCTGCAGGAGTGAGCCAAGAGGAACATTTTGAATTTCAATAGGGATAGAAAAAGGCTATGTCCTACTGGAAGCAGGAAGCACCCAGTGCAGCTGCCCAGGCTGGTGTCTGCAGGAAGGAACTTGGTAGATATCTGGACACTGAGCATGAGCCAGCAGTGTGCCCCGGCTGTAGAGACAGCCGACAGTGCCCTGGGAGGTACTCACAGGGGACAGCCACGATATCGAGTGGAGGGATTTTCCCGTTATACCCAGCACATCTAGAATGCCATATCCAAAGTTGAGCCTCCAATTACAGGAAAGATATCAACAGGTTCCTCCCCAATGGTTCTTAATCATCCTATTCCTCTAGAGTGGTCAGGGATTGTGAAGAGAGGTTGAGGAACTAGGACTTGCTTGGCCTGGTGAAGATATAACTTTAAGGGGAACAGCCACGTGCCAGGATCTACACAGGGCTCTCAAGAAGTCAGAGCCTGGCACTTTATAACACTGTGTCATGGGAGGATAAGAGATATATAACACAGTGGGTTCTGTCTGAATATAAGAAGAAAGTTTTCATCACTAGTACAGTCAAATATTGACCAGAGTTAAGTTGTCCAGCAGGGCTATAGTCTCTCATGCTCTGAAGGTTTTCAAACCCTGATTGATTTAAGGCTCCTGTTACCTACTCAGATCTGACCTTCTTTGAGTAAGAGGTTGAGCTAAAGCTTTTCTGAGATGCCTTCCATCCAGAAATATCCTAGGAAAATTCAAAGTCTTTTACAAAACATCGAATGTTCCATATACCTAGAATATTTCAAGAAGTGAAAAGCTCTGGATGTCAGGAAGTTGTATTACAAATGTTTTCTTTCCAACAGAAGTTGGCAATTCTGCTCCTGTTGCTCACACTGACTTCTTGTAAGTGTTCTGAGTACTTCCACAGAAATTAGTATGGTTACTGTCAGAATAAGATATAACTAGTGAGAAAAAAGAGCTGTCAGTGTTAACTAAACCTTGAGAGATTTATCACTTCTTCAGTTGTGAATTAAATGACAATAACACATCTTAACAAATCAAAAAAAAATTGCTAACTCTACATTTGAATACCTAATATTTGAAAGGAAAAAAATAATGTTGATTGCAGTGTTTTTTTCATTATTTAGAAACTGATCTGTAGCACAGAAATACAGCTAAACTGAACAATATCTAAATTGCAGTTATGATGCCAAGTAGACTTTTTCTTATTTAACAAGTTTTATATCATTATATGATTTGATGTATGTTTAACAAAGTTAAATTATGCTAGAGACATACAAAATTCATCCTGTATTAATGTACATCATAATTTAACTTGCAATAAACGTTCACCATAGTAGAATTTTACTGATTAATATTTGCTGTGTAAACTGCAATATTCTTATTGATTGATTGTATAAATGGCATAAATAAGAGTACTACCTAATAACTTATCAGACTGATAAGTAATTATGTAGAGAATTTACAAATGAAAATTAATGTTTGCAACAATAAAAATGCTTCCCATAGGAAAGAGAAAAGAGAAAAAACTGTTCAGTCATTCTGGCTTTCACTTCTTTTTTACTAGAGGTAATGATTTCAGATGCTTTGTTCAGTTCTCACATTGCACAATAAATAGTTAGGGGTTTTTGTAAGGCTTGTGTTATAATAAACTGCACCAAAAGTATAGTGAAATCCTGTGGGAGGCTTTTCCATGTGCTGATTTATTTTGAAGCATGGTTGATTTACGATGTAAAATCCACATAGACAATTTAAAAATTTAAATTCAATCTGCAAACGTATAGAACAGGACCAGCCTTAGCTGCCGTGATCCCATCAGATTAGCAATATTAGAAATATTAAGGAGACTATGTAGAACTCATGTAATTTATAATGTCTGGTATTCAGTATTATGCTATAACTAAAGCATATCAGTGTAAAAGCTCCCTAAAAATAAAAAGATTATTTTTTCCTGTTTTTTTGAGATGTGTTGTACTGTGGAATTAGTCATGAAGACGGTGTGCAGTCTTTCCCTCCTGTGTCACAGCCTACATGCTGAACTGGCTTTTAGTAACTGAGATTATGAATTTTTCCATCCCCCTCCTCCTCACTAGTAAGTCTATACCTGCAGAGAGGGAATGAGATTACTATTGTCTTGGCTGAATTCTGAAAATTACTTATAAATAATTGTTTATTTATTAGGTTTTCTTAGGCTAACTGAAAGCATGTTTGCTACAGTCAAGACTGCAGTTTGATCATATGCCTGCTAGAAGCTGAATCCTGTGATTCCTGCGAAATATATAAATGCTTCAAGCTAAGGAATAATATTGTCAGCAGTGTTCACTGCATTATGTTTTAAATGCAGTGGATACTCCTTTTGATAGCCATCTAGACTGGGAGGGTTGTTTATCCTCACACTCAACACTGAGAACACTGGTGCTGTCTCTCCAATGAATATCTCTCTAAAATCTACTAAGGCTTGTCCTGTCTGCCCACGAGAAAGACAACTGACTCATCCATTCACTTTTTTTATTCTTCGAAAGCAGAAACCCAAGTGCTGATTACTTGCTTCTTTATCAGAAAGGGAATTGATTTCATGTCATAATACCACTACATTACCATTCTTTAAGGTCTGTAGTTTATTGCCGAGGAGTGCAGCATCTAGAGCGAGTGATTTCACAGGGGAAATTTGTCCAATTTGCATAGTTTAAATTGAATCAGTACTGAAGAGGTTTATCCCCACATAATTAGTTGGCAATCAGTGAACTATATATTATGGGTCATTATCATAAATGCAACAGATACACCACGGTCCTCGACCTCCCTATACCTACAAATTTCTAAACAACCTTCTCCAAGTAAGACTGAAGAGTTCTGTGAAAACACACAGACACAGGCACACACACGCCCACCCTGTCTCAGAGGATGTGTGGGCCAAAAGCACAAACTCTAGCTCTCCACACTACTTCTTGCAACCCTTAAATGGACACATACAGTACAATAACAGCCCATGAAGTGACCTACATTCAGAGGTGTGAATCATACATACTGAGGTGTTCATCCTCCCTGCTGCACTGCGGCACACTTATGCCTCCACAGAAAGCAACTCCATTAGACAAGGGCAAATGCCAGCAGAGTAACTTCTAGCAATGTCAAAACAGATTTTCATTGTTGTTCTATTATCATCTCCTTGGTGTCCGCTATTGAAAATTTTTATTCTCCTTTTATACTTTTCAAGTTGAGTTTTTGTTTCCAAAGGTTTATGAAATTCCCTTGGTTACTGTTTAATCTGTTTTAATGTTGGTTATTTTCCTCCTCTTTAGTGTCAATAGGTTTCAGGAAAACGCCTTCCTGGGCCCCTCTGGATGGTCCACTCAACCACACACTTGGCACAAAAGTTCCTATCTTACCAACTGCTGCTGTCCTGGCCATTTAGCACAAAGCAGGGACTGTGCATGTTAATTTCTTGTGGCATTTTTGTCATTGATAATTGTCAATGGAATTCAAAGCAAGCAGACAACTAAGACCTGAAAGAAGTCCTGAGGCTGATAGGGTTAAAACCCTGAGAGGGATACACATCCCAGGACAAGAAGTTTGCAGAGATACGGGGTCTGCCCAGGGGCCCAGGGGCCTGGAGAATGAATGGCCTCCAATAAGAAGATTGCAACCCAAGAACACAGATAGCTGTTAACCCCAGGTTGTCAGACAGTGGAAAAATACCAGCTTCTGTCTCCTGAGTTTTGCAGCCTATATAAACCCTTGCCCCCTTCCAATAAATGTCTCTCTTTCCACACCCCACGAGGGAGAGTCCGTGTCATCTGCCCACCGTAGATAATAGTCCTGTGTTCTAGTTCAGGCACACCTACTAGAAGTTTGCTACTCCTACTGTAATCGCTTAATATAATTCTTTAGTTGTATGCTCTATTATCAGTAGCATCACAACTCCACTTTATGTAGGCTTGCAAAAGTATAAGAATGGGGACCTTGGTTGAGATCAATGGTCTATGTGATTGGCAGCAGTTTGCTAACAGAAGCTTAAGAAAGAATATGGAAAATTTAGTGGTTTTTCTTGAAAATCCTCTCCCAGCCTCCAACATGTATCAGTATGGCTCAGAAATATCCTAAAACATAAATAAGAATTCTAATCTGGCGTATCATGGTGAATTTCTCTTTTAGGACAGACATTACTTCCCTATAGGCCCACAGTGGTGGGGTCGTCATCCCTGGAAGTATTTTACAGCAGCTGTGGTGTCTGCGGATATTGTTTAAAACTTGGCAGTCTTGGGTTAACAGTTGGACTGAATGGTCTTAAAGACATTTTCCAATACAAATGATTCTATTAAATAGCGTGAACGGAATGATTGTTTCAGATCTTCAGTTTGCCACTTTATTATACCTTTATGGTCCATAACTAAATTACAAACTCCATGCCTAGGCAGAACTTTAAGCACTGTGAGATTAACATAATGAAAAGGGCTAGATATTCTAGATCTAATGGCCTTTATTTGTGTGAGGAAATGTTTTAGATAAATTGGAATCCTAAGTGTTATTGCTTTAAATGTCTTGATTCATACAGTGTGTATTCTGTATGTGTGAAGAGGCTTTTAGTAGAATCTGATAAATCTTTAGGTCAGAAATTATACGGCCCTAGGGCTCCATGGTTTTACTTTTTTTCTGAGATAGTGTTTTCCTAATAGTCAATTTCTTAGGATGAATTGTGCTGCAGTTAAGTAACATTACATAGCAGAAGTGGCTTTTCTTCGTGTGGTTTCTGGCGCATGGCTCAGGCCGCGGAAGGTTGTTTGCAATCCTGTTCCAGTCCTGTCCTATATTCTGGTATTATACAGAGGAGACATGCAGGAGTAACAAATGTTTAGATGTTCCTATCAGACATGGCAAAAGAGCAAAAAAGGTCATCTCTATTTTAGATCTTAAAACATAATAACAGCAATAATAATTACAACAATACCAGTAATAGAAGTAATTCTGGATTCATTAGGATGAATCTGCTTAAGAATATGACTTTGTTTTCACTATAAACCAATTGAAATTACAAATAAGGGCTTTTGCTGGATATTTCTTTAAAGATGAGCACATCAGAAAAATAATGTATATATTCTAAAATGTATAGTGATCCTTAATGTCTAAGTTGTGTCCAAGGGATTAAGCTAAATAAGGTAGACCACTTAGAATAAAAATGAAATACTGTAAGCTTCTTGTTAAGGATCTTATACTGTTGTGGATTAATACAAGCCAGAAACTAAGAACCATGTATCTGTTCACTCACTCCCAAACCCACTCAATTGTTGTGGGAAAGAAAATCAGAAAAAGTTAAAACCCATGGGTTGAGAAAAGAGCAATTTAATATTTGAAATAGAGTAAAATACAATAATAACCATTAACAACAAGGGAGATAAACATAGGATGGAGAGGAATAAAACCCAAGAAAAATGAGTAATGAATCACTGCTCACCACCTGGCGCTGAGCAGCGACAGACTTCCCCTGGACAACTCTCCCTAGTTTATATACTGGCCGTGACATTCTATGTTATGGAATATCTCTGGGCAGTTTGGATAAGCTGTCCAGGCTGTTGTCCTTCCTGGCTCCTCATGCACCTACTTCCTCGCTGGCATAGCATGAGACACTGAAGAGTTCTTGACTGATGGTAAGCATTGCTCAGCAACAAAGAAAACATCAGTATGTAATGAACATTGTTTTCATCCTAAACCCAAAACACAGCACTGTGACAGCTACTAGAGAAAAAATTAACTCGATCCCAGCTGAAAACAGGACACTTACAAAGCAAAAAAATAAGGAAACCAATAAATTCGACATGTTATACATTACAAAATGTGAATAATTTTGGCTACAATCATTACAAATTAGGAAGATAGAAATTTCTCTGGGAAAATATCTTATGGGGTATAATAGACTCGGAACTTTCAACAATGTGACTCATGAATTATCCAGCTTTACACCAAACTGAAGTACACACCTTCACTGCTTAAAACTAATCAGGGAACACTAATTCTCTTTATCATCATGAACAGTACTGAATGGGAAATTTGAAATTTGACATGGGGATTAGAAAGTGTGCAAATATTGCTCTTAAAACCTGTCACACACTAGAATCTGCATGTTTTGTGATTAAAGTTGATTTAGTTTTACTTAATTTTACAACATAATAGTTATATCCTGTGTGAAGTGGGATTGGGAAGGAGTACTGCCACCCCACTTAGTCAAAGCTGTCTATAGGATGTTGCCTTTGTATGATGTTTCTGCCTGAAAGTACTAGGATCTCGAAGTATAACAGTGTAAGTACAAGATGAAAGTTCTCTCCATTTTCTGCAGGGAAACACCTTCCCCATCAGGGTCTCTCTCAGGCTACAGGGCCATCCCTGCTGGAACATCTCTCTCCTTCTCCTCCCACTCTGCCCTCATGGCTTCAATGTTCTCACACAGTTCCCCTCACTTAGCCCTGGCTGCTGGGCAGCACTTTTCCCTCCCTTTCCGAGGCCTTCTCTCCTGCCTGCCGATGGCTGAGGGGCTATACGTTCACATCACCTGCCTTCAAAGGAGGAGGGAAAGAATTAGGAGAACAGGTGTAGTGGATTTAAAGTTGAAGTTTTCCATTTTTTGAGGGGAGTGGAAATGTTTGCCTGTTTGTTTGCCTGTTAAAACCTCTTCTTTGTTTTCCTGTGAGTGAAGCGGAGTGAGACGCAGTGGAGGAGGATGAACCCAGCACCTGAGACAGAAGCCCCTGCTCCTGCCCCCCCTCTCTCCTGGGGCTGGGCAGGAACTGGAGCTGCTGCCACTCACTCCCTGCAGGGAGCAACATCGAGGCTGTACCTCACCGTGGAGGACCCCTGGCAGCCGTGCTGGGGACGAGTGAAGACAGTCCTGGCTTCAGTTAGCTGAGTCAACGTGCAGGGACTGGGGCTGCCTCCACCCACTCCCTGCGGGGAACAACCCCGAGGCTATGCCTCACCGCAGAGCACCCCAGGCAGCTGTGCCAGGGCCGAGGGCTCTCCCCAGGCTCTGTGGGCCCTCAGGCCTTTTCCCTGCGTGGGGGCAGCCACATCAGCGTGATGTAACCCCGTTGGCCCCGAGCTGGGCCGGGGGGGCGGCAGCCTATTCCTGGTCCCCCTGGCAGGGGCAGGGGACAGTGCTGCTGCCCTGCCTGGGGGTGGCAAGGGCCTCCCTGGTCCTTGGTGTCCCCTGGTCCTCTCTCCCACAGCCAAGAGGGGCCAGGAGCTGCCTCTGTCAGCTCCCTGGCCCCAGTGCCATGCAGGGTCCAACCTCACTGGCCCCCGGCAGAGGCAGCAGGGGATGCTCTGCCAGAGCCCCCCCCGGCCCCCAGCAACCCCTGGTCCCCTCTCCTGGGGTTCCCAGAGCCCAGCAGCCGTGCTGACAGCAGGGGAATTGTCCCCGGAGGTAGCAGCTGGCCCTGCAGCCATGCTGATGGCCACAGGGTGCGGAGTCCCACCCCAGCAGTGTCAGCTGATCCCAGGGCAGCCCCACAGTCCCTTCTGAAGTGGCTGAAGAGGGCAGCTCCACAGCAGGTGCTCCAGCTGGCCCGCGAGTGGCACTGCTGGCTCCAGGGACCCCTCCTGGGGCTCCGGAGCCTGGCCACATGGGCAATTTTTGGTGGCAGCATCATCTTTGCCTCATGGCAAGATGTTGGAAGAGGGTGGTCCCCAATGCAGTCATCCAATGGGAGGACAGCCCGGCCAAGAAGAGGACCCTGAATTCACGCGATACCAAGAGCCCATAAAAGCCATGAAACCTGGAAGGGAGCCCTTTTTGCCGGCTCGTCGTGGTCCAGATAACATTGGCTGCTGCCCCCTCCTGATTCCTCCTGGCCTTCCTCACACTGCAGTACCACCAGAGCCCCAGCAGGGACGGGAGAACACTACTCAGCTGCAACAGTGTGGTATATTTTTCCCTTGGGTTTCCAGGGGGAGGGTGCTTCTCACTGTTTTGTCTCTCAGGGGCTCCAGGACCGGGAAAAACCATCCACGCCGTGGCCTTCCCCTCTTCCCTTGCTCCTCAGCCCCACCACCCTGCTTGGAGGAGCAGTTTGTTATTTGGCTTTTTTTTATTTTAATTTTATTGCGGAATATTGTTGGGTCATTGTGTGTATTTGGTTAGTGCCTTTAGTAGGGTCCTATAGTTTTTATAGAGCCCCAGATAGGTAAACTCTTAGCTGTTGTTTCTTCTATTCAGTCTTTCATCATTGTTGCACCCCCTAGTGTTTAAACCACCACAACAGACTAGGAAAAAACCATACAAGAACACAACAGGATGAACCACAGAGGGGGAAGACAGCCAAGGGATGTAAAAGTAAATGAAGAGTAGATCAGAGAGGGAGAGAACAGGAGGGGAAGAAAACTTTACAAGAAATAGAAAAGAAAGATGCAAACATAGGTACATACTTAGAATCACAGAATAGTTAAGGTTGAAACAGACCTTTAAGATCATCAAGCCCAACATCAAACCAGCACTTCCACCATGTTCACCACTAAATCATGTCTTCAAGTGCCATATCCACATGTTTTTGGAACCATTGCAGGGATAGTGACTCCACTACTTCCCCGGGCAATCTGTTCCAATGCTTGACAACCCTTTCCATGAAGAAATTTCCAATCTAAAACCTCCCCTGGAGTAACTTGAGGCCATTTCCTCATGTCCTGGGAAAAGAGTTTGACATCCACCTGCCTACAGTCTCTGTTCAGGTAGTTGTAGCAAGCAATAAGGTACTCCCTGAGCCTCCATTTCTCCAGGCTGAACAAATTTAGATCCCACACCCACTCCCCATAAGAACTTTACTCCCTTCACCAGCTCCATCACCCTTCTCTGGTCAGGCTCCAGCACTTCAATGTCTTCCTTGTAATGAGGGTCTCAGAACTGAACACAGGACTTGAGGTGAAGCCTCACAAGTGCCAAGTACAGGGGGACAATCATTGTCCTGATCCTGCTGGACACGCTATTTCTGATACAGGCCAAGATACCATTGGCCTTCTTGGCCACCAGGGCAAACTACTAGCTCATGTTCAGCTGGCAGGTCAACCAGGATCCTCAGATCCTATTTCACTGAGCAGCTTTCCAGTCAAACATCCGCAAGTCTGTAGTGCTGCATGGGGTTGTTGTGACCTTGCAGGACCTGGCACTTCACTTTGTTGAACCTCATACAGTTGACCTCAACTCATGGATCCAACCTGTCCAGATTCCTCTGCAGAGCCTTCCTACTTTCCAGCATATCAACACTCCTATCCAACTTCATGTCATCTGTGAACTTATTGAGAGTGCATTCAATTCCCTCATCCAAGCTGTCATTGAAGGTTTTAAACAAAACTGACCCCAGTACAGAGGCCTGGAGAACAACATTTGCGACTGGCCATCGCCTGGATGTAGGAACATTCGGTACCACTCTTTGGACCCATCCATCCATCTAGTTTTTTACCCTCCATTTTTTTCCTAGAATTACTTCTGAATGTAAGCAGGCTGTCTTTGTCTGAGGACAGATTGCACTTGAAGCAGGAAGGAATGTGTTCCATTAGAGAGTGGCTTTTGTGAAGTGTAATGTGACATCTGGATACATCCGTGTGCATTTGGAAATCGAGCTACATGTTTCAAGCATTAAAATATTAGAAAAAGCCAAGACTTGTAATAGGGAGGTAAAAGTCATAAAAGTCTAATTACTTGCAAAGCATTGCAGAGTATGCTTCTAAGTTGTAAGATATGAATCATTCAGGGATCTTTCCCACGAAGCTATAGAATCATGTAATCATTTATGTTGTAAAAGAACTTCAAGATTATTTAGCCCAACAGTAAACCAAACACTAACAAATCTATCAAAATGCCATGTCCATAAGTAGCACATCTACATATCTTTAAATACTTCTGATCTCATTTATTGATAATCATCCCAGGCAGCAAGCTGAAGATGTAGGATACCTTTGCAAAGAGTAAAGAGGCCATCTCATGTTTCTTGTCTGAACCTCACGTCACAGGAAGGATGGACAGTTTAACATTGTAGGGAATGGGCTCATGTGAGTTGTGCTAAAGGCACAACTGACAGTTCTTTAGACAACATCACACAACAAGTGTTGATAAAAATAATGGAGTTAAAGGATTAAATATGTTTTCTTTAAAACAGCATGGTGTACTTGGCCACAGGGAAGCATGAAAAGGTGTTGAAGTGCATATGATTTACAGCTTACTGTTTTCACCTCACCTTGTATATTGTGTGCAGTTTTGGGCACCACAATATAAGAAAGATATTAAACTACTAGAAAGTGTCCAAAGGAGGGCAAGGAAGATGATGAAGGACCTTGAGGAGAAGCCATATGAGGAGTGGCTGAGGTCACTTGGTGTGTTCACCCCGGAAGGAGCAGACTGAGGGGAGACCTCATTGCAGTCTGCAATTTCCTCATGAAGGGAAGAGTGGAGTCAGGCAGTGATCTCTTCTCTGTAGTGACCAGTGACAAGACCTGAGGGAATAGCCTGAAGCTGTCAGAGGAAGTTTAGATTACATATTAGAAAAAAGTTTTTCAGAAAGTGGTTGGGCACTGAAACAGTCTCCAGAGAAGTGGTCACAGCACCAAACCTGAACTTCAGAGTTCAAGAAGCCTTTTGATGATTTTCTTGGGCATATGCTGTGACTCTTGGTGATGTTCCTGTGCAGGGCTAAGGGTTGGATTCAATGGCTCTTGTGGGTCCTTTCCAATTCAGGATATTCTGCGATTCTGTCATATATGTCTTTGAAAATGTTTTTTGCAAAATATAATTTATTTGTTGAAAAGGAATTTAAATTTTATAAAGTACTTTTAAATTTTACTTGAGTAAGTTTTCTAAAATACAAAGGATTTTGGAAAAAAGAACTGTGTTTTTGGGAAGGTGGTTTCACAGAATGTTATTGGAGAGAAATCTAGTATGAATGGCTCATTTATAAATTAGATAATTTTGAATGGCTAAAATAAGATTGGTCTTGTGTATAGCAACAAATGTATTTCCTGCATTTGCAATTCCTGTTAATAGGATATTTATTGCATATTTTGCCTTCTAAATTTTACATTTCTTAGCTGTAAATAATGTGAAAAACGTATCCAAATGAAGAATGCAGAAAACAAAATAATATCCAACAAAACATAACAAAATTTTCATCCAGTCAAGTGCCTCTAGCTTAGGTGACAAAAGAAGAAATCAATTGAGTGAAATGCTCCATCTTGTCTGTTGGTCTTTCTATTACAAAGGGAAAAACACGTCTCAATCTTTATTTTGTTTTCCATATATTACAATACAAGCCAGTGAGAGCAGTGATAACTATAGCAAGAATGTATAAGGAGAAAAATGATACATTTATCTTTGGTTCTGTGGCTTGATATTTAATTTAAGTAATACTGGACCAAGAGCGTTAGGCTTTGCTAATGATACACTGAAAAAAGTGAGAATTCAGCTATTCTATTCTATAATTATATACAGATGTGAATGCTTTGTTGTCCACAAATTGCAATCCTGTGTATCTGCCAACCACTTCTTTGTTTGTCATCAATTTTGAGTCTTTAAGAGAGAGTACGCAGTGCTAACTGTAGCTTGTTGGCAGCTGGTTCACAAGGAATACAGTGTGAACAAGTTTGGGAAAGCTGTGTTTTGCAGTAACTGTGGATTGCATAAAGTCAATTTTCTCTGTAAGTTGAAGGTTCATAACTGTAAGTCTAGGGAAGCACAACAACCTTCCAAAGAAGATTCATTAATGTTGCCTGTGAGGAAAAGGCATAATTTCCAGTAAATTACAAATGTATTTAATTTTTGCATATGAAGGAGAGAGGCTGAGAAGCCTCACTATATGCAGTCTCTCAGGCATATGCTTATTTCAAGAAATTAACGTTAAACTTCTTTTGAATAGTGATAATTGGCTCCACCACTTTTTTTGAAATGGTTATATATTGATACCAGATATTTAATTAATCGTATCCACAATACATTTCTAGCTTTATATAACTGCAAGCAGTTGTAGTGACTAATCAGGGCCACATAATATGGCAGGATGTGGAGGTGGTTTTTTTCTTTCAGTTCAAGAAAAATTAGTGTTTCTGCAAAATTATTCAGAGCAAACCCTGACACTGTGGTACATGTTAAGATAGTGGGACAAAGGGGTCCACCTGCTTTTTAGCCTAGAATAGCTCTTTGAATTTTGTGTCCTGGAAATTTATAGTCCTCAATATACATGTTTATTCCTTGATCTGCTTAAATGCAGTGGTTAGTTCTATCTCTGTGGCTACTATTTACTGAGCTTAGACTGATCATGTAATAGAATCATGGAACCATAGAATGGCTGGGATTGGACCTTAAAGATCATCTAGTTCAAACCCTTCTGTCATAGGCAGGGACACCTTCCACCAGATCACGTTGCTCAAAGCCCCAGCCAATTTGGCCTTGAACACTTCCAGAGATGGGGCATTGACAACTTCTCTGGGCAATCTGTTCTAGTGCCTCACCATCCTTTTTGCAGCAGATTTCGTCCTAATATCTATATGTAGGCCTACCCTCCTTCAGCCTAAGGCTACTTACCTCTGTCCTATCACTACCTGCCTTCGTGAAATGTCTCTCTCCACCTCTCTTGTAGGCCCTCTTTAGGAAATGGAAGGCTGCTACAAGGTCTTCCCAGGGCCTTCTCTTCTCCATGCCTAACAGTCCCAACTCTCTCAGCCTGTCCTCGTAGGAGAGGTGCTCCAGTAGTCTGAGAATCTTGGTGGCCCTCCTCTAGGTTCACTACAATAGGTCCATGTGCTTCCTGTGCTGAGGACCCCAGAGCTGAATGCTGCATTCCAGGTGGGGTCTCACCAGAGCAGAGAGGTAGAATCCTCTCCCTTGTCCTGCTGACCACACTGTTTTGATGAAGTCCAGGATACAACTGGCTTTCTTGGGTGAAAACACACAGTCCTGGCTCATGTCCAACCTCTCATTCACCAGCAACCACAAGTCCTTCTCAGCAGGGATGCTTTTGATCTGTTCATCCTCCAACCTGTATTGATATCAGGGGTTGCCTCAACCCAGGTGCAGCACCTTGCACTTGGTCCTGCTGTATTGCATGAGATTTCCAAGAAGCTTGGTCCCATCTAATGAGAGTGCTTTCCATATATGTTTAATTATAGCTTTTAATTAATGTAGTTTGTAGTTACATCCTCTTCTAGGCAGCAAGGCTGACACTTGTATAAATACAAGAATTCTGAGCTGGATGCTCCTCACAAAACCTCTGCTCCCTCTTGATGAAAACCTTATTTCCTCCTTCAGCAAGAATAAAAGTATTCCTAGACTATACCTGACAATAACTAAAAATTTTCCCATGTCCAAATTAATGGTGCTATTTCTGTTTAGACATTAATTTAGTTTAGGTCTTTGGTACTACACTGGCTAAAATGGAAGTCTGCATGAAATGGATTCCTGTTATATTGAAATACTTTCACAGGCATCCGTTCCTTCCCACTGCCCACTCCAAGAGAGATCAGAAAAAGTAACTACATCAGTATTCTTATCATAGGACTGTAGAAAGACAAATATGGGAAAGATGACTGGATTTTTTTCTACTACGTAAGAAACAATCCTGAACAAGGCTAGAACTCGCCACAGCATCAGCAGAGCTCCATGTGTAACTTCTTTGCTGAATACAGCAAATTATGTCCCTTTGGTCCTTAAGCAACACCAAAAGAATTTCAAGGGCAAGAACTAAGCTTTTACTGAAAACACCAAAAGCCTATATTCCAAATGTTTTGACAGCTGCAAACACTACATTCAGTAGTGTTTCCTTAACTTTTGTTCTAATCATTCTTTACTTTAAAATTTTTATTGGTTGTTTTCCCTGCAACATAAGAAAACAACCAACCAAGCTTTTAATTACTTAACTCGCATTAGCAGAAATATTTACCTATTTAAATGAAAGTTAGATTTATGGAATGTAATATTGATTTCAATATCTTGCAGCATTGAAAAATGTTGGCAAGAATTAAAAACTTTACTCAATCAGATAGCAATTCAGTTTTCTGCAACAAAACTGTTTCTTGCTTTTTTTTTGTTTTCTTCCCCCCCCCCTTTTAATAATAAAGTTATTAAATAGTAAGTGTTGAAATTGTTTTTCCCAAAATAAGCACAATTTTTCTTTTACCTCACAAAAGCTCTGAAAGCATGTTAGGTACTCATGCTCTTTCTTGCTCCTTACCACTGTAAGGCACAGTACTCTGTTCATTTACAGCTCCCAGGAATGACAGGGAGATTTTCCAAGATGAAAGATATTTGTTGAGAAAGAAAGCAATTGTACCCAGTCGCACAAGAAAATTCTTGCGGGACAGTCAAAACTGAGGGGGGAGGTTGTGTTTTGTGGGGTTTTTGTGGGGTTTTTAACAGATACACAAAAAGGCAACTTTTTAGAAACTAAACTTAAAATTACTATCTAGAAGTACCTAAAGAATAAGTTACATTTATCACTTGGAAGTTTTGGAAAAGGTCTGTATTTCGACTTTTATTTATATTGACTTGCCAAGACTTTCCAGCTGCTGCAAACTCTGCGGTCTGCTTTATGTCTGCTAAGTTCCTGCTGTCACTCATAAGGCTTGACTGTGTCTATCATGCGCTGCACATAATTTTTTTTTGTTTTATTTTTTTAATTTTAATCGTTTCATGTCTGCTACAGGCTCACTGCTTTCCAACCACTCACTCATTCTCTGCCATATATCTCCTCTGCACTTTTGAAATGTATCTTTCCTGTGCTTGTTCAATTCATTAAAGTATGTAATGCACTCTCCAGATCTAAACACATTACTTGCTTTTTAAAGAATTGCCATATAAGTTACATAAATATGTAATATGCCATCTCTAACATACCACCACTGAGGTGTTAAATGTTTTTGGATAGAAGAGAGCAGGAATGAAGGGGAAATAAAGGATTATGAGAGTAGCACAGCTACATAGTCCTTTTTAGAAGGGAAGCTGCCACACACTTCACTCACACTGTCATGTTACAGGGTAGCTTTTGGGTTTGGTGGTTTTTATCTGGTTAGGGAAGGGAGCATTTCTTAGGACCTTCTTAGAAACCTCTTCTCAAGGCTGTAAATCTTATGTGGAAGGGGGGAAATATCTAAAAAGATAAGGGTTTCAATCATATCCCACTTTAGGACATATGTTCCTCAGGAGGTGCACCAGAGGTAGCAGAAGGTTTGAATATATTTTTGCATCTTTTTTTTTTTTTTTAACTCTTTAAGTTATTCACTTGTGTATTACCAAAATTAGTTCAGTGCTTATTTTGACACAATGATAGACATGATAAAATGGTCCCTGGTGCCTCAGGCAGATTCTTGGCACAAGATACTAGAGAGATTTGACAGTGCTCTTCACAACTAGGAGTCATATTTATTCTGCACAAAACTCTTTGTGACAGACTGAAGTGAATGAAGATTGGACATTCAAAATCCCAGTAAATTTAGCTAGTAACATAAAATGTAAAAAAAAGAGTTAGGAGAATTTCCTTAAGATTGTCTGTAAATTGCCTTTAAAAGATCTAGGTTTTACTCCCTTGTAAGTACTTGTTTCCCAAAACATTTAAATTAAAAATTATTTCTTTAAAGCTACAATATATTTTGTTTCTGAAAGCTAGATATATATGAAGAAGAAAGTGAGCAGAAATCCACTGTGGCGGTTTGAGACGAGTGGGATCTCTGGGGGTTGTCAAGTGGGGCTTCGGATCTTGCTTGCAAGGGGGTCCTTGGGCTTTGGGGGTGGGGAGGGAGGTCTGCGCTGGCACCGTACTGGCGCCAGGGTGTCCCTGTAATGCCACAGCTATGAAAACAAAGATGGTGCTCAGGCCCTGACCGCGTGGTTTTTCAGCTGGAAACAAGGCAGGACTCAGCCCCGCTGACCAATGGAGAGACAGTTTGGCCCAGAAGAAGGCAGCGAGATCTGCGTGAGAACTAGAGGGCGTAAAAAGCCGAAGACAACAGCCCTCCCTTTCCTCTTCGGCTCCTGGTCCAGGGGAGAAGCACACAGCTTCTCTCCTCCTCGCTCTGAGGCCCCACAGCATGACTCCTCACATTTCCNGTCCCTTTTTTTTCCTTTTGTGTTTTCTGCATGTCAAGTGTTTCTCTGTGTAATTTTGGGGTCCCTGAAGGTTGTCCCTTCTTGCCTATTTTAAACCCCCTGTAATAAACTGGTCACCTGCTGCTAATTTTGTTCATTTTTCCGTCATCTTTATTGCACACCTTGAGAGGTTAAAAGTGGTTCAAACCACCACATCCACATTATTAGATTATCTTAATTTTTTTTAACAGTTTAGGGTTCTTTTCAAGGACCTTCATATTCAGAGACTCATCTTTAACTGTAGAGAAAAAATTGGAAATTTATGAGAATTTCATCTTGTTTGTAATGGTTCTAGCTTTGTATTTGATTTTGGCAAATTATGCTCATTGGCATTTGATACATTTTTTATTCACCTTACTTTTACTTATCATGTCCTAAATCATGATGCGCAGGATGAGCCAGTTTTATCCTGAGATCAGTTCTTTCAGTAGAGCCATCTGTGCTTCTGGCCTTCTAAATGAGAAAGAAAGAGAATTCCTTGTAAAAATCTTAAAGCAGACTGGAGGACTAAAGTGGCTGTAGGCAAAATATTATGTGAAGTACTTTTTTAAATTAAGAAAGGACTAAAAAATGAGTACTTCAGAAATGCTGTCCCAATAAATTTTATTCTGGTCACCTATTTACCATTTTAGGATTTGGAATCTCCTTTCATATGATGGAGGACATTTTCTATAACCTTGCAGAGACATTATAAAGATTAATGTATCCTTTTTAATGAGAAATTGTGATACAGTAATGAGAATTTTCATATCTGTTTGAATTTTTTAAAAATTTACTTTTAATTTTTAAAATCTGTATACTGATTATGATTTTGTGTTCACTATAAGTTTTGTAGAAATAAGGTTTAGGCCTTGATTAGTATAACTTGGTTGTGCTTTAAAGTGGTTGTTGCATAAACTTTACGTCACTCCAAGGAACTGAAAAGAAATTAAGAAAAACCCTCAAACAAACAAAAATCAACAAAAAACCCCCTGCCAAACACCCCACATTTCCATGTTTTAAAACACTGATAGGTGAGTTTTCACTCAAGAATATTTTGCCCACCCATATCAACAAATGGAACTTCTTTCTGCATCTGCACTTTCCTATTACGCACAAGATATTTTCAAGAATCTATGCATTTCCCTAAGAACTAACTCCCTGCTTTATATGAGTCAGAAGAGTATCACTTGGCACAAAGGTAGTCTTTAACAACATAGTGTCTTGTGCAAATTGGGGCAACCTTATGTGTCTTCTTCCTTTGCTATTCTATCCCAGGGCTTGAAAGAAAAGAGAGCAACAATATCTTGTTGTGCTTTTCCTGCACTGTGGTTTGTTTCTATCTTAGGCTCTTCAATCAGGGGTCAGCCTTTTGTAAAAACTAGAGGTTGTGGACAAACCATTTAATTTGGTCATCCCGCAACAGGACTTCTTCATAGAACTAATTTTAAACAAATCTCTGTGGATCCAGTAATGTTAAAGTGTTGACACAATAAAAGGTGAAGAAAGAATTTGAAGGGAATTGTTCTGAAAGTAAGTGTAAGCCATTATTTAAAAAAGAAGAGTGGCTTTTTATTTATTTATTTACCTTAGTGTTTCTGAAGCATCTGCATTTTGCTTCATCATATGGAGTGTTATGTATAGCCTTTGACACCATCTCCCATAGCAAACTCCTGGAGAAGCTGACAGTCCACGGCTTGGACAGGTGCACTCTGAGCTGGGTTAAGAAGTGGCTGGATGGCTGGGCTCAGAGAGTGATGGTGAATGGTGCCACATCCAGTTGGTGGTCGGTCACTAATGGAGTCCCCCATAGATCAATGTGTGGTGGTTTTACCACTAGGGGGCACAATCAGGATGAAAGACTGAATAGAGGCAAACATGGGGCTCTATAGAACTACAGACCCCTTTAGGCACTAACCAAATACAACAAATAACCACCCAACAATATCACGCTGGGATAGGGGAAAGGGGCTAGTGCTGCCCTCACCAGCGCCAGCATCCTGCTCCAACTTGGAGCATGGGCAGTGAGAGGAGCCACAGTCAGCAGCACCAAGATTGCACCACTCGCGCTGCTCCACTGGCAACCCAGGCAGTGCAAGAATGGGGGGGCTGGCTGCCCTGCAATCCTCCAGAGTGGGGCTTCCCCCACCACTGGCCACGTGGGGGACAGGGAAAGGGGAACTGGCTGCTTCGCCTCGTTCCACCACTGCTGGCATTGCTGGGCGTCATGAGGACGGGGTGGGGCTAGCTGCCCTGCTCAGCTGCTGCGGCACCACTGCTGTGTTGTGGTGACAAGAGAAATGCTGGCAGAGTGGCACTGAGCAGTTCTCCGCTGCTCCCAGGGAGTACCACGGGTCTTGGTCCAAACTGCCATAGCTGCGGGGAAGTCACCCCTCTGTGTGCCACTGCAGGATGTCAGGGAAAGCAGCAAGAGCAGCTGCCAAGCTCGGCAAGAAGCAGCGGGTGCATGGGATCAGGGGCTCGCCTTGGTGAGGAAACAGGCACTGCGGGAAAACCGTGGGAAGGAGCTTGGCTCCAAACTAGTCCCGCTGCACCTGTCCCCAGTCTCACCAAGCCGCTGAGAGGACGAGCAGGAGAATCTGTGCAGACGCTGGGACTTAGGTATGTGGGGGAAGGGAACAGCTCAGGGTTTTGGTTATTTTCATGCTTCTTAAAAAATCTTATGGGTTTACAAACAAACACCCCAAACATCCCCCCTTCCTCCAGAAAAAAAACATATCAAACCATAACACAGTGTTGGGCCTAATGCTGTTTAATATCTTTATTGATAACCTGGATAAGGGGATTGAGTCCACCATTAGTAAGTTTGCAGATGACACCAAGCTGGGACCAAGTGTCGATCTGTTGGAGGGTAGGAGTGTTCTGCAGAGAGACCTTGACAGGCTGGATAGATGGGCAGGATACAATGGCATGAGATTTAATAAGTCTAAGTGCCTAGCTCTATACTTTGGCCACAACAACCCTCTGCAATGCTACAAGCTGGACAGAGTGGCTGGAGAGCAGGGACTTGGGAGTACTGGTTGACAGACAGTTGAACATGAGTCAGCAGTGTGCCCAGAAGACCAACAAGGACAATGGCATCCTGGACTGTATTAAGGATAGTGTGGCCAGCAGGACTAGAAAAGTTATTCTTCCCTTGTACTCAGCACTGGTGAGGCTGCACCTTGAGTACTGTGTCCAGTTCTGGGCCCCTTAGCTTAGGAATGATGTTGAGATGATTGAACACGTCTAGAGAAGGGCAGCAAGGCTGTGAAAGGACTGGAGCATAAGCCCAATGAAGAGAGGCTGAGAGAGCTGGGGTTGTTCAGCCTGGAGAAGAGGAGGCTCAGGGGAGATCTTATTGCTCTCTACAACTATCTGAAAAGAGATTGTAGCCTGGTGAGAGTCGATGTCTTCTCCAAGGCAACCAGTTACAGAACAAGAAGACAAAGATTCAAGTTGCATTTGGGGAAGTTTAGGTTAGACATTAGGAAAAAATTTTTCACAGAAAGAGTGATTTGCCATTGAAATGGGCTGCCAAGGGAGGTGCTGGAGTCACCGTCCCCATAAGTGTTTAAAATGAGACTTGATTAGGGACTTAGTGATGTTAGGTAATAGGTCAGACTTGGTGATCTCAAAGCTCTTTTCCAATCTAGTTAATTCTGTGATTCCGTGATTCTGTATTTTAAAACTCAGAGTGCCTGAGAGAAGGGATGCAGCTCTGAGAACACTGGTAGTGAAACAACTGCAAAACTATAAATTAAAAACTGTAGGCAATTCCTTCTATATCTAAGTGCGCATCTCTTTCTGGAAATCAGCCTTGGAAATACGAATACTGAAAGTGTGAAATAGGAAGGACCATCTGATTGAATGAATTGGTAACATACCCTATACCCATAAGGGATAGGACTTAGTTCTCTGAGATGGCCTTCATGTCCACAAGATATAGAGAATTTTTTAAAAATCTTTCCTCAAAATAAATAAATAATTCAAATAAATGTGTCACGTTACTGCAGTATGAAAATTGATCTGGCACCCAAGTTTACTGACTGGTCCTGACAGGGGACAAAATTAGACACCGGGATGAAATAGGAAATAATATCGCTCATTTTCCCTTATAAACTATTTTGAAATCTCTTGGTAAGATCGCTGGATGAAAGCACAAAGTAGAAAAGACTTCTTCTTTGTGAAATCTTTTTCCATTTCTAAAAAAATTTCTTGATACTAATCAAAACACTAATGCTCTGACAATATGTGCAAGAATGCAATTCAATTCTTTGTTTTACTGTATAAATCTTTGATAATGTTTTAAGGCAACTCAGAGGCATTTTCATTTTTCAGTCTTCACATTCCCCTAATGTAGGTTCTTCCTGAGTAATTTCCATACTGTATCGATTGTTGACCATACTAAAATTTTGTTTGCACTTACCTAGATTTCCATTAGAAAGTCTTGCCAATGATAAAGCTGTAGATAACTATATCAAAGTGTAAAAATAATTATATAAACTAAAATTCCTCCACAGATCATCCTCCAAATAAATGCAATCCCATGATATTCTTATGGAAAAAGAAGAAAATATTCAGCCAATTCTCATTAAAAAATTGTAATTTATTAGCTTTTGATTAACAAACCTTAATGTTTCTTATCTTCATTATTCAGTAGATCAGATAATTATTTATAGTGTCATATAATGGTGTTTCTTCATAAAACTCAGTTCATATAAATATGGAAAGTTGGCATCAGTAGTTCAGTCAATCATTCTTGTATGTGGAGAACATAGCAATTTAGTAATGATAAAGTCAGGTTGCTTTCAAGCAATATTTCATGTCTTGCCTACCAACCCACTCAGAATATTTGAACTTTGTTCCACTGGGATATTGTGTGATTGCTGTGCGTGTTTCCCCTTTGGAAACTGTTGTGGGTTTAGCCTATTTGTCTTTTGAATTCTTATCCTCTTCTCTCACGGAGCTAAGGGAGACTGCTGAAGCCATGAGCTTCCCTTGTTGTCTTGGCAACGGAACTGCATCTGCCTTTTCCTTCCCCCAGCCCGACTACAGGACAGGCAGGCTTGGCCCCAGAACAACCCCCGCACCCCCC
>VXBA01002783.1:27015-47866 GCA_013399895.1 Serilophus lunatus | reverse complement strand
CGCACACACCACGCTGCAGAGCGCCGCACACTCCACGAGGGCAAGAGACGGCACCGCAGCGCTGCTACAGGGGGTTCTGGAAGTCATGCGCCCCTACCCACACTCAGCAAAACGGCGTGAGGAGATCTCACCGCAGTTCGTTTTGGATCAGCAAGTGTGGGGTGGGGGCACGCAGTGATGACACCCCGGGAGCGGCAACTGGCAGGCCGGGGAGTCCGTATGGTCCCACCTGGGTGCCACCATGTTTTGCAGTGATGCCCACGAAAGGGGCGGGATAGACAGCTCAGAACTGTTCGCAGACTGGACAAACTGAACCACGCGGGACAGAGATAATGGGGGTTTGAAAGCTCAGCGCCAGCAGGGAACTGGTCTCTTTTGCCCACCGATCCAGACCATGAAAGTGCGCCCAGCCATTGGAGATTGCAGCTGCTTGGCCCCCTCCACATTTCGCTTCGGCACAAGCAAAGACTCCCTGACGAGCCCAGATATCGTAGCAGTGAGACCCATCAGCTTTCAGCTGGTGGCTTGAGCTGTATCATCATCTTTTCCAGCAACATTGTTTGTTTGTTTGTTTTCCCTTTCCCCCTTTCCCGTTGTCTGTGCATCCCCGAGGAGGGTTGCAGGGTGGTTGGAACACGTCCTCTCATGCAGATTTTTCTCCCGGTGTGTGGGTTGTTTCCTGGTTGAGGTGGGTTTCTCTCACAGTTGGGGTCGGTTTTCTCCTGGTGTGTGTGGATTCTCCCGGTGGATTGTGAGATGGTTTTTGAGCAGGTTTTCTTGGGGGGAATTTCTTCCCAGTGTGGGTTTCTTCCTGTGTGTTTGTGTGGTGAGTGTGTGCGTGTGGTGTTGGGAAATCACAGGTCTGTGGTGGTGACGTGCTAAGACAGAAATATTTATAATATATTTATATATATTATACATATTTATATTATTATTTTTCTATGTTTTTTTCTGAAATAAATCTTGTTGCATTCACTTAACGAGCTTCTGTTCTGGGTGTTAAATGTTCTCCATCAAACTGAGACAGAAACTTAAAGAGTGGTCTTGCTGAACTCAGTTTTTCCTGGCATACGTGGTAGCTGTATTTTAAAGGGAAAACAAGGTAAATACTATTGCTCTGAAATTTAAGGCAAGTTAACCTTTCTGATAATACTTGATAAAAGAAAGCTACTTTTACAAAATTATATTTAGTTAATTTATTCTATATTACTACTGATAGTAGGGAATTTTTAGAATCATAAATCAATTCTGTAAATAGGTTTCAGATAGACATAATTGTAAATATTGTTCCTAAGGTTTTTAAGAAAATACTGGAAGAGTGGGATCTTTTTGCTTGTTTTGATGAAATTTCAATTCTGCTAGAAGGTTTTAAACCCACTAATTAGTGTTGAGAAACTCATCTGATCTACTCTGGGCTATTAGGGAACCTGTCTAATTTAGTTGTCTTTCTCAATACTTGAGTGAATATATTTTCATCTTTTCCCTTCCATGTGTAATTCTGATTTTTTACAGAAATAAATAAATCTTCTGATAAATTAAGGGTCTATACTTTCAATTTTTATGATTACATCACCTTATCATCCAGATTCTGTAAAATAAAAACGTGGGCTCATTAATCCCTTTTATTTCACGTCATACCCCAAATTACTTAGTATCAAAAGCATGAGTGTGTCCAATTTCAGTTTCTTTATTCTACTTATCAAGTTGTTCCTGCATGATAATCAAATGTCTGTCCTAGTGATGATGTCTCCTAGCTTTTTTGTCAGACACAATCAAGAAGCTCCTAATTTTATGATAAAGTAGTTAATGAAAACATTAATTAGAACAAAGGCAATAGAAGAAAAGTCATTTTCCACTCACCTCACAGGTTCTACATAAACTTATTGTTTCTTGTTAATCGGTTACTCCTTCATAAATATTTTGACTAACATTTATAGAGTGACTTTTTTTAGGTGTTTTAACGCAGTTCACTGATCTGTTCTTTGTCTCCTGTATTGATAGGGCCTGAATGTATGTATTTTTATCAAGAAATAATTTTAGTATGAGAAGATGATTGCTGATGTCTACTTTTTTCTTTTACATTGCCCTTAGATGTGTTCCTTGAAAGGTCTTTCTTCTTTAATTGCCAGTCTCTTGGTGGCTGTCACACTTCCTGAAGACAAATAGTACATTTACTCCAGTTAAATTCTTTTTCAATGCAATTCAAATTGACAGCTGCTCCCAGACTTGAAAAATCTTTAATGAACAGAAAATTCATACTCAGAAAACTTCCTATTTGTTTTGACTGGCTTATAAAAACTATTTTAATGTCTTAGTCATGCTAACTTCTTTCCTATTCATCTAGACAAATGAATGAGTTTGTATTACCACAGTGTTTTGATACAGCTTTTCCTTTAACGAGCAGATAGCTGGTAATGTTCTCATCCACTTGAAAGTTTTTA
Source organism: Serilophus lunatus (assembly GCA_013399895.1). Classification (NCBI taxonomy): domain Eukaryota; kingdom Metazoa; phylum Chordata; class Aves; order Passeriformes; family Eurylaimidae; genus Serilophus; species Serilophus lunatus. The sequence goes on along the minus strand of VXBA01002783.1, from coordinate 45,425 downwards.
ATGGGCTTTTCCTTTTTATTTTTTATCTCCAATAGTGAGAAACTTCCAACAAAGTAAATACAGGCACCACAGGATAAGTGTCATCTATTCAAGCAGTAACACACTGCAGACCTATGAAACAGCAATTTACTTCTTATGTGGACGATGTATTAAACTCCATTGCATGCTTTTCTGGCAAAAAACTGTAACAGGTGTCACTGATACACAGCACAGACCTTCACAAATACTGTTGGAGAGAGATAAACTAGGGACAAAGTAATACTTTGTAAGTGAAAATCTTGGCGAAGCAACTAACCAGAAGGATAAGATTAATGGATAGTTTGAAAATATCACTTGGCAGTAATTAATTCCTAGGTCTTTTAAAGAATGAGCACAGCAACCCCTGTGCTCCTGAAGACGTCTAACATAGGTTTTCTGTATCTCTTGAGTTCTGCCGTAGGTGTTGCATTCAAGCTGGCTTATGGTACATGTTATACCCTTTAGCAAAACACGATTGCCACTTCTCTAGACAATACCAAGAAATATCCTGTTCACTGTTAATTTCATTACAAAGGATTTATGCCACTATACAAGAAATAAGTTGATTTTCTTCAATATTTGCTTCTTGACTTATTGCAAGTTGGCAAGAACAGCATATCCACAGGCATTCTAGAGCAGTATCTGCACATTTTTCAGGGTGAATATGTCAATCAGAGGCTCTTGAGGGATCTCCCATTCAGGTGTATGAATTATTAGGGGTTTGCTCTGGATCTAGATCAGCTGTTTAGCTGCATCACAGTGCTAGGCCAGCAGTACAAGTAATCTGGCATAGAGATCTACTGAAGTTATGACCTTTAATATAAAGGTATTGAAATCAGTTAACATTGCAGATGGCTAGTTCACTGCTAATATAGAACAAGAGGTGAGTACCCGTGAAAAATAACCTTGTGATATGTTTTTGTGTACAAAACTTGCTTACATTTGGGAAAGTAAATTAGATAATGATATAAACCAGGGTTTTATAAAGATTAGGTAGGCATTTAATATTTAGCTACAATATATTGGTGCAGATATGAAAATGTTACTTATTTACTAAGCTCAGTTCTATCACCTTTTCTCTCTAGTGCTTGAAATATATATTCTTGTCTTAGCTGTTGTGAAGTCATTTTATCAGAGTTTGTTTCCTGTGTCTAGTCAAATAAGAGCTCAATAATTCTTCATAAAACATAAATTACATGCCATGTGCACTATACAAAAAATAAGGTTAAATACAATTAGCATGAAAAAATGACAAGGTATAATAGAAACAGAAGAGTCCAAGAAGAGAAATCAAAAAAGAAAACTAAAAAATGAGGGAAAAACACAGACAAAATCTTGGAATCAAGGTTATTTTTCATCAGAATAAAGACATTTTTCTCATTTGAGACATTCATTTCTGGCATTAGTAAACTGTTAGTAGTAGTTATCATGTTGTGGAGTAGTGGATAAAGGACAGGCAATAAAATAGAACAAGAACTACAGAAGAAGGACCTGCTGCCTTTTCCTGAGTGGAAAAAAAAAAAGAGACCGTAGCTGCTGTTTCCCGGATAACATAAGGTCGTGCTGTCCCACAAAGGTTCCCTAGACACAGATAAGCACCTGCAGCTGGAAGAATGCAGTGATATGAAGGTATCATTGACCAATCTTCAAAAGCGGGCACCAGATGAGAATTGTGGTGACTTTTGACCTGTGACAGCCATCCATCAAGAAGAAATAAATCCTTATCTCACTACTCTAAATTTAGAAAATGTTGATTGTAGCACTCAAAAGAGCCCTCCACATCTCCTTATGGGGAAAAAATGCATATAAAGAAGTCGGATTTTTGAATAATTTGGGAGAAGCTTTATTTCCAACTACAGCTGGGACAGCTGACGAGCTGATTGTCTTCCCTCTCTCATATTGGGAGGCCTGTGTGAGTAGACCTTAACGTATGCACGTGCTAATTGTCTGGTTTAGAAGTTAGATTTTGATTTGCTTTATTTGTAATAGATTGTTTGCTTTATGGTTTGTGCTTATGCGTTGTCTTACATGTCATTACTTAGTTTAAGAGTTATTGTAGACTGAAGTTGTCCTCGAGTACCCTGAACCCTCACTTGTCACAATATGTTTTAATAAAAGTTGTTATTTTGTAACTGTTATAGAGTCCTTTCTAGGATGTGCTAACAGTTTCACTGATGGCTGAATAACGCTTTAGGAAAAACCTCTGAGGCGTCTCCCAATCTGTTGGTGCAGGCCCCTCCAAAAAAGGGAATATCAAACTTATACTCCATTCAGTGAATCTGATTACAGAAAACTTTCTCACATACAAAATGCATCCAGACTGATCGGGCCATTTAAGGTTTTCAATTTCCTGGGTGCTCTGACAGTCAAAAGGTTTGGTTTAAACCTTCCTTTTTTGTGTCACCTCTACACTTGGAACTCTCTATAAATTGAGAAGAAATTTCAATCAGATTTTTCTAAGAATACAATTAAAATAGTGAGATAAGTAGTAGATGAAGCTGTAGCAAGAGTGTACTTTCAAAACCGGCTATAATTAATGTTTCCAGAACTGACTGTTCTTATTTGCTTAATAGATTGAGAGTTTTTTGTTTTCATCCTGTTTATTCTTCTAATTCTGTCTGACAAACAAAGAATTAAATTATAAAACTTACTACATCGTACATGACATATTAATAGCAGAACATAATGTTAAGTTTTTGTGCACTATATTGGTTATATCACTATCTTTGCTTGACTTTATTAATTTTATGGGAGATTTTAGAGGGATGTAATGATAATTTTCAGTCCTCTGTCCGATCTACTGCTATATTTAGTTATCATTCTTACTCTATCCTGGGGCAATGGAGCTCAGTAAAAAAACTTTTGTTGAATTCAATGAATGTTAAATTGTTGTTATATATGGAGCAGACTACTTAGATATTTATTTCACATGATATAAGTATTTCTTGCAACATACAGCTATATTTTTAAGAGTGTAGCAAGGATCGAAATTCCTGGTCACCTGATATTACCAGAAGAATATTACACTTGAAAGAGATGAAGAAAACAGTCATAACAGTTTGGAGGACCAAGTAGTTCATTTTCTAAGTTGTGTCATTTGGAGGCAATTTTAGCAACAGCTTTGACCATTAATACACATGGAGGAGGGCATGTAATGAGAATCTAGAAGAAGAAAATGCTTCTGACTTGGATAGAGTTAACTGCAAAAATTAGATCTGCAAAGTAACTAAGTAACATATTGCTATCAGCTCCTAATCTTTATAATCTGTTGATTCCATTATTCTCATAAAAAACAATTTAGTGGCATTCAGGTGCACAACCAGATAGCCTCAGGTAGCATTTCATCTGTGAACTTGTAAACCAATACTAACACTCTGTCCCATGCACTAAATAATACATGAGGACCCACTCTACTCATAAAGCTCTGTTGACACACTTGAGGAATTCTGATCTAGTTATAGTATTATATATTGTACAGCCATCAGTTCAACTTGGGGCATTGTGAACTAGCTGAGCAGAGAACAGGCAGCTTTTTCTGGGCTGAGTCAGAGTACAGGAAGAGTGCTTTGTACTTCAGCTAGTCTTTTCTCTGATACCACAATTCCATAGCTACATCTAACATCACAGAAGATCAAACAATCATAGCCTGTATGCTAAGGCTGTCATAGTATTTGAATTACTGTGTGTGTACAAGTTTTGGAAAACAATCTTATATATATATTATTTATAATGACTATAGTTCTAGTACTTGAGAAAGGAATTCCTCTGCTGGAAAATGTTGCAGAAATAATATACTCAGAAGACAGAGAAAGGCAGAATTAAATGTTTATAGACAGGATAGAAAATTTTAGAGGCTAGATGAAGGTACATAAAGAATAGTGAAGGAAAACTATTTTAAAGAATAATGTTTATGAAAAAGAAGGTAGATCAAAGAAAGCTACTTTGACAAGGTTTTATTTTCTTCTTTTTTCTTTAAGTCTTTTTGCTCTGTTCTGAAGCAAAATACATACTTTACGTACTTAGTATTGAGAATAAAAACATATACAAAAAAAGGAATAAAAATAGTTTAATGGAGTAAATTTTTTTAAAAAAAAGTGAACTGGGAGCCCCTTGTTTCTTGATTTCTTCAAGTACCTGTGAGATGCTGGATTATTATATTAATTAGTGGGTCAGAACATGTCAGGTGTGTGTGTGGCAGGGTGAGAAGTGGGGAATTGGAAGGGGAGGTCGAATTTCATGAAGCTGAAGTGACGCCATATCCCACATGGCAGTCCCTGCAGCCCCAGTCTGTGACCCTGGAGCAGCTGTCAGTCAAAGGCAGCCCGAGGGAGCACACACACCATGTCCTATAGAACCCCTAACTCAGCCTCAGATTGACTAGCACAGTGGAAGCACTGCCCCTCACCCTACCCTGGACCCCCGAATTGGTCAGTAGACCAGAAGCCCTGCCTGGGAGAGGTGACCACAGTGGGACAGAGCACATAGCAACAGCAACATGTGCTGTCCACCTTTGCTTGAGACCTTCTATCTGGCCATGTGGAAACTGGACTTTCACAGGACTCCAGTTAAAGGTATATAATTTTCTCTTATTCTCTCTTTCTTTACTTCTTTTAATCTCCTTTCTTAATATTTTGCATAACTTGAGACTGCGCGAGCTGGAGTCTGCTGAGCTGTATGGGTTAGCATATGTTAAGTTAATGCTTTGAGGAATGCTTTGTTTTGGTTGTATGTTACCATTTAAACTTTTGCCAAGATCTCATATTTTCTAAAAGTTTACTAGTAAAAGTACCCTCTGAGAAAATGTATGTAGCATTTCTCCTTTGTGTTCTCTCAAAGGGCGTTAAAAGAACCGAAGTCTCTTCTAACATGCCCAGAGGGCAGATAGTGTTGGAGCCTTGTATATTTTTAAAGTAGAACTGCTTTGGTAAGCTCATAGCTTTAACACTTGGGGTCTTACATTACCAAATTTCTCATTTTATTTTTAGCCATTATATGGCTTATTTGGGGCTTTTTTTGTGTACTTTATTGAAGAGTAGATCAGTAGAGCAGATATTACTGGAACTAAGTTTGAGAGCTAATGAAAGAGGAACATCTCCAGCAGCAGCAGCAGAAAAAAAACCCATAATACCTCTTTTCACAATTTAATTTCTTTTTTTTTTTTTTTTCCTGGAACATTCTGTCAAATAAAACTTCTCTTGGAACACACCTAATGCAATGCATCTGAATCATCTATCTTGGTGTATCCTTCCCTAATTAGTATCTTCTCCACGTGTGTGGAATCTTAACATTGGCAAGTGTTTAACAGCCCCACGAGGGACCTGTTAAACTGCTTTGGAGAATGTTCTGTTGCTCCAATGTCTTTGGCACAATAGAAACCTATGTGACCTATAGGAACTCAATGATATAGATATTTAATTATAAAAGTGTGCTCTGGGAAAACAAATTTCAAGTATCAGCTACACTTTCTCCTATGGATGCACAGTTTTAAGACCAGGCAACAAATTAAGTTGATTGTTGTTTTGAGGTTGTTATTGAGATAGGATATGGCCTACATTTACTAACAGTAATCAGACTATCACAAAAGAAAGATTTTTTAATTTAGAATATCACATTCGTAATTTTTAAACACAATGTCACATCATTGCAGAAAAAAAATTTCATTCTATCTAAAAATTTTGAATTTTCAAAAACTCACTGTATTTGAAATGTATTCACCAACTTAGTATCACAACTGTCATATAGAAAGGGATGGGAAAACTCCTGTGTTGGACCCAGCTGAAATAGAGAAGCCATCTTTAATCAAGATAGTGGGAAATAAAAGGAAAAGAAAAAAAGAGAGGTTTATTTATTGGAGTTACAGGAAAAGTCTGATCTTCAGTTTTGTTAGGCTTACATTTGCTAAGTCATTCAGGGAGTAGCTTATAAGATATCAAAAATGTCTGAAAGTAAGAACAGGTATTGACGTCTTGAGAGTTATATGCTTAGAAAGGACACCTGAAAGGATATGCTTTGAATATGACACACATATAGTTTTGAGAGGTAAAGGAAGAGTCATGTAGGTACAATAATGAAGAAGACCTATCCAAAAGATACACGCGATAAAAAAGAGGAGAACTAAGTACAGAACTGTATATCTGCCCTGTGTGAGTAATGATACAAAAAATAGTTTTCAGTGATGTTTCAGAAATAAAGGGAGACATTGGATACAACACTTGGCCAGAAAAAATAGTATTGGACCCTATAAGCGGAGCATTCACATTCTTTGGCAAAAAGATCATCCCTGTGGGACAGAACTACGAGAAACTCTAAAGTTCACTTTTTTGAAAGTAACTCAGTTTAGATAATATTTGATATTGAGGATATCTAAAAAGAATTTTTAAAGGAATGTTATCCTGAGTGGCAAATAAGTATATACCTGTGCTATAATTTCAGTGCTTTACATGTTCTTCTTAGTGCTCTTAAACTCCAAAACAGAAATAACACAGATGCAAAGGATGTTCTACATTCCAGTATAAAAGCAGTCACTATGGAAACTACCTGAATAATTTTAGAAAGTATGTTAATAGTAACTCAGAGGGGACATTGCATCTTCAATCTCTTCCTACTAAATAAAGTTGCAATATTATTACAATCTGTGTGCCTGCAAGGGGGATTGAATGTGTTGAGTAGTATGAATTGCATCATAACCCCAATTAAGGTTTGGAAGCAGATTTTTTTTTTTTGACATTTTCAGTCTTACACTTCATGCATAATCTGAAAGGTCAGAAACTTCTGGTAAAGTCACTTTGGTGTGTTAAATGTGTCTGAACTAAAGAAAAACTGCAAATGTAATATGAAAGCTTCGGACAAAAAATCACTGTGACTTAAATAGCCAATATATTGCCAGGTAATTCTATTAATTTAACTGGGCTATGCTCTGGACATTAAATTCAAGACATTTCAGGTCTTGTGTCAGGGTATTAATTTCAAAAGTTTGTTCATTTATTACAAAAGGTTTCATTAAATAAATTCATGTGAATTCACTTAGCTTTTGGCTGTAAATTACCATAATTTTTAAAACACTTCTTTTTATATGATCAAATTCAAATTTCTCAGTCTTGGAGAGTAAGTTATTCTTTCTTTTTTACATTTGGGTAATGTTTAGTCATTAATATGATAATAAAGAGCAGGAGAGAAAGAAGTGTGAAAAATAAGATTAATTATTAAACCATATTCCTTAAAGAGAATGGTTTTTGGAAAATATGTTCTGGGAAAACCATTTAGCTTTACTTAAAAACGTAGCAATTATGAATTGTATGTCCAGGAAAAAAAAACCCAGTTGTTAATGGGTAAGGAGGGATACTTATGAAACAGATTGCATCTAGAATATCACAAAAGAATCTCCAAGCTCTCCATTATTTAATCTCTGTCCTTTCCTGATATCTGTTCTGGTTCTAGATAATAGGATTACTAATGACTAAGAACACTGTTGCTTAAACATTCCAAGGGATTTTTTAAAAAATGTTGCAGAGTATTGTATGAATTATTATTATGTATAAAAGTTAAATTTCCTATGGTATGTTAATTACTTCAAACTTATATCTCTAGAGTAAAAAAACCTTATTATACTTCAGGTAGCAAAGCTTGGTAAAATTTTCAGGACTACTGCAATAGAAGAGAGTTCTTTGAAATCCTGTGCCAAAATAAGAGGGTAGATAAAGCTCAGTAAAATTCTGTAGTGGGAGCTATAGTTGCTTTCTGCTGCATGGTATGGAAGATCTGTACTGATAATAGATTGTTTACTCTCTGAAAATTTAAGTAGACATTTAAAAATAGGGAATCCATATGTCGCAGTCTGTAGAATTAGAAATACAGAGCTAAAATTTTCATCAGACTTGAAACATCAGGTTCCACAGTCTGCTTTAGCACTGTATGTTTCACTTTAGGAAAAGCAAGAAAATCAAAAGAGTTTACTATAATGAAAGGTACTTATCAAAGAGTTTTCAGCAGCACAAAAGTGTTTTCAGCACAGTTAGTCTACTCATCATAGCCATTCCGTAATTATCTTTATTTTCCACAATTACCTTTATGTCAGAAATTCTTTTTGACAAATATTTTTCCTTACCAACAAATTGACTTGTGTTCCCATGGTGTTATGGGATGGGGGCCAGAGAGGAAAAAAAACCAAACCCTTTTTCCCCTTTGTTTCCCTGGCTGTGGATTGGTGAGGGTGCACTGGGCTGTCCTCTCCCTGGCTTTTTTTTTTTTTTTCTTTTTATTCCCTGGTGTCCAATTCGGCTCTCTGGCTGAGTTTGGGGGGGCAAAAGGAGTTCTGGACAGACCTGCTCTGCCCAGCGCTTGCTAGGGTGGAGTGGCAGAGCCCCCACTGTGCCTCCAGAAATGGTGGAGAGGCATGTTCCCTCTCCACAGCTGTGCCTGCTAGGCATGGACAGGGTGTGCTGTTGAACCCCTTTTCCCTGGTTTCCCATCAGTTCTCCCAACCCAGGAGATATCAGTAAAAAGGGGCAGGAACTTCCTGATTCCACACAAAACCTGAGAAAGAGAAAAAGACATCGTAAAAGGATCTACAAAGTCACTATTTAAGGCAGTCTGACACTGGTACGTGTCAAGGAAAGACCCTTCCCTCAGCGGTGCTTGGAAAGGGACTCAGCATGACCTCGCAGCCCTGCCTCCTCCTGACAGTCTCTGACATCGCCCATTCACCATATCCAGCCACCAGGATCCCCCAGGAAGGACACCACAGACACGACAGCCCCCTAGCTCACAGTGGTCTCTGCACCAGAGCTCCTGGTTCGCGTGGCTCCCTATCTAACCCCCTTCCCTGTGCTACGGTGTCCCTAGTTCCTCTTGACCCCCAGATTGGGTGCTGGGGGGCCACCCTGCACTGCAGAGGGTTCTCCCTGGGTCCAGTCACCACCATCTTGTTCGCGCTTGGTTCCTGTTCCCTCTGGGTGCTCCCCCTCCGACGCCCCCTGCCGGCTGGAAGGTGCAACTGCAGCTCCTGGGCTCCCAAGCACCATCAACTGCCCGGAGGAGTCACTGCATCTCCTGCGCTCCCAGCACCTCACAGCTGCTCAACACCCAGGGCACATGAGGGAAAGAGGGACAGTTGTTGTTTTCGAAGACAGTGGCTGGTTTTTTTGTGTGGATTTTCTTCTGGTTCATTGCTTCCATACGAAATACACATTGGTTCACCCATACACATATCTATGCACCGATCCATACCCATAAGTTCAATAAAATTGTTCCTTTTTTGCTATACATCTCTCATCCATTGTTTTCGCCCCCTACTGTCCAAAACTGGGACACATGGTTACACACAAACCAACAAATCTGGAAAATGAGAGAAATAAAATTCTTCTTGACTCAAGAATGTTACATGATGTAATTAAACTGACACTAAATCTGACTTTGGTACAGGGGAATACACGTAAAGTGCTGAGTGGCATTTAGTCACATCTCAACAATAATAAGATAAAGTAGATGACTTGAAGTCTTTTCTAATAAATGTTTTTAAAAAATACTTATTGTGCCACAGATAATGGTTTTCCAATAACACACCTAAAAATATTACTTACAGAATGCATGAGTGCTCCATTTTTCTTTCAGTCCCTGGATCACACTAAGCGCATTGTCATACTGTTTCCAAGTGCCTAACTATTTGAATATTTTCAAAGATACATGTAAGTATTCTGTGCCTCAGTTGTTTGCTCACTAAACTCATCCCAGCTTGTGGTGGAGTTTTTCTCCTTAAACGTAAAATAACTTTCAGGCTGATATGCTGCTGGCCCTAAGAGACCTCCTTAAAGACTAGAAAACAATGCTCAACTGAAGATGGGAGGAGCTAGTAGATCTTTTCAAATATTTCCTTGAAAATAGAGAGGAATGGAGCCAAACAAACAGAAACAGCACTCTACCACAAGTTATTGACTTGTTCTTGTCAGTTTACTCCTCACTCTGTCAAGATGCTCAGTTACTTGTATTAGAATCTATAGTGAAGGTAGGTTATGATCCTTTGATCTCTAAACTCACTTCTAGTACTATATATAGTACTAGACTATATAGACGATACAGTCTATACCTTACTTAGAGTCCCACAGTCTATCATTTAGTTTATTTCTAGAATTCTATGTCTGTATTCCTTGTCTACATTTACATTTTTCAAGTGTTGGGAAGGTATAAGTAAACAAATACATCTGAACTTGTAGTTGTTCAAGATGCTCTTTCTTAAATGTTTATAAGTCTGTTGATACAGCATGGTTTTAAGATTATTGACTTATGATGTCAATGTGAGATGAAGTTTAGTACTTTCCTTTGTCAGTCTTTGAAGACTGACTTTGTTCAGACATCACTAAATTTGTCTCTTCCAGGCAGGTTCCTTCATTGGGAACTGCTGAAAATTTATTTATCTTTTCCTAAGGTTTGTGTTTCTATGACTTCTCTTTATATGTCCCTAATTATATGTTCTGTAAGTGTTTCATTCCCCAAAAGCCTTCCTAAGATGCAGAAAGGAAATAAAAGGCTTGTCTATTTACTTTTAAGTAAATTACTTGTTCATGAACTGTAGAGAAATATAGGAGAATTTGTTTTTGTCAAGTGTATTAGAACTAAAATCCTGTATGTTCTTACACAAAGTTCTTGTAAAACTTGTGCAGTGAATGGACTGAACTACCAAGTTCCGTTATTATTATTAGATGTTTATGAGAGATGGCTTCTCTACAGAAACTTTGATAACATTTACAAAAGCACTCATTACAATGTCATTTGCATTAAAATTTTTTCATCACTTTGCAATATCAGTAAAACCATTGACAAATTGCCTCAATTTGATGATGGTCAAAATAATGCTATGATATTTCTTCAAACACTCTAGGTCTTGCAAATTCTAACATTATTACATTTGACATCTAATAGAAATTTTACATCAAGTTTCTTATATTAATGTTACAAAAGGAAGCAAAAGTGCTCTGAACAAAAAGTCCTTTTCAAGATAAATCAGTTCATTTACGAGTTGAGTTGTTTGATTGTGTTTAGGTCTGGACCCTATTGTTTGAATAGTATATTGCAGTACTTTTCCTCTGAAAATTGGTGTCATTTTTAGCAGATGATGTGCAATTCAATATCAGGTGCTTTGTTTTGATTTTGAATGTAATAGCAGAGAGAGGCTGACAGAAGTTCACATCAGTTCTCTTGGTCTAAACCCAGATTCCTAGATGTATAATATCCTCATCGATCCAGAACAAAACTGATGTACTATTGGAGCACATAAGAAACATTTTCAAACATTTTTCAAATCTGAGGTTATCTTCCACTGAACCCATGTTTTTACTACCAGATTCACAGAAATAATGCTATTTTTAGCTCTATTCTAGGATTTATGGGTGATGGAGCAATTACAAAACATCCTTGCAGCTTTTAAAGGTTGGTAGAAATAAAACATCAAGGTTACACACTTACGTCTGTAAAGTGTGACAGCTCATATGGCCTAGACAAGGCAGTTTTTTGGTTCTGCAGCCAAAAAAAATACAGAGTAGCTGTTTAACATCCTCTAGAGCTGACAGGGCTTAGTCAGCCTGTATGCACCTCCTGGTTGTAACCAACAAATCATAATTGTGCTCTTTAGTTTACAGACTTTCCATAAATTAGTCTTGTTGACAGAGCAGTGGTAGAGAGAGCACTGTACTGTCCAGCACTGATAAGTTGAAGGCTTTAGTGGATTCCCAAATCATTTAAGGTGGATAAGGATCATAGATCATCAAAAGGAGAATCACCAAACATGGAGGTCTTGCATCTCTTGTGATTATGGCTTTGTATCTGTTCCCACATCATGTTATTCCTTAAGAAGAGCTTGATCAGTTTTACAAGACCAGAAAGTGGCACTATCTCTTAAAGCTTTGTGTTGCCACTGGAGCTAAATGAGCCTGTAACTCCTTTCATTTTTCTGTCTCCTCCACCCTGATAATATTGAACAGGATTAGAGTATAATGCATACTCCAGAGTCAGGTATTTTATTTCCAGGATAAATTTGATTTTCCAACTATATTTTCATTTCTTATAATACCTAAGTTTTGAAACATAAAAATCAATATATACATGCTCTGTGATGCTTGCTCTGTAATGCTTGATCACAGTATTACAATATCAGCAAGGTTGGAAGAGACCTTAGAGAGCATCAAGTCCAACCTATAATCAATCTAACAGCAACCCTGTTGATTTGTGTTGATTTCTTAGTGAAGTACAATTGTTGCATACTTGAACTAGCAAATAGAAAGAAATTATTTTTTGCAGTTAGTCTCACCAGCACTGCCTGCCAATGCCTCTCCTGCAGTGCAAATCAGATATACTAAGTGAGCAAACGAGATTTTTTCACTGCATGTATAAGCATATGGCTGTGCATTCCTAATAAAACAGCTGACCACTGGCATGTGGCATGAATGTAGCAGTTTACCAGACTATCATGTGCTGTCTTCTGAAAACTGGTTGCAAAGCAGGAACATTCTGCTTCGTAATTCTTTATTAAAAGCTCTGTACATCTGCAGGGATTTCTGTTGTGTGCAGCAAGCAGAGGCAGGCAAACAGTCTCTGGAACACCGGCGCTGGGTCATCAGCTGCTCATCTGACTGAGGAAATAAAAAGTCAGGGTGCTGTAAAGTGAAAAGAAATAGCTTTTGACAATCCACTGTTGTGGAACACCAAATATCTGTCATTCATATGACTCCTATAAACTGAGTCAAAAAGCAAATTAAATGCTCAAATGAACCTTGAGTATTATATAGATAGTCTTGAAACAAATTTATGCTTTTGCTACATACTTTTGAAGATAGAAGCAGAATCTACCCTTCTTGAAAAGAGGTTTACAGCTCTTAGTTCTTCTGTTGTGAAATTTTCTCATATTGCTTTAAGGCATTGCGGGTTGTACGTCATTTTTAAAAGATCATTTGAACCAGTCATTGTCCTCTTTGAACTCAGAAATGGCAACAATTTTCTGTTGTTTCTCTGAATTAGTAAATACTGAGTTAGTTTGTGTTGTAATTTAATTGTGTTCCATTTTGAAGTATTCTACTTTAAAGTTTGAACTACTGGAAAAACCTGTTTTCAGGTTATTAAACTCACTAGCTAAAAGGAGGAAGATAAGACTGCTTACAGTGCACTTATTGATATAACCATTAGATGACTGTGGTACTGGGAAGGAAGTAAGGAAAGAATTCACCTACATTAATTGTTCTTCAATTTGTCTTTAGTTCATATTTTTGAACAAGATAAAAAGGGCTAGAAATATTTTTTAGTAATGCATTTAATTAAAAATCAAAATTTTTGACAGTATAAAATGGAAGGAGAATATGGCCTTTATTTGAAAATGGACCATGACAGAATTCACAGATTCCCTCATGCTAGGTAATCTGTCTTATTTATTCCTGCCTTCTTGACTCTTCTCCTTATCGTTCATACAGTAAGTTAGAACTGCAAAATTAGGGGTATTATATTTTGCTGCTTCTCCAAATAACGAGGCCTACGTTGTGAGTTCGGTTTCCGCAAGTCACAGTGGAAAGCAGTCCTCCCTTATACTGTCATACAGTTTGCAGAAGCAGAAATCCCTGGTGGAAGAATGAGTAGGCAGCTGCTAATACCTGTCCTGTTCTTAAACAGCCTTGGGTACACTCAGAGAAGAAAATTTAGCTGCCAAATGATTTTGCATATTTCTTTCCCAGTCCTTTAACAGTTCACTGCTTCACATCTAGCCAATGTCTCTGCAGAAAGGTTTTGAAAGCATTTTGAATTGTGAAGTGCTTTCAGTAATATTGAAACCTTGAAACATCTTGGCCAGCAGTTTTGTCAGACTGGAAACTGAAAATGCCATCATATTGTTAAAGCATTTCATTATATTTGAATTGTTGTACCTTCTGAATGAAAGGCAAAATACTACTTATAAAGGTCTGATCTTGTGAGCGATGGCAGCTCTTATTGTCATTGTCTGGTTCTGCTGCTTTTAACTTGCTTGTGTTAGCTGTAGATTATAAGCTGAAACCAACCAAACAAAAAGTGCATTTCAGGTATCTTTGATGCAGGATAGCAAAATTCAGAATACTCTATTTCTTTTTTTCATGACTGAGTGTTCATGACTTTAAAGGTCAAAGGATTGGCAAAATTCAAAAGTAAAAATCTTGTATTCAATTGTAAGATCTTTCCCCATTTAGTAATCTTACAAGTTAGCAAATTCACACCATTGTTAAAGTGATTTTTGTTTTTACCTACACACGGTGCTGTTACTAAGTTCTTCTGTTAGAGAATAAGGCTCAGTTAACTAAGGATAAAAAAGATAAATTTTTGCCTTTAGAACTGTGTTTGTCTGACTCTACTGAATGGTTGTGTTTTAAATCCTCAATAACTTTATTTTTGGTACATAACTTCAGATATTGATTCTTGTAGATACTTGCAGAAACTGATTCGTTAATTAAAAATATTTTAGTTCACTTAAGTCATATGATTTATATGACTGAAGTAAAATAAGAAACAATTCAATTAATTGCTTAGTAATTTCTTTATGTCAAAACTGAGATCCCCAGTTATACCCTGGAAGAGTTTGTGAACTCACATGTCTAATAGGTACAGTATAGAATTACAACTGAAATGATCAAACAACTTTGAAAACGACCTAGGGCAGATTGTACTGCAGTCACATAATTCTGGAGGATGCCATACGCTGGAGGATATAAAGTGCTATTTACTGCTATTTTTTGACATCTTTGAACAGAAACTTCTCTATACCAGGAAAATAAATAGTATGCCCATATTGATTCAGACTAACAATGAAAGTAAATGAGACAGTCATGGTTCCCTTTTTATCATCTCCCAGCTTCCAGCAAGTAGTGAATCAAACAATTCGTGAATTGGATGTAGTCTCTTTGTATTGAATAGGTACAGATAGATTTCTTTTTTTCACCATTGGTTTTCTTGTTTTCTGAATTCATGTACATTTTTGTCATCTACATCAGTAGTACTGTCTAGTTGCATGTTGAATGAAGTACACCTTTTATTTTCAACGTCTCCTGCTATTTTGTTTGCTGCTCTCTTTTTTTCATGCTATGAGAGAATCAGTAATCATCCCCTCCTCAGGTTATTGTCCTGCCTATGACAACTTTGTAATCAATTATTGCATTCTTTTTGTCAAGTTTTTAGTTGATAAGAGCCCTCTTTTTACCAGCAGCTGTTCCGAGACAGACATTATGGTCCTTTGCTTGTCCTTGTTGCCCTTTTTTTCATTTGTGGATGAAAAAGGATGACAAGTACTAAAGAGTGTTATTGAAATATTTTGATTTGGTTTGTTTTCCTTATCAATAGTTCTTAATATTAATTACTATTTTACTGTTTGTCACTGTAAGATAGAAATATGATAATTTAAATTTTACAGGGCAAATGAACAAGAAGATAATTTATGAACATGTGCACATTATTTGATGTGTGTTAGTCATACTGGTGAGAGGTTATCCAGGTTTTATATTATATTGGGTGGGAATTAAATATGAACAATTTACAAGATGCAGATTAAGAGGCCTTTTACGTCAGTATAAACAGTACACATGGATATTATTTTACATTGTAATGTTTCCTCATTGTGATCCACCAGTTTGTTACATGCATGTGACTGATCAGTACTCAGTTTTTCTATTTACTTTCAGGCAGAAATAGCACACAGTTAGACTGAAATGCTTATTCATATTGGTGAATAACTGCAGGTACAGTTAAAAACCAAGACTGTTTGAAAAGCCGTTGTAATGGGTTAATCTTGGCTGGCCACCAGGTGCCCACAGTCACTTTAACCCCCTTTTTTCCCCAAAAAAGTCAGGCAGGGGAAAAGAATGAGATGGTAAACGGCGGGTTGGGATAAGACAGTTTACTAAAGCAAAAATGAAAGCAAAGCAGAGCCTGCACAAAAGCAAAGCATTAATCTAATCTCTACTTCTCATCTGCAGCGATGACCAGCCACATCCAGAGAAGTAGGGCTTCAACACGTATAGTGGTTCTCATGGTGAGCCACTATGGGAGACTGTGGATGCCCTCCCCTCTTCCTGCTTCTCCCCAGCTTTATATCTGAGCTGACGTCATACGGTATGGAATATTCCTTTGGTCAGTTTGGGTCAGCTGGCCCACTTGTGTCCCCTCCCAAAATCCTGCTGTCAGTTGGAGAAGGGACACTACAGTCCCAGTACTGTGCTCAGCAGTAGCCAAAACACTGGCATATTATCAGCACCACTCCAGCCACCAACGCACAGCACAGCACTGTGAGAGCTGCTGTATGGGGAAATGAGCTCCATCTCAGACAGACCCAATACAGCCATAGATAAAATGGGCCAAATTACCATTATTGATAGAGACAGTGTTTATGATAACTAGCCTGAGGACTAGGGCAACGGTCAGAGATAAAGGTTTTTTATGTAATTTTGACTACAAACCCCATTAAAGACTGGAAATTTGTTGTTATGCACACCAGTTTCTTATGGTTTTGGGGTTTTGGATGGTTTGATCCTTCTAGGACATTTGTATTTCAATGCAGCATGAGTGAAATCATTTAACTTCTCCTGGAAATTCTTAGAGCTCTGGAGGAGATTTGATATTGAAAAAGAGGATTCTACATTGGATTTTTTTCTTTTCTCTGATTGATGGTGCCTTTTTTTAGTATTCAAAACGTGGTTTCAAGGAGAAAGAGAACTGATTTTATATTTATTTTCTTCCCAACTTTGCAACAGATTCAAAATGGCCTTATTATTGATGTTAATATCCAGTCCAAACTGAAAATAAAATGAAAGTACCATTTACAGGAGGCAGTACAAAGTCTGCTACAGTGCCATACACAATTTAGGAAAAAGGAGCTCAAAACTGAAGCCAAATATAGAGCTTTCTGTTGTGCTTTCCTGAGCATGCCAAACCAAAAAAAAAAAGCTATTTAAGGCCAGTAAGCACAACAAAACTAATCTCTTACACATGTTGTTGCTGCATTATGAAACAAAAATAACAGTAGTAATTCTCCATTGTTCAGTAATATTCCACTGGCCTTTACAATATATAAATAACAGCAATAATTCTCCATTGTTCAGTAATTTTCTATTGGCCTTTACAATGTAAGCATCTGTTAGGGTAACTGTGAAATAAACAAGTTTCTGAATGCTTTAGTTAAAGTAGAGGTAACATAAGCATCCAGGTTTTTTTATAAGAGATGCTGAATAAAGGCACTCTATAACCAGATGTAAGCACGCTGCTCAAAAGGCAAGTTAGACCTCCACATGATCAGTGGAGACCACCAAGAGACCACCAGAAGACCCCTAGTGACCAAATAAGGACTTCTAAAGAACTTCTTAGAACCAATTAATATATGTATGAACTTTATGAGAGAAGTAGTGAATATATAAGACATTTGCTGAACATGTAAAATTGTCACTAAATATTAGCTACACTGAGCCAAGAATGAGGCACACACATGATTAGAGGAGCGATCCTGCTGTGTGTGTCCAGTGCTGGTAATAAGGAATGCCTGAACACTAATGCTTACAAATTGAGTCTTAGGGGTTCCTTATTTGCTGATTTATGGTAACAAAAGGATCACAATTTTTTCCTCCTGATCATCCATTAACAGAAACAGCAATGATGTAGTTGGACAGAGAATTCACTACTCTAGAAATGATCAATAGAATATGAAATTACTCTAGAAATGATCATTAGAATATGAAATCCCTTAGTAGTTTCCATGAAATACATTTTTTCCTCTTTATTTCTGTAGTGGAAGATGCATGTGTACAGACTTTACTCCTGGATTCTGCTCAGTTGTCAATTTTTTGTTGCTACTCTACATTCTCACATTTAATTTATACAGAATTTGTATTATATATGTATTTGTATACACAGATATTTAAAATTCAACATCATTAAATCTCCAATATTTATCTAAACTACCAAGATTAAGAAATCCTAACCTGCAAAAATAGTTTGGGAACATTTGCAAATCATGTTCAAATCAATTCTTCCTTGAAAGTCATCACAATAAAGTAAAAAGCCTTGAATATTTCAAAATTAGGACAAATCACTCTAGACGAACTTGTCCTTCAACTGATCTTAATGTCACTCATTTATTTTTTTTTTTAAATGAACCTGAAATTGAGAATTGCAAGTACTAAAAGTCATACAATCAGATTAGGAGAATTTATGTTCATACTAATCACAGTGAGAGTGATCTCCCATTGGAATGGGCTGCCCAGGGAGGTGGTGAAGTCACTATCCCTGGATGTGTTTAAGGAAAGGTTGGATGGTGAACTTAGTGACACGGTTTAGATGATGGAATGGTGTTCGGTAGGTTGATAAGTTAGTGTAGTGGGTTGAAAAGGGAGGGGGGGGTGCAGGGG
>VXBA01002783.1:0-26491 GCA_013399895.1 Serilophus lunatus | reverse complement strand
CGTGGCTTGACTCAGCCCACCTCCATCGGCATTGGAGCCACACGAGCACAACTACAGGTTGAAAGCTTCCCCAAATAACATCCTGGGTTGGGGGGGGGAGAACCTTTCACTGTGTTGTTGTTTTTTTTCAGAGATTCCAGAAGAAAGAGAAAGTGGCTCTTCCTTTTCCACTGCCTCTCTGTGGCCAGTTTGGCTGGCCTTTGAAAGCAGTTCCCTTATTCCTTTTTTCTTGGTTTTTCCTTTTTGTGGTTTTGCCGGGTGCTTGTTTTATGTGTTGAGTCTGGGGTTCCCTAAACTGTGTTTTCTTTGAGCTCCAGACAAATAAAGTGTTTCGCTGTTGTCACATTCTGTCATTCTTCTCGTCATTACTAAGAGTGCCCCCTAGTTAATATTGTGGTGCTTAAACCACCACACGTTAGGTAATAGGTTGGAGTTGATGATCTCTAGAATCTTTTCCAACTTTGTTAATTCTGTGTGTAATTCTGTGCACAGTTATTTCTAAGTCAGATGTATTCACTGAAGCAAAGTAACTATTTCTAAGTATGATGAAGTGAATGTTACAATTTTTAAATTATAATATGTATTTGAAAAAATTGTGTAGGTAAATTGATTGCGCGCAATTAGCAACAAACATTTCAGAAAATGAATGTGCATTGGGGTGTTTTAATTATCTGTATCTAGTTCATTTAGAAAAAATATTCAAACTACTAAGGAACTATTGTGATAATATCCTATGGGAAAAAAAAGTTTCGAAATCTCTAATTTTCCAAAGTAATCTCATTTTAGAACACAGTGGTGGAGCCATTTCAGAATAAAAATGAGATGCAAAAATTTGCAATTTTCATCTTGCTCTGTTGCTGAGCAGTTTGTAAAACTCAGTTCTTAAATTCTTCCTTTAACATTTGCTAGACTGGAAAAAAGTGGGGTTTTTTTGGTTTTGACCTCATTTCTTCTCCCTTGATTCTGTGGCAGCTTGTGTAGAAGTAAAGGCTACTTCAAACTGCCTGCCTTCAACCACTCAAATAAATGTGGCAGACGAATAACATCATAAAGAATGCATTGATAGGTTGGGAGTATGCAATGTCATAATCTTCTCACACATAAATATCTTCAATTCAGAATCTTTTTTAAAAGGAGAAAAATGTACTAAAAGCAGTTGTATTGCTAAAAGCTGTTGTATTGACTAGATTATCCCCTTTGATGATCACACAGATGCTACCAAATCACCTATTCAGGCAAGTGAATAAAAAATTTTTTCCTATATAAAGTGAAAACTCTCTAGTGTAGGATAAAGCATTGAAATATTCAGTTCAGAAATTAAGATCTTTTATCTCATAGAGCATGAAGTTATCTCAGTATGGAGGAAAAAACATTTTGATATTTTTCTGAGGTTTAATTAACTTTTGATTAATATTTTTACTTTTAAACTGAGCTACCCTAAATAATAACAACTTCAACTTAAATTTATGTGTTTACTTCATGTGAATATATTCCAGCTCTAACATTTCTAAAGGCTGCATTAGAGATTTTAATGTTTAAACACTTCCCCCATAATTAATGTGCATGCACACACACATAAATTTGTACATCCATTCCCTTTATCATAGTTTCAGTTTTTTCTTTGAGAAAATATTAAGGTTTGTGGTGGAAGTAATTGGAAGGGAGAGTAATAATTTGAAATCTGATGGATATCAGCTTGTAAAGAATTTGAATGGATTAAATATTGTATTTGTATTTTAGTGTTACAAAACATCTAATTAAGCATTCTGCATAATATGAAAAATATTCAGTTTGCTAATGTTTTCCACAGAGCTATGCTTTCAGGAATTTTTAGGACTGAAAAATGAACTGCAGTTACCTTTCCATTCTCCTGTTTACGACAAGGAGGAATTAATTTTTGTTGTTGTTGTTATTTACTGTGAAGAGGGAAGAAGGAGGTAGATAACTATTTTCTTGGATGCCTTTTGGATGATTTTTATTTATTTACTTTTCTTAGATATGATATATTTGAACAAGTTAAAAGAATTTACAGCATTTTTTTTCCTCCCTTGTTAGCACAGAGTTCTTATGATGGTCACTTTGATTTTGGCACTAAAGGGATCTTATGATAATGATGATAAGTTACTGTGACAAGGTGTGGTGGTTTGAACCAGTTTTTATTGTCTCAGGGGTGTACACAATAAAGATGATGGAAGAGTGAACAAAATTGACAGCAAGGGAAAAGTTTATTACGTGGAGTTTAAAATAGGGAAGAAGGGACAACCCACGGGGACTCAAAATTTACACAGAGAAACGCTCGACACGCAGAAAACACAAAAGGGAAAAAAGGGACAAAACCAAAAGGGAAACTGCTTTCCCAGCTACGTGACTAGCTGAGAAAATGGGGGGAGGGGTAGGGAAGCCATCTCCCTCCCTCCCTCTCTGCTGATATCACTCCCAGCTCTCGAGGTCTGCTGCAAAACACAAAAAGAAGTGAAAAGTGACCCTCTCCCAGGACACCTCGGGAAGGGAATACTTGCAATCAAGCTGGAATTCACTACAGCACTGAGAGGAATGGGTGGAGTCACACCGCGGGGTCTGAGGCCCGGGAGGAGAGGAGCCGTGTGCTTCGCCCCTGGACCGAAAGCCGAAGAGAGGGAGGACCTCTGTGCTCGGCCTTTTAAGCCCTCCAAGTCTCACGTGAATCTCGCTGTCTTCTTTCTGGCCAAGCTGTCTCCCCATTGGCCAGTGGAGCGGAGCCCCACCTCCTTTCCAGCATCTCGACCTCAGCGCCCCATCCTTCTCTTAAGGGAAACAGGATTTTACACACAAAGTAGGTGGGCGCTCCTACACATTCTGTCCCTTCCCAAAGCCCAAGGACCCCCCGCAAGACCACCCCGAGACCCGAAGCCCCCCTTGACAACCCTAAGAGACCCTAGCAACCCTCAAACCCCCACACAAGGGAGAAGTATTTATGCGTAAAAAAGAAGCAATATTTAAGGAAAAGTTCTTCACAGGTTTGAGAAATATAATTTTAGTGGAAAAGATAAAGAAATATGCTGCTTTTCTCTCGTAGGATAGGTACAGTCTGAGAGCAGAAGGTTTTCAGTAAATCACCACGAGACACAAAGAAAGTAATCAAAAGTATAGAATCTGTAAACAAAGAGACTTCCTCACAGTCTTTTTTTATCCAGACACAAAGAGCTTTTCTGGACACATAGAATTTCTGAGGAATCAGACTACTGCATGAAATTACTTGGCTATCTGTTCTTGTTCCATCAGCTAAATGGAGCAAGAAGTTTTTATCGTCTTTATAAAAACGGTCTCCTAGGTTTAACTTTTGGTCTGTGATAAATTGAGCATCATAGCTCAATTCCAGAGACAGTTTTCTTAAACAGAAGACACACACACTGCACTCCTCTAGACTTGATTTTCCATCACCATCACATTTTGTCTATTTCTTTTCTTAATGTGGCATCATGTTTTTCCAGTTTATGTAGTCTTATTAGTAATGCCAATTTCTAAGATTTACTGCCCCTTTTGTTCCATCTTTGCTTTACTAAGCTGTTCAGAAGTTTTGACTTATTGATCATTACTGCTAGCTGTACTTTCTTCATGACAACCAAACTACTTTCAGCTACTCTTTGTCACCTTGCTTCTCTGTTCTGCCCTGACAGATAGAGAACTTTTCGTATTTATTCTTTTAACTTGTCACTGTTGAAGACTTTCATACTCTTAATGTACTCTTCTACTGAAGACGACAAGCTGGCATGTAATTTACATGAGCTGCTTTCAAGATCTGCTTCTAAACATGACAGTCTGCTGAGCTGCTGTCATGGGTAGAGTGTTAATACCTCACCCCATTAAAGGCAGAAACTGTGGAGGAAGAACATAGAGGAGTGATGGGTTAGACTGGCAGTGAAGCTGCTCGCTTTATACTTCTAAAAAGCAGAATGCTTTGGTATAGTTACCTCCATGACTGGCTTTGAGGAAAATAAATATTCACAACTGGCAAATAATATTCTTGAATGTAGTGTCATGTCAGAGAATAATGAAGTAGAAAACATATTTTCTAGATAAGTGATGATTTTCTGGCCTGTGACCTCAATCACTGATTGTGAGATCAAGACTTCAAAGTCAATTTTTGTGTATGAGGTAATCATGACTAACCAAAAGCAGTAGACAATCCAGCTAAATATGTTATTTTGTGTCTTTCATTCATAGTATCATGCAGTTGAATCAAGCATGGTGTGTCAGGTATGGCAGATAAGGAAAAAAAAAGCCTAAAATACATGACTTGAGACAAAACCAGCTTTATAATTGAAACAAAGTAAGTTTAATAATACAAATAATAATAATAACAATAATACTATTAGTTGTAATGAAGAGAGGAACAGACACCTGAGGGACAGGATGCTCTCAGAGGGACCTGTACTCAGCATTGATGAGGCCTCAAGTATCATACTCAGTCTTAGGCCCCTCACTCCAAAAACGACATTGAGGTGCTGGAGCATGTCCAGAGAAGGGCAATCAGGCTTGTGAAGAGTCTAGAAAACATATCTTGTGAGGAACACTGAAGGAGGTGGGTTTGTTTAGTCTAGAAAAGAGGAGGGGACCTCATCGCTCTCTACAACTACTGAAAGAAGGTTGTAGTGAGGTGGGGGCTAGCGTCTTTTGCCATGCCTAGAGAGACATGACAAAAGGAAATGGCCTTAAGCTAAGGGAAGATTCAGATTAGTTATTAGGACAAAATTTTGTCTCAATAGGGTGATTAGGCATTGGAATAGGTTGTCCTGGAAGTATTCAAGATGTGGAAGTATTCAAGATGTGTCTGGCTCTGTCACTGGGTGATGTGGTTTAGGAGTTACAGTGGATGGTTGAACTGGATGATCTTGAAGATCTCTTCTAACCTGATGATTCTATGGTTCTATTCTATGATCCTGTGACAAGCTCAAAAAGTGGGCCCATGGGAATCTCATGAAGTCCAACAAGGTCAAGTGCAAAGTGCTGCACCTGGGCCAGGGCCGGAGGATAAACAGATTGAAAACAGCCCTGCCAAGAAAAACTTGGAGGATTTGGAGGTGCTGGTGAACGAGAATCTGGACATTAGCTGGCAATATGCACTTGCAGTCCAGAAAGTCGATTGTACCGCAGGTTACATCAAAAGCAATGTGGCCAGCAGAGCAAGGGAGGTGATTTTGCCCCTCTATTCCACTTTGATGAGAACTCACTTGAAGTACTGTGCCCAGCTCTGGGGTCCTTAGTACACATGGACCTGTTGGAGCAGATTCACAGGAAGGACACCAAGATGATTAGAGGGATGAAGAAGCATCTTTGATCAGGACAAGGAAAGGCTGAGGAGGGTGATATTATTCAGCCTATAAAAGAGAAGGCTTAGGTGTGCTTTCATTGGATCTTTCCATTACCTGGAGGGAGCCTACAAGAAAGACAGAGAGGACTTTTTACAAGAGCATGCAGTGACAGGACAAGGGAATGCATTCAAATTAAAAGAGTTTAGATTAGGTATTAGGAGGAAGTTTTTTGTGAGGTTGGAGAGGCACTGGAACAAGTTGCCCAGAAAAGTTGTGGATTCCCCATCTCAGAAGGGGTTCAAGACCAGGCTTGATGGAACTCTGAGCAACCTGGTCTAGTGCAAGGTGTCCCTGCACATGGCCAGGGGGTTGAAACTAGATGATCTTTAATGTCCCTTCCAACACAAATTATTCTATGATTCTATAAAGAGAGAAATAAAACTGAAGAGAAACAAGTGATAGACAATATCACCAGACACTGAATGATTCCTGTCACAGAGCAGAGAATGGCAGCTCCTGGACAACTTCCATTAGTTTATATGCTGGGCATGGCATTCCTTGGAACGGAATATCCCTTTGGTCAGTTCAGGTCAACGCTCCTGGCCATGCTCCCTACTTGTTTTCTTGTGCACTTCCTCTTTGGCAAAGCATGGAAAAATGAGACACTCTTGATTTAGGGTAACACTGCTCAGCAACAACTAAAACATCAGCATGTTACCATCATTTTCATACTAACAAAACAAAGCCCTGAATCAGGTACTATTGGGAAAACTAACTCTTATACCAACCATAACCAGGACACAGGCAAATATGTCTAATGATAACTTTTCATTCCTAAATTGTGGACTTGTTCAGAAATTTCATTCATATCTTGCCTCTCTTAACATAAAGATAAAAATTATGATTTGCATAATTAATTTTCTAGCTATGTAACTTGCATAAATGAGAATCATATTCTTTGATCATTCAAAAAACTTATCCTTAAATGCACAACATTTAAGGTAGGACAGGTAGGACAGAGAATATTCCAAAACTTCTTTCTCTCAGTAAGTGAGAACAAGATTTACAGAAAAATTGTGGAATGTGAATTTTGAGGAGCAGCTATTCAAAGTAATAGAATCAGTTCCTAAGAGCAAAATTAATTCCATTATTGAGCAGAGACAGAGTAAAAGAGCATAAAGCAGAATTTCTTATGGAAAGGATTGCAGATTAAGGTATTGTAAAAGCAGAGAAATGCCAAATGATCCCCTACAAACAATGCACTGCTGGCAGCTCTACTAAACAGTTGAAGCAGCAAGCCTGATGATAATTTCTGTTACAGATGATTTTAGCAAGAAATTCCTACCTGTTCTCTATAGCAAATAATGTGCTTTGAAAAACTTAGCTTTCTTTAGTAAGATCCTAGTACTGTCTGTTCAACTCTTATGGGTCACAATAACTAAATGCCTGCTACATACATAGATAAGTACTAATGTGAAAAAAAGAAAAAAGCTGGACTTCCATATTCTAGTTTTTTCTTTCTATACAAGGTAGTTTTTGTTGACCACTGTGTTTAGATTTGTTTCTGCATTTCATTGTTTGTACCTCATAATGCTCTGAGGACAGCTTCTGAAATGAATATTTAAGGTTTCTCTTGACTATAATTAACACCAAGATACCTGAAAGAGGATATACTCTTACTTTCCTGGGGGGCAACAATGTCCTCGAGTACATCAGGAACACAACACCAGCTGGTCAAGGGAGGTGATTGTCTTGTTCTATTCTGCATTGGTGCGGCCTCAGCTTGAGTCCTCTGTGCAGTTTTGGGTGCAACAGTGCAAGCTATTAAGCTATTAGATAGTTTCCAAAGGAGGGCAATGAAAATAGTGAAAGGATCATTGATGCCAGTTTGGAAAATGATAAAAAAGCCATTACTTCAAATTGAATTACAGACCAAAGCTAGAAGTCTGATTTAAATGTAACAGAGTGCATTGTATTATTCAAACCAAAGCAGTTTCTGTGTTAGCATAACTGTTAATATTTAAGTGCAGAGGATAATATTTTTCTTCTTAGGAAACGATTAAGAAAGATAGGGTAGCTCTCTACCTAGTTACCTAGCATGCTTTATTTCCATTGCTTTCCCCAAATCCCCAATCAAATCTGCAACTCAGAATTTTCAAAGATTTTTGACTTGCTGATGTTTGCAGTTATAGCTCTATTATGTTAACTCCTACGCAATTAGTTTTCATAGGGCTTTCTATACCCATTCAGCATCTTGACATCCACTGCCTAGAGACATCATCACCTTCAAAAAAGATTTGCACTTATATACAGCAATCAGAGCGTAGAAGATGAAATAATACAATGTATTATACCAACTATTCCACTGTAAAACACATTGTAGATTTCAAGTTCTGTCGTGTGCCATGAGGTTTCTCAGATAACTAGGCTGCAGATAAAAGTACCACTCCATGCACACACCAACTAATGCATACATAATTAAAATATCATTCCAGCCTTATGGAGAGAAAGACATATAGGACATGATATGTAAGATTAATCTACTATTCTATGAAGTTAATCAGATAATTTCTCCACTTTAAATGAGAACTGATGCAAAATGTATGGGCAGAAGATTTGCTTGGATTTTAGTTTAGACAGCATAACTATGTGATTTATGGTTTCCCTACCTGTTGTTTTTGTGTGACTCTTTAATAAAAGAGCATATAAGCCCAAAGATTTTTTAGAATCAAAAAAAAGGGGAAGATCCAATTTCTCACTTGGACAATCCCAACTTGATGTACTCCTTTCTGGTACAAACAGGATCTTCATTTTTGAGAGTAGGGAGAGAGCACTCTGCTTTGGATAGCTGTTCTTGTGAGACATTAAAAGAAAGGAGAAAAAAGCTGTAATGGGGAAGAAGTTCTCAAACTACTGCATTAGTGGAACAAATATAAGGGCAGGGCAACATTCAGTAAAAGCATTTTGAGAATTATCAATCAGAGGAATATTAGAGATACCTGAAAATGTGGTGAATTCTATTATCAAGGTCAGAACAGTGCATTTTCATTTTATAAAACCACATATCTTAGTAATAAAACACCATAAAAATTTTCATATCGAGATGATAGTTGTTATGAGGAAAGAAGTTATTTTCTTCAAGACTCTGACTTTTCGTATAAAGCCAGATATGAAGCTATTTCAATGTGAATTCCAGAGACCAGCAAATAGATTTCCAAGGGGTAAAACCAGGATATGCTGTATTGGAGATTTGAAATACATGTGGATACTTATCGATGAAGTGAAATGACCTTTCTTTATACTGCACAACATTTACTTCAATTAACAGTTGCAAACATCTTAAACTGTAAGCATAAGATATATGAAGTCATATATTCATTTACCATGAGAAGTAGTTCAGTTGATGAATTGGCAAATTTTACCAAGGAATATATTCAATCAGCCTTAATTGTTTCAAAATGATCAGAACATAGCAAAGTGGGAACTATCAAAACTCAAACTTTTAAAAATCAGTAGTTATTAGAAAGTGCTTATCATGCTTTTTTTTGGTTCACTTGATAAATGATAACAAGAGTCAAATTTCAGTACCAATACGGAAAATGTTTTTTGGAAGTGGAAGATGACTAAAATTTAATTTAATAATTAATTTTTTAATTTTTATTTAACTGATTGCAATCCCTGAGGTCTGCTGTATTTGCTGTAATTTTCAAAGACAAGGCAAAATAAAAGCATGAACATGTAGGACTAAGATAGCTAGATTTTTGAACCAGAGATGACTGTTGCCTCAAATGGTTCAAATTTGGTTGAAAGTTCATTTAAATTTTTATTTTAGATATGATTATTATTTTTAGTCCACTTTCTGCTTTAACTGAAGCAGAGATACTAAAGCGCTCAAAATTTAACATGCTAACATATTCTCTGTCTTGCATGCTTTTACCACCCAAGTTTGTGCAGTGGTATTCAAGAGTTCTTATGCAGCCTGTAATGTTAGTGTAGGCCCTTTTATATAAAAAGCACAAAGTGGAGTAATTGACCATTCTTCAACATCTGTGCAAGTACCTCTGCTTGCAAACTAGGACACTGTCCTGATTTGGACGCTATGGGGTGCTACCAATGACAATAGACTCAATAGAGAAGACTTCCACAAAACAGTTTATAATCTAGGGGATATATGAGCTATGGAACCCTACTAAAAGAATAAAACAATTACACTAACAATGACCTGACAATATTTGGAAGAAGAAAAAAACTAAACTGCTCCTCCAAACTGGCTGCTGGGCTGTGGAGCAAGGGAAGGAAGGAAGGCTGCCCTGCAGATGGTCCTGGTCCCAGTCTAGGAGCTGCTGTAACAGAATGACAGTGAAAGCAACCCCAGAAGACACAAAGGAAAAATATCACACTCATGTCGCTGCCAGGCGGTTCCCTGCTGTCACTGCTCAAATACCGGTGACGCTGTGCTGCTGCCCATGTCTAGGGAGACGAAGGAGAGTGAGCCGCAGTGATGCTGCATTGCAAGGGGCCAAGGAGGAGCAGCCGTGCATCTGTCAGCTCAAAGCAAGCTGAAAAGATACAGAACTTCCATTCCTCTGGCTTTTATGGGCTGCCCATTCTCGTATTTTCTCGTGGCAGCCTTCCAAGTTGTGCTGCCTTGCCATTGGACATAAGTACGGGGGCACCACCCTCTCCAAGATTTCACCACGAGTCCAATGTGGCGTTCCCACCAAAAAACCTCGTGGTGGGCACCCGGGGGTGCCATCGTCACTACCCACGGGTGGGAGGGGGCAGCCACCTCGCCCGCTGAAAAAAACCGCTGCCACACGCCTCCCCATCACCACGGGGGTCCAATGGCAGCGGCTCCTGCTGCCATGGAGCCACCCCACACCACAGTGCTGGCCGTAGGGTGACACCCCCAGCCCCACCTCTGGGCGCCAGAGTGGGCACCGTGCCCAGCTACAGCAGCCACAATGGGCACAGATCCTGCCATCTGTCCCCGCACAACCGCTTGCTCGGGAGCCTCTCCACAGCAGCAGCTGGGACAGGTGCAGCTCCCACTGCTGCCACCGTCCTGCCCCAGTTACACAGTGGCGGCAATAATGGGGCAGCGCCAGCAGTGCAGACACAGCTGCTGAACTCTGCAGAGCCTGCTGTGCCCCCCACCCAGTCCCTGCAGTCACTGGAGTATGGCAAGGAGTGAGCCCCCAGCTGCTCTGAACAGGCTCCATCCACAGCAGCAGCCTGCCACAGCCACCCGGGAAGCCCCCTCCACCATGTGCTGTCTCCAAACCCGCCACTGTGTGTGGACAAGGGGTCCAGCTATCCCTGCCCATGCCTGGTGGGTAAGGCTGGCCCTGCTCTTCTAGCACCTGGATCTGCCCCCCATGGGTCACTGGGATGCGCCAGGCATGCAGAACCACCAGCCCACCGCACTCTGCGAAGCTACAGGTTGAGCTGGGTCAGTCCCGTCACAGAGGAATGGGCAGGGGCAACCAACTTCACTTGTTGTGCTCCCAGTCCTGTGCTGCCACCTGAGGCCGTGACTCAGTCGTTTTGCTCTGCTTCACTCTCCCAGGAACAGCAAAAAAGGCTTTAAAAGGCAACCTCCCCCTCCCTCTCAGAAAAATGGTAGAACCTTAAGATAAAACCCATAATAGAGAGATTCTCCCTCTGTACTGAAATTTAAGTTATTGGCCTCTGGGTAGCACTCCTGGTCTTATTTTGTAATGTTATGATTTCTTCTCATGATGGTCCTTAGGTTCATAGTTGCATCTCGGACTGCCTTCTTTAGATAAGCTTGTGTAGGGAAAAAATCAAAGAGGTCTATATTGTGCAGTGTCTGGCGAACATACAATGCAATTCACTTGGCCTACACACACCTTTTTCACAGGCATCACGAGAAGACAGCTTGCAGAGCAGGAGGGATGACAGTTCATTCTTTTGCAGGTCATGTCCCCGGAGGACTGAGTAGATAAGAATGACCTCCAAAGTACTGGCTGGTGTCCCTTATATTGGTGTGCAAAAATGCCCAGGGGCAGTTAGTGAGAGTTGCACATCCATAGCCATTTCCCGCTAAAAATATGTATGGTATCAATTTTGAAAGTAGTACACGTCCCTTTTTTTCCAGTAGAAAAGCATATATGCATTCAGTCGTACCTAATTTTCATAAATATTCTGTACTGACACTTAAAACTTCCTTCTTTATCGCCTTCTTGGTGGTGATATGCCCTGCTATCTGTTGACAACAATTGCCGTATAGAAGAGTTTCAGCGCTAACACGAGGCTGCACTATCAAACAGACATAAGAGTATATGTGGTGAAGGGCTCCGTTTTCCCTGCAATGCCCATTTCAGCAACACTTATCTAGTCGCACACAGCACACTTTCCAGAGGAATGTTCCTTTTATCTCTATGTCTCTCTTTCCTCTACAAAAATGTAAAGAAATCATTATAGTCAC
This sequence comes from Serilophus lunatus, assembly GCA_013399895.1. Classification (NCBI taxonomy): domain Eukaryota; kingdom Metazoa; phylum Chordata; class Aves; order Passeriformes; family Eurylaimidae; genus Serilophus; species Serilophus lunatus. The sequence goes on along the minus strand of VXBA01002783.1, from coordinate 14,749 downwards.
CAGGGCTGGATTTCTCTTCTTTGATGGAAAGACCAGCTGATGATTCTAGAGATGATGGGGAAGTAAGGAGAAACATTGACCACTGTGAACAGAGTACCTCCTCTCTATAATCACTCATGAGCCATATAGTCATCCTCCAAAAAGGATGTATCTGTGCTCCTACTTCTCTCTAATTTCACGGAAGTCTCAGTTTCAAACCTACACCTCAACAACTATAATTTACTACCCAAATATATTTTAATTTGGAACAAATTAATTTTTTTTTCCCCAAGTCAAGTAAGCCTGTTTTCCCAAAGGCAGTAATTGGTAAGCAATCTCTCTATCTCAGTCCGGGAGTTTTTTCATTCCATCTTCTCCCTCTGCCCCATTGAGGAGGGGGAGTGAGAGAGTATCTGAATGGAAGTTTGGGCCTTAGCCGAGGTCAACAATGCTAATTTGAGTTTATTAAAAATCTAGTTGCATATTCTTCTAGCAACACATGCACAGATTAACCTGAGACATCTGGTCGCAGGGTATTCCTAAGTATAAAATAAATCACTGAATCATTCTTGTAGTAGCAAAATATTCCCTTGCCTCTCAGATATTACTAACACATTTCAAGTTAGTTAAATAAAGGATGATTTGGAGAATAGCAACAGCTCAAAACAAAATTCCTTATCAACAAAACAACTCATCCAATGCAGGATGAGGAAATGCTTTGGAAAGGTGGAAGTCAGCTAGATAGCTCTTGACAGGTATTTTGTGAGTAGCAGATAAGTTTTTAGAAGAACAACATCTGTATCCTATATATGTTAGTATTCCAAGGAGGACTTGAACATAATGTACACATAGAGGTCACACCATAAATATTCAGCAAGATGAATGCCTGTAAATGTACATTTGGTTTTCTGAAGCATGAGGCTTACTGCAGATATGTAATGCATTCGAGTACATTGGCAGAGGCCTAGAGTAAGAGACTTTTTTCATCTGCTCATGGAGATTAAGTGCCTTTATTCACTGAACAGAGACAGTTTAAGTAGCTTGTAGACCCTATTGTTTGAGTTGTAGTTGATGTGATCACATCTGAGAATACAAAGAAATTTTCCAGTTCAGAATCGACTGTACTTAGAAATCACCTTAATAAGTCTGAGATAATCAAATAGAAAATAAAGCTATGACGTAGTCTAGAAAGCTGTATTAGGATGTTTAGTGAAACCGCCTTCTTAAGGAAACAAAATACCAACCAAACTAACAAAGAAATAGAAATAAAACCAAACCAAAGCACTTACTTTCTGGTTGAGTTCTTTTGAAAAATAATTATATTTATCTTAAAAATCTGTAGATTTTTGGCTCTGATGCTCCATCAGACAATTGCTTTGAAATGTCCCTTCTTTTATCTAATAAAAAGTAAACTCTTGTTTAGGCTTACAAGGAGATCTTGCTTATATATGCCTATATATGCTTATAATACCACACAGACACATACTTGGTTTTGTAATAGCTAACTCTTCTTGTCATCATTCTAATAGGTCTATTCTACATCTGTTGTATATTAAATTCTTCTTTCCCAAAGCCTGTGTAATTAGATAAATTCTTCTTTCCCAAAGCCTGTGTAATTAGAGTTCTCATTCTAACAATTTCTCCAAATATCAAGACTACTTAAGCATTTTGCATATCAGTTTATTTATGCAAAAGGCATGCCTCAGAGAGCGGAACTGTAAAGCCTGAACCTCAAGAGTCTTATTGAATAGATAAGTCTTAAAAAATCTGACTTCAGAGGATCATATTAAGTCAAAGGAAAGGGAGTAGCAGATAGCATAATATCAGCATATCCTAACATCTTTCTTCACCTTTCTCTTGCTTTTGCCCTATGAAAATATTAGTGTTCTGCTTCTGTTTTCTTGCCTGGTAAACTAAAGTTAATAATCACTCTTCTTCTTGAGCTTATAATTCTAAACTTTTATAAATCTTTGTTGCAATTTCTTTTTCTTTTAATTAGGTTATTTTAATAGATAAGTACTCAGTTGCATAATCAACTTTATTTCATCCTTTACAACACAACTATTAAGAAAAAGGAGAGAAAAAGCTCTAATTTGCTACAGCATACAATAATTTTTTTCCAGATACAGACTGGGAATGTCAGCACTACTGGGATTGAGCTGAAAGGCTATTCAAGATACCCTAACATGCTAACCTTTATTTATTACTGGAGTAAACAAGTCAGGGAGGGTATCTGCAATTCAATTTTTTATTTCTTCTTACTTCTCACTCTGTATTTGTGACATGTCCATAAGAAATCTCCTTGACAGAATGACTGTATTCTAAAAAGCACTAATTAGCTGTTGAACTGATTCTAGCATATGGTGCAGTAGAACTTTCACAAAACTGGCTTGAATAGAATGGTGCCATCTGTCTGGGTTGAGTTCAGCTAACAATCTGTCAGATTTTGTTGTTTTAACCTCTTCAATAATTAAAGAGAAATTGGCATGGACTGCTAAGAAAGTGAAACCTTTCAGATAACTACCAGACCTTCAGTTTCAGTGCAATCAAGGGTCCTCATGAATCATAAACAACCGTTAGGTTCAATACTAGTAAAAATGAACGTTATGAACCATTTTGTCTCTCATTCTTGAACCTAGAATTCTGATGTAAAGCACACTTGTACTACAGAAGATGAGTTGATTTCTGTGTTCTGGAACATCACCTAAAACTGTAAATTCTATTTAATTTAAACTTCTTTATTATGAGTACCATATCATTTCTGTTAATGGTAGCTATCTGCTGGAGAGAAATATGACAATGTAAATTAAAAATTAAAAAATGTGCTGAATATCTGTCTTTCAGTGGAAAAAACATAGTTTTATACCTTGCTAATATCTATCATAGCATTTCAATATCAGACATCATATAAATTCCTCTTTATTTTTTAGGCCTAAACCTAAACCAATGCCTTTATCCAGCACAATATATTATGCTTACTAACCTTATTTAAAATATGAAAATTAGCTTATAAAAGCACTGTCTAAAGAAAATAAAGTATTTTTACATTAGCAGGGTAGGGGTAGAGAATTCTTCCAAAAGAAATGAGAAAAATAAAATGGAAATTACAATAAATTGATTATATTTATCCTTCAAATTAAAAGCAGCTTCAGTAATACATGTTTACATTTCTGTAACAGTGAATGTTTTTAAATCATTTACTAAAAGGAATCGTTTTTAAAATAGTATCTGCAGATAAGACATTCACCTTCAGAAAACATGACTTTCCACCTCCTTAGAGCATACTGCTTCCCAAGGAGCTCATAACCCCACACAGATCTTCTTCTTGGGGCAGAACTAGCAATAGGACAAGAGGGCACAGTCTCAAGCTGCACCAGGGGAAGTTTAGGTGAGACATCAGGAGGAAGTTCTTTACAATGAGAATGATTGGGCATGGGAATGGCTGACCAGGGAGATGCTGGAGTCACTGTCCCTAGGCATATTTAAGAGCAAACTGGCGGCACTGAGTGCCATGATCTAGTTCAAAAGGGGGTGTTAGGTCAAAGGTTGGATGTGATGATCTCAGAGGTCTTTTCCAACCTAGCTGATTCTGTGATTCTGTGATCTGTCTTGATTTGTCACTTTCTTTTGCATCAAACCGTGATGCTCCTTCCATATAACAAGATAATGAAATGCTGTCATCCTAAAACTTTTAAGACTATATAGCCACTACTCTTAAATTTTCAGCAAATTCAGCATAGAATAAAATCAATAAAAAACATGCAGGGACCACAGAGAAGGTTGCCAGATATTGTTTCCATCCACAAAGGCTGTTAGCTGGACACTGAGACTTCTGCACTCTTGCAAGGACATCTATTTTCAAGCTACAGAGAAGTGATAAGCTTCTGAATCTTTCCTAGATTTTCATGTAAACTAATATGATGGGAACAGAGAGACCTATCTGTACTTTACTTCTTTAGTGTCTGGTTGTATAATCATAGAATGAATCAAAGAATCATAAAATGATTTGGGTTGAGAGGGGACCTTGAAGATCATCTAGTTCCAACCCTCCTGGCCAAGGGCAGGGACACCTTCAACCAGAAGGACATCATCCTAATATTTCAGCTGGTTTGGACTAGATGTATCTACATAAGTTATCTCTCATCTCATCCTTCTAGGCTGTGTTTCATTGTTACTTGTGTAGTTCCACCTGGGTAGTAACCACATTGCTAGATATTGCCTGCCATTGCCAAGCAATGACAAGACACTGAACAAGTTAGAACCCCTGCCTAGAAAACTTCATTTGGCCAGATAGAATACAGATAATTCAAGAATACATGACCAGGGAAATTATTTGTAAGACATCACTACAGTAACAGCATCGACAATAAAAACAACAAAAGGAAAGTGTGGAAAAACTATTATTTGAACTGATCTGAGGAATTCCTAGTTAAAGGTATCTTCAGTTTTGAGGTAGGCTAAACCTTATCCACATCACAGCTATTTTGGGATCACAAATTACTCCTCAGAATTATGAATCCGGAGAATGGTCAACTACTGATCACAGTAGGACTTTTGAAAAACAGAAGGTACTATACTAGTGCTTTATTCTTTTCTAAACATTAATGAGCAAGAAGTTCCAATTTAGACAATTAAGTAAATAAGAATGACCAAAAAGTTGTCTATGTAGGTTGATAGACTTGGAGTTCGCATGAATTACTATAGGTCTGGGGTGCCCAAATGAGTCTTTCATCTATTTTTGCTTTGGGAAAGCTGCCTTTGGAAACCAGGGGTCTGAGATGTTAAAATTTAAAAAATGGGTGTTTACTTCAAACTGCTGGTGATAATTTCCAAATATAAATATATTAGTCTAAAATATATAAATTTTTTTGAAGTTTTATTACTTCTGCAACTTACAACTTACTCATAGTACTTTTTGTTTGATAAAATGGCTTATCTAAATGCAAATTTAAAACTCTTAAAGACTCAGAGGGACTTTAGACTCCTAAAATTCGTATCTTACAACGTAATATGAAGATAGCCTTGCTGGTTCTGTGATGGCTTAGAACTAGCATGTTTTTCTAGTATTAGTGAGTTTGGGGTTTTTTTGCTTACATACTGCAATTCTGCTTCAAGTAGAAGTTCTCACCTAAAAACAAACAGAGTCTGGTTCAGTTAAAGCAATACAATTAAGCTTGCAACAATCAAATCCAATTGATTTTTGGTCACTAATGAACCTTAACATAAAACCTCCTTTTGCTGATTAGGATAAACCTTATACAAGAATAGGCTTTTTCTGGTTGGGCAATGTATAGTAAAAATAATTAAAAGAACTCCATTCAAATTTCTTTATCTGTATTGAACCACAGTTCAATAGTTGGAAAAAAAAAATTTTTTTTTTACAATGAACTCTCAGCATAGCACCTTAGGAAGGGAGACTTAATTATTCCGATTCAGCAGACACTAAAACTGATTTTCTATTCAAATGAACCACGAAAAAAGGAAGTCCGATAAAGAAATAGTTCATTTGTTTTTTAATTACATCCAAAAGATTTTTCTTTTATAACTCAGTATTTATTATGTGAAATTAGTGAAAGGTGGTTTTTAATTTGGTTTATAAACTTGATATTATGTTTATTTCATTTCAGTTAGTTAATAAAAAAGAATAATAACTTGGAGAATATAAGCTACAGCAATTTATGTGCTAGACTGATCAGACCACCTTACTAAACAACACAGAGCATACTCACTAAACAGACATAGGTCAAATGATGCCAACACATATACACATCATCTCATTTTGATAGCTGAAACACAGGTTGGATAAATCTGTTGTTGAGCCTCAACTACTTCTTTAAAATAGCACTTGTCAAATAGGCAGTAAATTCTAAATTTTTTGGCTTACTTTATGAAAATTTATACCATCAGCATTTCCTATACCATTTCAATGCCCTTTCAGATATTTGGATTTTAATATTATGCATCACTTCTTGCTTACTTAATTCAGTGCAAGAATATTTTTCTGATATCAATATATTGTAGCAGTATTATTCCTTCCATCTTCTAATATTTAAATATTTAAACACTTGTGTCACAGCTCTCAAAGGTCAGCCATACATTCTTGAAACTTTCACTAAATATTTACTGGAAATCCCATTATAATTAATTGATTGGTTGCACCAATTAAAAAAGGTAATTTTAAATCTTCCTGATGAGCTATAATGGCATTGGGTTTATTTGCAGTGAACATAGCTTCAACCAGATATAAAGACAAATTTTGGTGTTCTGTATCTTCTGCAACTAAATTCTTAGGTTGTGACCAACATCTTCTAAATAATTTACCTGAAACACATTTATGGTTAAATTGCATAAGGATTTTGGTTTCCGAGGATGATCCCACAAACCAAAAAGAATACTTATTGAAACTAAAAATTAGACCATCTGCAGCTGCGCAAAAGATGTATTTCCATTATTGTTCTTTCCTCTAAGACACATCTACTTACTATACATCCATTTGTATATAATAGAACTTTATATTGATTTTTTTTTTTTGGTATAACAATATAATATCCTCTAATTCACTAGAGAATTCTCTCAAGGGCTGGAAGCTCTGCAAAGAACACAGAAATAGGTGGATGGCAGGTTATCCCTTATAACCTAGAATTTTAGTGTAGTAATGATATCACAGGTGCTCATGTAAGAGTTAAGAGACTGACTGTCTTCTGTGGGACTTTCCACTGTGCTGGGAGAGTGTTTTTGTGTACTGTTTCTCTAATGGTGAGGCTGAGCAGAAGTAAAGTTTTACTTCACCACAGCTGAGGCTGAAAGAGAGACAAAAGGACAGTTTAGAGCACTGGGAAAACACAGAGGATCTGGGTAGAACTCGGTGGTTATAAGAAAGAAGAATGTCATTAAATCCACTGTGAACGCAAATAAAATGTCATGTTTTAGTGCAGAAATAAAAAAATTCATTTAATTCTTATCAATTACATTGGAGATAAACTTCGACCAGGACTCATCTGCACAAATGTATTGGAGAATACTTCCATAACCTTTTCTTAGAAATATCAAGGGAAAATAACTATTCCCTTACTTCACTCTTAAAAGTGAAGGGGAAAAAAATAAATTCAAAGCAAACAAAACCAAAGGATGAACAAGAAAAATCAATTCTTCATATGTAGAGTAATATCTGACGTACCATTAAACGATATTTATTAGTGCTTACAGAGTCAAATGGGAATATCTAAAAGATATATATATATATATATATATATATATATTTTATCAAGTGTAGGAGTAGAAAAGGAATATGAGAAGAACAGATATAGATGTGCATTCTTTAAAACATCACCCCTGTTCAGTTGACACATTTTCCAATGGGAGAAAAAAAGCGCTAAGCAAAAAAAACTTTGAAGTATTCTTTTGTCTTCTTTCATCTAATTTTGTTTTATTCTGAATGGCTTCTCATTTTTGTAGTCTATGATTTGTTTATACAACACATAAGTACTTGCTTCTTCAAAAGGGAATTAGTAGAAATAAGACATTTTACCAGTAAGAACAAGAAAAACCTGTGAGATTTATTTAATAAAAAATCCACATATGTTCACTTTACTAAATTGTACAGCTGGAGAACAGGTGTTCTCAATTCTTTGCACCTTTCAAGTGTGAAGTAGGACCCCAGGTATAAACCATTGCCGGGCAATTTTATTTGCAGTGAACATTGGAAGTGTTTTGTAAGCAGAGGCTTTGTCATACAATCAGGGCTGGAATGGAACAGGATGAAAGATAGAAATCTGGATCTGTTGTCTCTTTTCCTGTTAAATTAAAGCAATTCTTTGCCTTGGAATATTTTAATATATGAAAATACAACAAATTAGGTATTTTAGAGAGTCTGCCATGCCTCTACCTTTCTTTTCAAAAAGAAAGCCTTTGAAATTTCATTCAAGAGAGAAGGTGTGATCAGAAATGTGGTGGTTTAAGAACCACTGTGTTTTATTAAGGGGCACACTGAACAGAGATGAGAAGACTGAAGAGAATGTAACAACAGAGAAACACTTTATTTGTCTGGAGCTCAACCAAAAGAAAGACAACAGTTTAAGGGAACTCCAAACTTAACATAAACTTAACTTAAAAGCACCCAACAAAAGCCACACGAAAGGAAAAAAGAAAAAAAAAAAAAGGAATAAGGGAACTGCTTTCAAAGGCCAGGGAGGCTGGCCAAAGACAAGCAGTGGGAAGGGAGAGCCACTTCCTTCTTCTCTCTCTCTGGTGGTAGCCAACTCCCAGCCCCTGGAATCTCTGTAAAACACAACAGAGTGAAAGGTTCCTCACCCTCAACCCAGGATGTTATTTTGGGGAAGCCTTCAACCTGCAGTTGTGCTGGCTTGGCTCCGATGCCGATGGGGAATGGGCGGAGTCAAGCCACGAGGCCTGGGAGTCGGAGAAGAGAAGCCATGCTGCTGCTTTCCAGCTTTGCAGGAAGCCAAAGAGAGAGAACTTCTGGTTCTTCGGGCTTTTAAGCTCTCCAAGTCCCGCGCAAGTCTCGCGGTCCTCTTCCCGGTTTCACCGCTTTGGATTGGCCAGCGGTCTGGGCTCCACCTCACCCTTTGAGGTTCCCGGCTCCAACAAAATGGCGGTTCCCACCAAAATCTGTGAGCCGACAGCTCCTGGCGCCATCTTTTGCCAGCCGCGGGATGGCTGCCGCCTCCCAGGGCACCCGCTGACCACAGAAACCCACAAAAGGGGTGTCTGGGGCCGACCGGGGCCACAGGAGCTGCCCAGAGAGCGACCGCACCCCTCCTGCCATGTGGAGGCTGTTCCCGAGGGCAGCCAGGACTACTGGGACCCCCCTCTGTGCTCCCCATGGCAGCGCGGGGGCTGGTGTGCCACCGCTGACCGCCAGGCACTGGCCACGGCGGCGGGGTACTTCTGATGTTACTGCCTCGTGGCCACGGGCAGCAGGCCACCGCCAAGAATCGCCCATCGGCAGTAGTCAGCTGGTGCCAGGACCGCTCCGTGCCGGGAGAAACTTGTGGGCTGCAGCCACCGCCACTGAGAAGGCATGCATGCAACAGCAGCCGCCTGGCGCTGGGCTTCGCTCTGCGAGGGACCCGATCCCACAGCAGCACCTTGCCTGCCTGCTTCCTCATGGCAGCGCAGCACCCGCGCCGGGGGGGAAAGCGTCCGTGTGAGAGCAGCCGCCGTGAGGCTTGGGAAAAACTGGCGGATGCCCCACACAGCGCCGCCGCAGAGCCGCAACCAGCGCTCACAGCCCACCACCTCCGCCTGGCCCTCTTCCTCATGGCAGCGCAGCACCCGCGCCGGGGGGGAAAGCGTCCGTGTGAGAGCAGCCGCCGTGAGGCTTGGGAAAAACTGGCGGATGCCCCACACAGCGCCGCCGCAGAGCCGCAACCAGCGCTCACAGCCCACCACCTCCGCCTGGCCCTCCCCANAAACAGGGGCTCCCCTCCCCCCTCCCTGCTCCCTCCAAGAACCCGCCAGCACCCCCCCACACCCCCTTCCCCTTTCAAACCCCTACAAGAAGTTAAAAATTTTATCATGGTAGTCATGATCCCTATTCACTTTCTATCATCATAGTATAACCATTTGTTAACTATAATTTTTTTCTTTGATTCTTAGTCTTGTTTCATGTGTGATGATACTATATCAGGTACTATGAAATTATTTTGTCATTCTTAAATTCTATCAAAGATGTAATAAACAGTACATGCTTGAAAATTAGTACTTACTTATAGTATGCTGATTTGAACTGTCACTGATTAAGGCAAAGAAATTCTGCTTCTTCATTTTGTTTAAATAGTCAAATTTTTTTTCCCCATTTGAGGTTAGATTTGAATTGTCAGAAAATAAAAATAAAAGACTAAACCTGCTTGAAATTATGATGATTAATAGCATTAAACTTTATTTTGACACTAAAGGATATGAAGTTCAGAAGTTGACTTTTACCTGTTCTGCATAATTATGTTTAAAATGTACGATATATCTATTTGAGTGGTACATCATAAACTTTGACTCACTGATTCTCACTTATCTCTTTTCATACAGTAGTGCATTACCGCAACACCTATTTTAGGGGAATGAAGAAGAGTTTAGTTGAAAGCCACTAATCCTAAATGAAAACTTATCTCTACTTAAGCACATGTATTATATAATAGATATAGACAGTCTAGAAGATACTTAATGATTCTTTTAATAGTTAATTAAATTGCACACAATATTGAATACGGCATAAAACATTTCTTTTTCCAGCAAAATAAGTCCAAAGACCATCAGTCTGCAGTTACAGTAGGGATTTGTCCACCTTCAGCATCTAGCTTGTGTTTTTATGGCATGATTTTAAAAATGTCTTAGCCTTATACATAGCCAAGAATCTTCTTGAATCTTTTGTTATGAACAGTCCTTTGTCAGTCTTATTTCCTATTTTTGATTCTTAAAACATTTTTAAAAATTTTTTTCTAGGTTTAAAATATGTAGTTTTTCATTATGTAGCTTTTCCATATGACTATTTATGGAACAGTTAACATCTCCCTTACACATCCTATTTGCATTTTTTTGCTTTATCCCACTTTCTTCATTCTTTTCATCACTACATCTGCTACCTTCCCTTCAGAGAATAACTCTCTAAGGAATTGCTGAGCTTGCCTGCTACTCTGAAAGACAATGCTATGTTTTTAGAACAAAACAAGCTTTGTGTTCATGGTTGCTTGTTGGAGACTATCATTTGAAGCACCAAAAAATTGTCAAATTAACACAGCAGTGCTAAAAAATGTTCATTCTAAATGACCATAAAAAAGAATTAAAGTTTTGCTCAAATCCAACTAGTTTCCATTTTTTATTTAAATGACAGAAGTTTAATTATTTTAGATCAGTTTCAAAACCCCTACTTTTAGATTTTATTATATTCTTAAATTAGGGTTGTGAAGCAGAAAGAAAAAAAGTTCATTGGAAAAGAGTCTCAATATAGTGTAAAACTGAAGATTATTAGAGTGCTTCTATGAATAGAGGCACAGTATTGCTACAAAACGTCATAGGGGGAGAAAGGCTGACTTCATATTAGCCTTGACAACCATGTAATTGAACTGAGAGCTGATCTGCTTATGAAGGTTAGAAAAAACTTTGAGCTGTACCTTCCAATCTTTCTTTGAATTTACATTTCTTTTAAACCTCAAAATATGTAATACCAACTTGAGCGCCAAAGATATTTTTCTTTACGTATTAATTTATTTCTAAATTTGAGAGGTCATTATTTTACATTTTTTGATTTAGTGTAACAACACTTTCATTTTTCATTTATTGGTTTTGTTTTTTGTGGTACAGGAAATGGAAAGGGCTGTAGGGTTTCTTATTTTAGTTCATACATTACAGATTCATATATTTACCAAAAGAAAGGCACATATTATTCTGAAAGGCATGAACCATGTGGTGAGTGAGCATAGGCTAATCAACCCCCCTTCATGAAAACAGCTCTTTCTGACCTTATTATTGACTGAATTTACCTGCAGATGCTAAAAGTCAAGGGTCTTCTGGAAAGAAATTATATATAGTTCCTTTACAGCTTTCCTGTTAGGTCATTCTCTTTTATCTCACATTATTTTTTGGTTTTTTATTTTGCCCTGCATCATGCCCACTCTCTCTTCCTTGCTTTAGTCCTGAAACCTTTTTCTTGCCCTCTTTCTGATCCATTTCCAGACACCGTTTTGTATTATATTGCATATCAAACGTACCAGTATTACTGGTTTTGACAACCAAAATATCATTTTCCCTTTATTTACTTATTTTATGGGTTCCCATCTTTTTGCATTTATAAAAAAAATGAAGTTATAACTTCGATTTTTACAGTCTTCTGACCTGAAGGAAAGAAGAACAAGCATACTTGAAATGGTGTAGTTCATTCCTTGCATCACTGTCAAAAATTGCCGTATGTTAACAATCTAAACAATACATAGCTAGTATTTGAGTAAGTCTGTTGAAACAGAAAATCAAGCTTCCAAATAAAAGTTATATCTGTTAATCTTTAAACTACTAATTTGTACTATCGGAATCTCTGAAGGAGAATACAAAGCAGATACTACTGAGTCCTCTTGGACTCTTGGGAAACAGACTATTTCAACTTCCCACTAAAGCGTGGCAATAACATATCCATTTCTCTTGATCGATGGTCTCCTTTCTTTTTCATACACAGTGGGACAGATTACACAGCCTCATGACTCCATCCCACTCTTATCTCTAAGGCACTTCCCAAGTATTTGTGACTTTTATGAGTGGAATGCAATTCCAAACCTTTTTTTTTTTTTTTATAGATGACTGATGTCACACTCAGCAGTCCAAGAAATCTTCACTGTGCAGTGGACAGTAATTTCGCTAAACTAATTTGTTAAATGTTCCATCCCTCAGGTCATGCTTTCTATAATTCTGACACTCCCTGCTGAGGGAAGGACTCTTAAACTCTACTTGAAATGTAACACCCACTTGTTTTAACTGCGGGCATTATGTGTTGGTTTTGTTTTGCTGTAAGACAGAAGGCCGGAAGACAACTGCAATTTCACTGTTGTTATGGGTTAGACAAGGGCTTTGTCTTTTAAAACCTTATTTTTTTTTCCATTTTCCTGAGAGGGAGGTGAGTTTGTCTTTTAAAATCTTTTTTATGCAGTTCTCAGGAGAGTGAAGCAGGATGAAATGACGAGTTCCTGGGGCTATGCGGGGCTGGACCCATCCCCACAGGCACAAAGTGCCCGCAGGCCATGCGGGGCCCAGCCAGCATGCTGACTTGAAGTTATGCATTTATTCTGTGATGTCTTAATTGAATGAGAAATTAATGTATTGTGAAAGTAATGGGTTCCAGGCAGTAGTGGGTTAGGGAAGCAGTTTTGTCTTGGGGGGAGGGGGAAGTCTGTTTTCTTTAAACTCTTTTTTTCCTTGAGAAGGGAAACAGCCAACTTGGATGGTGAAACCCCTCCTCAGGTGGTTGCGGGGAGTGACTCACTGGGGGAAGGGAGGTCTCCCCTGACAACTGTGCCAAGGCCAGGGCTCTCCCCATCTGTGCCCTGCCAGGTCCAGCCCATGCTGGGGCCAGAGTACTCCTCAGGCTCTGCAGGCCCCCCAGGTTCTGTGTACTCCCTAGGCCATATCTGGCCAAGGGGCCCACCTTGGTGAGGGGCTGTGTGGGGCTCCCCTGAGGCCGGACGGGGCTTCTCCCTGAAACCATGCTTCCAGGTGCCAGCGGGGCAAGCCCGAGCCAGGGCCATGCCTAGCTGTGAGGTCTCCTGGGGCTCTGCTGGGACCGTCCCCGAATGCCAGTAGGGGCTGGCCTGGCACAGCCCGTGCCTGGATGCAGGCCACCCCCGGGGCTGTCGTGAGCCTGTCCCCCGGTGCCACGGGGTGGCGGCCCAGACCCAGACCTTCGGCAGCAGCAGGGAGGAGGGGGGTGCTGCCACCCTGCGGGGGGTGGCAGAGCCCCCCCCGACCCCTCACAGCCCCTGGTCCCCCTTCCCGGGATTCCCAGAGCCTGGCAGCCATCAGCTTGGCCATGGGGGATGGGGTCAGATACCAGCAGGGGCGGCAGCCGGTGTGTGGTGCAGGGTTGGCCTCCCAGGCCAGTGCCGCCGCCCAGAGTGGATCCATGGAGGCAGGAGCAACCCACAGGCGGTACCCCACATAAAAGCACATAAAAACCAGAACTCCGGAAGTCCTGTCCCCTTTTGGCCAGCTCATTGTGGTCCAGATGACATCGACTGCCACTCCTTCTGGTCCTTCCTGGTTCCATTTTGTCCTGCAGCAGCACCGGAGCTTGGACAGTAGCACCAGAACACTGACCAGCTGCAACAGAGTGGTATTTCTTCCCCCTGAGTTCCCAGGGGAAGGGTGCTTCTCACTGTTTTGTCTTTCAGGGGCTCCAAGACTGGGAGATACCATTTTCAAAGCAGCTTTCTCTTCCTTCCCTCTGCTCCTCAGCCCACCAGTCTACTTGGAGGAGCAGTTTGTCCATTTTTTTATTTTTTTTTACTGAACATTGTCGAGTCTGATATTTGTTTAGTTCCTAGAAGGATTCTATAAAGTCTATAGAGCCCATAAAAAATAAACCTATGTTTGCTGTTGCAGCTCTATCTTGCGTCACTGTTGCGCCCCCTAGTGGTAAAACCACCACACAGGCTTCACCCAAAGTATGAAAATCCATGCTTGTTTCCGAAACTCATCCTTTCTAGAAAAGTAGAACCTGAACTGTCTCATTATTACAGATCTGTCTTTCCAATTAGCTTATATTTAGGTGCTTTCTCTAGCCCAGCTACAAAATATTACTGTATATGTTGTTAGGTTGATGGTTTTCACTATATTTTGGATTCTTAAATCTGCCAAAAAAAAAAAAATCTGAGAAATTTGTGGAAGATAAGCAAATTATACTAAGTATAAAGCTTCTTGTTTTACCCATATAGTAACTGATCTCTTAGAAAATAAAAAAAATAGAGTATTAGGTTGTTGCTGGGATTGCTTTTGGTTTAGTAAGCTAAAAGTAAAGGCAAGTAAAAGTAACAATAACACAAGTAATAGTATTATTTTTGTACCATTGAAAAACTTTGTTAAAAGCTAACATAATTCAATATTCTAACATGCATTAGCCATGTAAGAGTTAAGAAGTGACAGAGGAAAAAAAATGTGAGTTTCATACTGTATAAAGGACAACTTCTCCACGGACACCCCTTTGTCGCGGGGGAGAAGCTTGCATGTCCTTATGAGTGTGTGAGCTATACTGACATTGGCAGATGCCTCCAGTAGG
>VXBA01002782.1:583847-627787 GCA_013399895.1 Serilophus lunatus | reverse complement strand
ACCTTATTAATTCTGTGTGTGTTTCGTTTTTCAACAGCTTTTTGTCCTTTTTCTTTCTTGAGTGTTTTTGTCTGGGTTTTTTTTTGGGGTAGGTTTTTCTTTTGAAGGTCTGAGATGTGACAATGATGACTGAGATGCCTTCTCCAGGAGGTGTTAGATATAAAAGTCTAGAATAAGTCTTGTGAGAACCAGGAGGTGGTTTTGAATGAGCCACGGAAAAGCCACGAGGTATATGTCTGAAAATCTGCTGGCCTTATGTTGGCAATTGCAGGAAGCAAAAGAGGAGGCTGTGTCTGCATATGAATGCAAAACAGTTGATGTGAGAATGGAAGCTTATCCTAATTAACTGAATGAAAGCAAATTCAATTTGTCTGGCAACATGTGCATGTTGAATTCAGTTTGCCTAATAATGGTTTGCATTTAACCATGTTAAAGTACTGGGATCCAGGACATAATGTCTGGTAGTAGATGGGAGACTTCACCATTGAAGTGTCTGTCCCTGTCTGAGGGAAAACTCAGGAAGAAACAAAGAATAAAAGATGCGGCAAAGTATTTCTGAATTTCTCTGCTGTGTGGCAACTAGTTTTAAAAACAGAGAGATTGACTGTGTCAAGCTTAAAAGATAGTCAATGTTCAGAGGTCTACAGACCATAAATGGTCTTTGGCCCTTTTTGGTTCTTTGTGGGCTGAGATGACCTCAAACCTGTTGTGTTCAGCCCGCTGGCTGGAAGACAGCAGGGAGGGTTTGACAGGCCTTGAAAGTAGCTGGTCTTTCAGCCTGAGAGCATAAAAGGAGGTGAATTCATTCACACAAAGATCAACCTTTTGTCATTCATGGTCTCTGTGAAACCTATTTGATTTGGAGGCATTCATTTTATTATTTTCTAAAATGTTTCTTCTGGAAGTGATTCCTCTTGGCTTCCTAAGCATTGGCTGAGATTTTGTTTATGAACAAATGTCTCCATCTTTGTTTTCCATGTTGAATCTCTTCCTCATCATCACTCCCTTGCCCTCTTCTGTTTTTCTTCCTACCTTCCTATACTTGCTATTTTTTGGATGCTTCTCCCCACCATGGCAGACACAGGGGTTCTGCAATGCAATGCTCTCCAAGCACACTTGTTGCCTTCAGCCCTTTCCCAAAACACCACTCTCCCAGTTTTCTCCTGCCTCACCTCAAGTCCTGTGTGCAGTTTTGGGTACCACAATATAAGAATGATATAGAGGGGGACCATGAAGATGGTGAAAGGTCTGGAGGGAAATCCACATGAGGAGAGGCTGAGGTCACTTGGTCTGTTCAGCCTGGAGGAGGGGAGACTGGGGAGACATCTCATAGCTGTCTAAACCTTCCTCACGAGGGGAAGTGGAGGGGCAGGCACTGATCTTCTCTGTGGTGACCAGTGACAGGACAGTTTGAACATTCCTCCTCCCACCAGGTCCCGCCCTTCCCAAATGACCCGGCCAACACTGCATTCCTTGCAGTGACAACTTTACTTGCTTGGTTTTTTTACTGGATTTCTGAAGGCAAGAGAGAGTGCCCAGCTCTTTCAATCTGTGTTGGGAAATGCCAAGAAGGGGTTTGGATGTCATTAAAATAATAGAAGGCAGAAATTAGTTCTCCCTGAAGCACAAAGTAAGGGATATTTTGCAAGAAAAAATCTCATCTCAAATCTCATCTCAATCAGATGGCCAGTACAACATCCTGAGGAGAAATGAGTTAAATACTTCAAATCAGAACTGTGCTTGGTGTAACGTGGCATGAGTCCACTTAAGTAAAAGGAAGAGCTTAGATTCAAAAAACCAGCTGAGACTCTGATTCCTGAGACTGGTTTTGCACTAAACCAGCCAGCAGTTCATAGCCAGGTTCTTTTTTATTTCTTCTATTTATATTTTTTCCCTTAAAGGGTAGAATAACAGCTTACAGTGGCACAGAGAGCTCTTATAAAACAGGGTAAGATCCCAGCACAGGCTCAGCTACATCAGGGGTGGAGTTTTTAGGCGATTATTGCATGTTGCATGAGATCAAGAGGCCTCTGGAGCATTGCATGGCCCAGTGTGGGACCTGGGGAAGGTGCTGCAGGGAAAGGACGTTCTGATGCTGTGCTGACTTTGCCTCAGTGGAAACATGACAGAAGAAGGATTTTCAGCTTCTTGTCTCTTTGAGATTACCCTGTGTCACAGGGTGCTGCTGAGATGCGTGTAAGTTGGCTGTAGTTGAGGTCTAGAAGTGTGCTGGGATTAGTCACATAAATCCAAAACTGCAATTGAGAGCCAGAGAGGGTCTTGCTAGTACTGCCTACTTAATAATAAGGCAGGAGAGTAAGAGATAAGAAACTAGAGAGTCTCATTTATTATTGCTTAAAAAAGAGAGGAAGGCATGTTCAACGTGGACACATTTGCTTTTTTTTTTCATTATTCTTTTTTTCTAAAGCTGGAAAAGCTATTTCAAAACTACTTCCCGCAGAACTGTAAGTTGCTGGAACAGAGGAGACAGCTGTAATTTCCAGCAAACCCAAGTAAAGAATTGTTATCGACAAGGCTTCTGCCAGACCATTAAAAAACCCAGCAGCCATTTTTTCACTCCTGATATTGTGTGAGATAATGGAGTCAGTGGTGGTACAGACAACTTCTGCCTCATTACCCTGACACCATGCTCAATAGATTTATTTAAGTAGCTGATGGAGATGGGACCAGAGGGCCTGCAAAGACAGACTGATGCACTGGGGACACCCAGGAAAAGCCAAAGGTGTCAGGCTGGAGACTTGTGCTAAGCAGATCCATTTGGGCAGCCAGAGGCCAAAACCGTGGCAGAGGTGGATGGTGATAGTGGTGAAGTTAAGGGACAAAAATGACCCTGGGTCTCTTACTCTGAGGTGACATAGCTGCTTCTCTCTTCCTTTGAGAGACCAGTTTCTGAACCATGAATAGTCTTATCCCTTCTGTATGATGGCCTCAACTCCTTGTAGCTCCTCTAGTTGCTTCTACGAACCGAACTCTGTGAAATTTCGTATGATGGCTTAAATTTTTTTAAAGCATGATTTGTTAGGAAAACCAAGGCCTTTTTTAATTTTCCAGAGGGAAAGTCCAGTAGGAGGCATTAGTGGAGGATGTGCGTGTGTAAGGACAAGGTTCCTGAGTGAATCATGAGGGGAAGAAAATGCATCACCTGTGATCTGTGACCCTACCCCATCTCTGACTTGATATTGCACCAACTGAAATTGTGAAAAACTCCCATTGCTTCCAGTCAGGATAAATTAAACCCCTAAGGATAATGGTTTGGAGGTAGAACTGTGGTCTGCATGGTCCTTTCCCTTTGAAGTCTCACTGGGACTCCTTTGAAAGGAATCTGACATGGGTATTTCTCTTTTAAGGCACAATACTGGAGACAGAACAATAATGACTGGATCAGTTTCTCTCTCCTGGGTGATCAGAGGGATTCGAGACATGGACAGATAGTCTCAGGACATCTCACTGCTTAGATGTCCACATCCTCCTAGCCAGAGCCTTTGTTCTAGGCTCAGGAGTGCAATGAAGATGTGGCTGGCCATGCATGCTAAATTATCCTCTCATCCTGTAGGTGATCCAATTAAGCCAAATTTGAAGAGAACCAGAGAAGTTCATGCTCTGCCTTGCTGTGCATGAAGTCAGCAAGTTAATAATGGACATTGATCTCTGGGGCTGTCAATTTGTGTAGGACTGGGTGGAAGAGTTTTCAGACTTTTTTTCGTCACATCATTAGGTTTCATACTGCAAACAATAAACTCTGTAGCCTGCAGCTGTGAAAACACTAATTTGAAAGCTATTCTGTTTTATATTTTTGAGAACTTGTTGCTCTATTTTTTATTTATATTTCTATTTTTTTCCTCAGAAACCTTCACTAGTTCTTTCAGTTTACTTTTCCCCTTTTCTGATTTTCTGAACTTTTGTGTTAGTTAGACTATCTTTCTCCCTCCTTTCTTTCATTCCTTACTCTTTCTTTTTTCCCCCTCTCTCTCCCTTTTGTTGCTAGAGCAACAAAAACCTTCAGAATGGACAGGATTTACACAGTAAAGACTCTAAACATATGGAGACACTGAAGTTTTACCTGTTATTTGTGAATAAAATACGAGCTCTTCTCATGCCTACACCTCCATTTTGGGTGTGTTAGTCTAGTGTCTTCTTCCCCCTTTCTAGGACTGATTTTCCAGATGTCTTGGCTTCATTCCTATGTCTTCAGCCTTGTAAGATCAAAAGAATAGGCCTTGGCTAGGACTGAGTGGAAAAGAATTGACATCCTTCAGTGGCATGTTCAAGAGTTTCTCTCTCCTCTTTCTTGTGTTTCTTCCTTCATCCCGTGTTTACTCTCCGGCGATGCCTCTGCTTTATTGGTCCCTACAGCTCCAGAATCCTGTGGCAGTAAAGCCAACCTTTTCAGGATAGTTCCCCACCTAATGGATCAGAAGGACATCAGTGCAAAAGCTGGACCTGGGTACAGAGGTTTTGCAGGTAACAATAATGTTAAACCCTGAGACAATTTTGTCAGCCTGTGCCTTTTGCATTAGTAAAAGAAGATGCAATACCTGCCTTTCTGCTGTTGTGGGATGATTATGGTTAAACAGGGTGACAAATGCTGGTGACAAAAAGCCACATTTCTGTCTGACTTAAATACAGGCTTCGAAAATAATAAAGAGAGTAGAAGTGTGACTAAGCACTTCCAAGAGCTGTCATGCTTGACACTGAATGCAGCTGGTCATGCCCTTAAAGTCCTTTTTGATACGATTACTGTGTTACTCTTTATTTGGAGCTCTAGAAAAAGCAGTAAATTGTTATGTTCTTACAAAGGTAACTAGCTGCTCAGGTATGTCCTTATTTTTCCTGCATCAAGGACCCTGAAAAGCCCTCTTTGTCATGGCCAGGCTGGATCCAGGATGTTCAATTTAGAATTCCAGTTTCCTCCTCAGATATGCGTATTTTGTAATGAGGCTTAGTTCATCAAAGGCTTCAGGTTTCTGTCTAATTACTTCTGAGGTCAGCAGCACCTGCTTTATGTGTGTGACAGAAGACATGCTGGTGCCTCAGGCACTGCAGAGCAGCAGCTGGGAAAATTCCAACACCAATCCTGAGTGGCATCATGTGGTCACTGCTGTCCAAACTAGGGTACCATTGACAGGAAGCAGTGCTTGATCTGCCCTGTTATTAATGAACAAGAAGAAATCTCTCTCCTGTCTGAGTCTATGCTGGTCTGGAGAATGAGCCATACTGGAAACTTGACTTCAATTTCCTTTTCAATCCCCATGTTCAAATCTTCATGATTGTGATTCATTACTGTGAAATGACTCTCTTCTACGCTCATATGTTGTAATGAGATTAATATAGCCATTTCACATATATTGGTGATCATTGTTAGTAGTTAACACACCTGAGATTGAATTAAAAACTGCTAGAGCTGGGAGCTTTAGTCATGCATACACGCTGAGCTCAGGAGCCAACCTTTGTAGCTGTAGCTGAGAAGCACACCTCCTGTGAATGAAGGAGGTGTAAGGCCTCTGCATAGAACTGGATGGTGATCTCAGCCTTACCCCACTTATGTCTTGCAAAGGGGAGTTACCTGCTTAATGCTGGCACATTCATGGTGCCCAAGCATGTGGGGATGCTGGCTTTGGGGATGCTGGCTTTGGTGATACTGACTCGTCCCACCCTGTGTCAGGCTTCCTGGAAAGGATAAATACGTTTGAGATTAGATGCATAAAAAGGTTTGAAGGTATATCTTTGGTTGCACATAGTCATTCACAAGAATTGGCCTCCACTTGAATTCTTCTTCCGCTGCAAATGCTGCTGCAGCAGGGAGATGGGGAGAATCAGATCTGTGTGAAAATATTATCCATCGCAGCAGGTCAAAACAATGACAGTCATAGAATATCCTGAGTTGGAAAGGACCCACAAGGATCATCGAGTCCAACTCCTTCCCCTGCAGAGGACAACCCCAAAAATCACACCCATGCGCACAAAACTTAGTTTCAGTTGGAACAGTAAAGGAGCTGTGGGAAACACAGCTTGTCTTGAGTGTATGAGGAATAACTTAAGCAATTAAGAGAGGGTTATTTCATCTATCCTGGACAAAGCCCCCTAGAAATACCCTCTTAAACTGGTACTCATGTGGGTTAAAGTGCCATTTGTATTCATGTTTTCACTGTTCTGTGGCACATGTCCAATATGATTCACAAACTGCAAGCAGAAGAAGTCACTGTGAATTTTAAAATTAATTAACTGTCTCTCTTTTTTTTTTTTTTTTTTTTAATGTATTAGTCTGCTTTTGGATACTGAGTTGGGGTTTAGGGGGGTTAGGAAGTGGAGTGCTGTGAGACACAGGGCTAACCCTGTAAACACAGGGTCAGCAATGAATACAATGAATTCAGGGTCAATACAAAGAATTCAGGTTGATTTTCGACTTGCAGAATGTGAGCTTAAGTTATCACTGACTACTTTGAATCTGCAGGAATAAGAATAAAACATGACCCTTCACGTCCTCAATGGCTCAAACTGGATTGAATTGAATGATTATTTAAGGTTCAGAGCAGGTTAACTGTCTCCTGTGTTCTACTGACAAGTGTCTCCCTCTCTTTCTCTCTCTCCATCTCTTTCTTACTTTTCCTTCCTCTGCACTCTGGCCAAACTCTGAAAAAAAAAGACATGCCAAAAATAAAACCAACGATTTGAATTGTATATGTTCTTACTCAAAACAGGGTGGGAATACTAGAAATCTAGCAAGAAAATATATTCTCAGAAGCCAAGCGATCTGGTTAGACAACAAAGATTAAAAATTACTTAGTGACTGATGTTTACTGTCACTATGGGTTTTGTTTGTTTGTTTAAAGATGAAGTGTTTGAGTCTGGACTGGACTTATGTTTGCTAATAAGCAGATAAAATTTTCAACAGAGAGACACACTGAAAAAAATCATGGCTGTGGTGTGGCCCTGTCCATCTATGATGGATACAGCCTACAGTTCCGAACCTGCTGTGGAATGTTAGCATTCTAGCACAATTACTAACTTTCTAACCATTGTTTTCTGTCACTGTGAGCCTCTGGCTTTTGGGATCAATCTGTGACAACCTCTAAAATCTACTCTTTGCATACTGGTTATTTATGCTTACTAATTCCTGTGTGCAGAACTGGTGTTGAAAATATTTCAGTCCAGGCTCAGCCATCATAGACAAGACACAGCCTTTTTTGCAGCAAAAGGCTGGAGCACTTTCTACTGTTGCATTTAACTAGAAGTCACTCTCTCTGTTTTTTTTGTGGCAGAAAATCAATGCCATAATAGTTATTCCTTTTTGGCAAGAGACTGATAGCATTGGCCAGCACCCAGAATAACGCAAGCTGGAGATATAGAGCTCTGCCAATGTACCTTAAATCTCCTGACCTTCAACATCTCAAGATTTCCAGCCCCGAGAAGAGGGCTTTCAGGAGAAGAGATTGATAATTCTGCCTGGCTGTGAGACAGTGCCCAAGACAGAACTCCAGTGGGAAACTGAAAACCTCCTCTGTGTTGCTGCTTCTTCCACAGTAAGGTAAATAATGGCTGATGCCACTGAAGCCAAGGGAACTGATTACTGAAACTAGGGCTAAAGACAGCAAAATCAGTCCTCCCAGGCACGTCCTGGCTCCAGGACTGCACTGTGAGTTTGCTCACAGATGTCTATTGGATGAAAATGAGCTTGTGCTTGGGGTGATTTTTCTGCCCCGCTGATCAGCCTGTGATTTGGAGAGGGACTCCTTGTGGATGCTGATATGCTGTTCCCCTGTGGGTTACCCACTCTAGGGCAGGCTGACTCCCGGACGTTTGGGACCAGCTGGGCTCCCTGACCCTTGCAGGTTGTCACAAGACTGCAGTTGCAGTTCAGCATCTCTTGGCTTCTGGGAGAGCAACTTGTGCTGATTTTACCCTGATTAACTTGCTGTGTTGCTGATGTGCCAAGGTAAACTCACCCCATTCTTGAGACATTAACATTTTACTTCTTGCTGAATGGGAGGGTTTGGTTCACTAGTCAAAGCACGGCTCTGGGAGCCAAAAGCGCTGACATCTCAGTCCGCCTTGAGCAATGACTTACCGCGTGACCTTGTCCCAGATGCTCTGCCTTTATTTTTCCTTCTGTAAAAATGGGCTTATGATTTCTCAGGAATTCACCTTTCCAAGACTGTTTCCTAATGTGCAGTAATTTTTCCCGTTTACTGCTGACTTGACTTGCTTCATGAACTAGAGTAGGCTACTGGATGTAATGATGCAAAAGAAATGTGGCCTCAAGCCGATACCCATAATATAATGCCACCATGAAATACAGCTTCTGAATAGATATCAAATGCAAGGATTCTTATGCATAGCTATATCTTTTCACTCCTTACACATTTAAGCTTGCAGTCCTGTTGTCTACAACACAGCTGCTGCCCTAACCCTTCACATATTATTTAATGTGAGAAAATTACTTCCAGGGGATATTTTGTTGCGCATCCGTACAATTTTTTTCCTTTATAGTGAAAAAAATCATCCTGCCCACATGCAAACAGACTGTTGAGGAGTGAAAGGGCTCTGTTATTTCACAGGACTGAGATCACGTGCATCCATTATAATTGTTGAACCTCATCATCTGCATAGCAAACTACTGAATTTTGCCAAGAGATTTTTGCATGCCTTTATATTTTTATATAAATAATATTTGTTTACTTCTTTTTCTTTTGTGAAAAAACCAAGCAGCATCAGGCAGCATCTCTTCAGACACAAGTGTTAGGAAAAAAGGAGTAGAAAGAGTTAAGCTAAACTGGAAAGTGACAGTGTACCAGATGCATTGACACTAATGTGCCTCTTTAGAGTTCACGCCTAAAGGCTTTGTGTGCAATGATAAATATATTTGTTTTGGTTGCTGGAGGTGCCCTTAAATTATTAAAAGACAAAACAGAAAAAGGACTTTTCATTTTCTAGCACCATTAACTTGTTTCACTGGCCATGAGAGATGCAAAAAAGGGTTCAGAATTGAAAAATCAAGGCTCAGAAAGCCCTAAATTCCGTTATAATTTTCAACCTTTTGTTGCATTTCATGTTCTTGTCTGTCTAGGTCCAGTTAGAAGTGTTGCTTTATCCTAAATCCCAAAATTTCTGGCTGCTCCAAAAGTCTTTTTACAATAAAAGAGAGAAAAATAGGACATTTTCAATATTTCTTTCTATTGATTTTGTGCATGTGAGAGAGAGGGAGAGGGAAAGAGAAAATACTCAATTGTGATAATATAATAATACAGTACTGGTATAATTTTAGCTAAAAGAAAAATGTTAAAGGAGAAAAACTGGCTCTATGAAGTTCTTCAACATAGTCAAGGATGTATTTAGGGCTAAACTTTTTAAAGTGGAGATTCACCTCCATCATGTGTTACCTTTTATCTATTCAGTCTGCATTTTGGTTGCTGTGGCCCATTCATTTGACTTGTTGCTCCCTGCACAGCTTTCCAGATCATAGATCTCTTTAAAAAGGCAAGACCTCGTCCAGAGCTTGTAGAGCTCCATAATTACATTTGTTTTTTGGTTTTTGTTTTTGTTTTGTTTTTTTTTCCCAAAGTGGAAATAAACCATTTGGTTCCATTCTGCAGGTCCTTTGGCATTCCTTCATGGTAAACTGAGCTTGTGGCTCAACTCAACCCGATAGCAGTCAACATGACGACATGTCTGTCAGCTCTACATGTCCTCCCCTTCTGTCCATTTCCTCTCAGGTACAGACTGGATGTTAATAAACACATGCCAAGTTTTGGGTCTCAGTTCTGAAAACTGTAGTCTTTTGAAAAAAGAGATGTTATATTCACTAATTACCATGGAAAACATCACTACATGTACAACATTAGGTACAACACATAGGTACAACATTTTGAGACACGTAACAGCTTCCCAGGCTCAGTTAGTAACTGGTCCTTGACTGTTTCTGATAGCAACATCCTGCTTCATGCCAATAAAGAACAATATCCCATACCAAGACATACCCTTCTGGAGGAAGGCCAAGTAAATCAGGCCTACCTGCTCTCATGACTTCTGTGCAATGAAGAGGAATGAATATGTGCAACTAAATGTCACACAGAGTAATGTAGAGGACTTAGTATCCCTGCAGTCATATGTATTTTGATATCAGCAAGGCCTGTAGCAAAATGGATGTGTGTAGGACACTAGGTAGGACTGCTTGTCTTGGGGCACAGGAAAGCTTGCCAGCATTCTTAAAATTCAGGTTAGTGAGATGGTGAATGGGGGCTAAACACAAAATATTGAGACAATGAGATTCATGGTTAATGAAGCTTTGATTCAAGAAAATAGAGGTGTCTTCTTCTTCTTCCTTGGCAGGTAATGTTTGCTATGCTCTTCACCCACATCTTCAGATACCTTTTCTGTATGTCCTCCTGTGCCTCCTTACATGCCCATCAAAGGCACGATTGGTTCTGCTGACACCAGTTACTGTACATGGGCACAATCTCTGATCAGATCAGGAACAAGAACCCAAGAAGTCTTGACTGAAAAAATATCAGAGAGTAGTTAAGTCTTGGAACACATTTATGGAGGCACTGGTAAAGCAAATGCACAGGCAGCAGTGGTGATATGCCTGGAGCTGAAGAACAGCCCCTGACTACCCATCTTGAAATAAGAAACTATTTCAGGGCTAAATAAAACTAAAGACAGTGGATCCCTAGGTGTGTTAAATTGTAAGTAAAGTTTCCCATCCACTTTCAAGAAGTTGTTTTTTCCACAACAAAAACTATCTATTTATTTTTAAAGCTATATTCTTTCAGGCTAAGAAAGGTCCTTAGCTGTGATTACCTATGATGACCTTTATCTCAAGAAATATGTAATAAAGCATCTCCCTTAGTGGTTTGCTCAGTATAAGGTATTTTTAAATATCATAGGTACCCTCACCACAGATAGTGGAATAACATTTTAGAGGTGCTGTGGAAGAAAACCTGTGCAATCAAATATAGATACACTTGAATGCAATTACAACAGCAAATGATTGTGTATCAGTGAATCTATAGTTTAACCTAAGCTGTGCAATCATCTTCTGCACCCTTTCCAGTATTTTATTATTAACCTCTTGTCTATGGAAAAGCCACTTTCAAAATGAAGGAGAAAATGGGAGCAATTTTAATGTTGGGCTTTAAATCTTAGCTGGGCCTTTATTCGGGAACGAGCACAGTCAGAGCTGACAGTGCAGCCTGTAAGGCTACACTACACAGTCCCTTCCATATGACTCCTCTTTTGGAAAGTTTTGCCAGACTTTCATACAATCATGGAATAACTTTAACTGCCTTGGCTGAAGTATTCTCTTTGCTATTTGTTTCTGGCTTTTCTGTTTCATTTTGTTTGGTTGGTTTGAGGGTTTTTTAATATTGTCTCTTTCCCCCCAAACCTCTTCCATAATTTCAGCAAAAACGATGTGGCCGCAAGATGTAACAGGGAAACAGAAAAACTGCTCGTTTTGCCCAGTTTCCTGAGATTTGTTGGGAAGTCGAGCATCCAGATGTTCCACAGCAGACGTGATGTCCCCCTTGTGCCAGGAATGTGCCACCTGCTGCTCCTGTTAAAATCCATCCCCATTAATTTTAATTATTGGCTGCTGAAATATCTGTTTGCACATACTCAGAAGGGATATATTGGAGTCTGAACACTAAGATGCCACCCACCTTAAGTGTGCTCTACTCCCTCACTGTGCCTCCTGCTTGACAGGACTGGATGTCCAACTATGTCAATAAAATACGTGTGACTAAATGAGTGAATCTACATTTCAGCCATCTCCATCCCCATCTGAGCAAGCCTTGATTCCCCTAAAGATAGTGCAGAGCTCTTCCACATGGTCAGTAGAGCCCAGGATATGATACATTTCACTACCTTTGGTGAAATGATCATCT
Organism: Serilophus lunatus; assembly: GCA_013399895.1. Lineage (NCBI taxonomy): Eukaryota > Metazoa > Chordata > Aves > Passeriformes > Eurylaimidae > Serilophus > Serilophus lunatus. The sequence goes on along the minus strand of VXBA01002782.1, from coordinate 615,884 downwards.
TGGGTCAGAGCTATCCTGAACCCTTAGCTCAGGGTTAAACACTCAGGTGCAGATATCTAGGCTGTGGACAGGAAAAGTTAATGGGGGTGAATTTTGTCTGAAGTAACTGATTAGTCCAGTACTGGAGGGATTGAACAGCAGTGTGTCCTGGGAATCTTTCACGATAAAATATTTAGAGGGAGAAATTACTTGTCTGAACATTTGTTTAGCATCACTTCTGGGTGGAATTTTTGACACTATTTCTTCCCAAATTAACTCAAGCTACAAGGATTTCAGGCCAATTCCAGCTTCTCAAACGGAATAAGAAAAAGAAGAAAGAATCTGCAAACCTATGGAAGTATCAAGCTAGCCAGATGCAATGAGATGCAATGTGGAAACTCTTATTGTGCGAAGATTAAGAGAAAAATGTAAAATGCTGTATAAATTGGCATTTTAATCAACGATTCATATTTCTGTTATAGGAAAGAAATTCTCTCAAATGAATTAATGTTGTTTAAAAAAAATTGGTAAGAGTATAAGTATTTGGAGAACAATTGTGGAAATTTGTTCTAGAGAGAAATATAAGACTTGGACACATATAAACTCAAGAGGAATTTCCTACTGTTAAAATGCATTTCTAATGGGTAGTGGAATGCAACAACCAAATTCAAGTATCAGTTTATATTTTGTAAACTTAAATTCTGCTGATGTTCTGAACTAATAGGCTTGTAAATTAGCTTGGATATGCCTTATTAACAGCAGGAAAGCCGGGAGGTAGTCACTGTATGCATATGCACTAAGCTTCCTTCCCCCATCTCCTTTCATGATGGACATTACCTAGCCCTCAAAAAGCTAAAATGGCTCTTCAGAAGGAATTTGTGAAGCATCATCTCAAGATTCTACCTTCTCCTTTCACTCAAGCCTGCTAAATTAAATTTTGTTCCTTGCCCAGTTTCTGATCTCTGTATGAGTTCCAGAAAAAGCCAAGCATGAGGATGCTCTTCTCCAATAGTCAGGGAAAGCAAGAACTGTAGAGATGCCAGAAGAAATGCCTTTCACTGCAAAATCTGGGCTGAGAAATGCTTGCAGAGAAATGCTGTTCCTTCAGAGTTGGACATGCATATCCCCTCTCAGCAGAAGAAGTATCTGTTCTTGGACATTGCTCTCCAAAAGCCAACAAAAAAGCAAAGAGCAGTCAATCCACAGAGATTCTGCCTAGAGTCCTGCTAAAGATGGGAATAAAGAATGTTAATTTGTGAGAGATTGAGGATGATTTCCAGGTCTCCTGATATGTGACTTGTGCTCCCCTGGTCTCTCAATTGTCATTTGCATTTCAGTGCTGGGGGAGCTGGACTCTCAATGAGAAACATCTGCAGTATAGCAAGAGCATGAGAAAAGTGATCTCTGGTGACAGACAATGGGTTATCTGACCTAACGGGTAACCTCTGTTGCAGCCTCTGTGAACTGCTTGTCCAGAAACTTCCCATCTGTTTGTTAGCTACTGCGCTTGAGAACATGACAATCCTGGTGTTGTCAAATAGTCTGTTTACTGCTACAACCCTTAATGGGATTCAGCATGCCTCTGCCACGTGTTGTACCAGCCCTGGCAGCAAAAGAGAGGGGAAGAAAGGGGAAGGACTTCGTTCCTGCTTCCTTTTTCCATTAGGAGGGTTAGGAGGAAAAGAGTCTTCAGCTGTGAATACTGTATGCAGATGCTGAGGTTTACCAGTCCCTTCAATATCTCCACACTTTGCCCTAAAAAAACCAACATGTGGAAAGCCTTAATTAATGACTCAGTAGCATTGGCCAGTTCTAGGCACTTCCAGCAGCCTCAACAGATTCACTGATAACTTTATAATGTTCATTATTCTAAAATTGCTGCTCAAATGATATAAACAGTCATCATGTCTTTGAGAGTTTGTGCAGGATGTCAAGGAAGGAGGGGAAAATACCCACTCATGCTTTTTATTTGGAGGTGCCTTTCAGCTATGGCATTGTAAACTTGGAAGCTTGGGGAAGAATCGAGACTGCAATGGACTACTGCAGCCAGCAAAAGGTCTCATTTATTGGTCACCACAAGTGAAGGATGTGTCTCAAGCTTCTTCTCTTGTCTTCTGCAGTTGTTGCCCGCTCTCAGGTTTCACAGGTAAAGGTGAAGACTATTTATTTGTTATTTGTAAAGCTGCAAAAAATTGTGCTAAGGAATTTTGGGGAAAGAAGATTAATATTTTTGACATGGTTTCTCTGCTGCAAGACTTTGCAACCTGATTTAAATTGATGCTCAGTGCAAGCAGAGTGAAGAATAGGAGGAGGGTCAGAGTGCTCAGAATTTGTGGTGAGTTAGTCTGGTGTTTGTGTGTGTGTGTGTCAGTGCTACTCCTCCTTTTCCATTCATGAAACAGGCATCCAAAACTAATGAGTTTGGCTAACTCAAGCTATACTATTCCTGAATTTTGAAATGAGAAAGCTGTACTGTCCATGGCCAGAATAAGATAGTGCGTTTGAAAGTAAAAATAACTCTTTTTTCCATTCACAAGGAATTACTTTAAAATGTATCCTCTTCTCTGTCTGCCAAGAGGGGCCTTGCTCCTCTACTTGCCATCTGATTTTCCCCATAGCTGTTTCTATTGTTTACCTCGCTTTCATGCTCCTTCATGGGTCCAAATTTTCTCTTCATTACTTCAGTGTCCCTCTGATTTCTCTATAATTCCTTCATACACTTTTTCCCCCCACTAGCAACATCCTTCCCTAACTCCACTCACATGTTTTTCACAAAGTTCACAAAACTGTACAGTTCTTACAATTCCATGGTCTTTTCTGACAGGGACTTTTTATATGTCCGTATGAAAATCAACAGGAGGTGGGCAACTGCCTTATAGGTGTAAGCAGGTGTGTTTTCTTGGGAAATGTAATATTAATTCAGATCCAAATTGCCAGCATAGTGATGAAATAATAAACAACCCAACCTGAATATCTGACATCCACACAGTGCAAGAGTGGGGGGTTTTACATCACTGTTTCTGTAGACTGAAATCATAGATTACCATTTGGGGCTCAAGTGCCTGAGGCACATTCCCAGGGAATAACTTTTGGTTCAGTTTAATCCAAAATGAAATACATTTCAGGTGGAGTTCAGGGATAGTGCTAGTCCTGAAATAAATTTCAGGGAAGTGCAGCAAGTATGACTGAGAAATTAACTTTCAAGGCAAATCCTGATCTATATGACAATTCTAATGTAGACAAATCCAGTATGTCTATCTTTAGTAGAAAGGTGATAGTCTTCACTTATCTCTGAGAAATGCTAAAAATTTTACTATAAAAGGCACAGTAAAATTTATTATAGGTTAGTTTTAAAGGTTTCAAGGAGCTGTAACTTGCTGGAGTACATCTTTCAAGACTACAAAGCAGGTTCTCTTGGAACGACATTAGAAAAGTATCTTTTCTTGTTTTTAAAATCTGATGCCTTGTGGCCTGATGGATTTTTTTTTCCCCAGAAATATTGTTTCCCACTTAGAAAAATTTCTTTGGATTGATCACATTTTTTTTATGAGACTTGTTAACTTCAGGTCAAGGAGACTTTTCATGCATTAGAACCTGGAGCCAGGTAAGCTCCCAGCAATGGATTGCTCATCCCACTTGCTTGTTTCTTAGGGCAGAAGCAGCCAAACAGAGTGTAGTGGCTTAACCTGGGCTGGATGCCAAGGGCCCAGCTATAGCCACTCTCTCACTCTCCTCAGCCAAACAGCAGAGGAAAGAAAATGTAACAAATGGCTTCACAAGTTGAGATAAGGACCATAAAATATTCCTTGCTAACCACCATCACAGACAAAACAGACTCCATGTGGGGATAATAGTTAAATTTATTACTAACAAGATCAGAGCTAAAGAGTGAGAAACAATAAGTGACACCTTTCCCCCCATCCCCTCCCTGTCACATTCAACCTCCTCTCCCCCCGCGGTGCAGGGAGGTGTTGGGGGCCGGGGGGTGGTTACGGTCAGCTGTTGTTTCCTGCTGCTGCTTAGGAAGAAGAGTACTTCCAACTGCATTTCTGTGAGGTCCCGCCCACGGGAGACAGTTCTTCACGAACTGCTCCAGCATGAGTCTCTCTCTCACAGGAGACAGTCCCTCTCACGAACTGCTCCAGTGAGAGCCCTTCAGACACTGCTGCCACATGGCTCACATTCCACAGGGTGCAGTCCTTCACACACAGGCTGCTCCAGCGTGAGCCCCACAGGCCACAAGTCCTACCAGGAGAATCCTGCTNCGTCCTCCCAGGAGAATCCTGCTCCACTGTGGGCCCCTCTCCCCCACGGGCCAGCAGGTCCCTGCCAGGACCCTGCTCCTACATGGGCCTCCCATGAGGCACAGCCCCCTTCCAGCAGCCACCTGCTCCGGCGTGGCTCCTCCACGGGCTACAGGTGGATCTCTGCACTCCTGTGGTCCTCCATGGGCTGCAGGGGCACAGCTGCTCCACCATGGTCTTCACCACAGGCTGCAGCTGGATCTCAGCTCCGGCGCCAGGAGCATCTCCTCCCCCTCTGCCCTTGGTGTCTGCAGTGTTGTTCACGTGTTCTCACTCTGCTCCTCTCCGGCATCCATCTCCATCTAAAGCTAATTTTTCCCTCTTCCTTCTTAAATATGTTATCACAGAGGCTTTTCTTTAACTGCTGATTGGCCTGGCCTCGGTCAGCAGTGGGCCCAGCCTGAGCCGGCTGGCATCGGCTCTCCCGGACATGGGGGAAACTTCCAGCAACTTCTCGGAGAAGCCTCCCCCTCAGCCCCCTCACTGCTACAAAAACCTGGCCACAGGATAAACCAGTACACAGAGCTACCAAGGAGATGTCCTGAGCTCTCATCTTCCCTCTAGCTACCTACCATTACTCTGGTGGGAAGACATGACTTAGTATTCCTTCTCTGTCTCTCATCTTGGTGAACTCTCTGCCTTGTGAACAACCTGGGGACCGGGATCCAGAAGTGAACTGGATCTTCTGATGTGGTTGTACTGTCTGGCTCATCTACCCACCACTAACCCACATGCAAGAGGGAGTTTTGGGGCAGGAATCTGGAAATTAAGGTATTAGAAGATTTTCTGTATTGAATATCTATCTATAGGGCAGGGAAGAAGGAAAAATCTGAAGAAGCGAGAATGCTGTAATGGCAGATGTTCTGGGTTTTATTTTATTATCTTTTCTAGTGGCTTACTGCTGTTTGTCCAAGTTTGATCTAATCTGTTTTTACTCTTAAAGAGGAGTGCAGTGATTCTCTGCTGATCTGGTATTGGTGGGTGGCTAAATGTAATTCAGATTAGTTAGTCCAAACCGGTCCTATTGGTACATTCTTTTAGGAAAAACTTCTGAACATTTTGTTCTGGCACTTGGTGCAGTCAAAACATCTCTCACAAGCTTTACAGAGATATTGCCTTGAGAATGTGGAAGAGCTTGACCTGACCTGCATAACTTTATCTTAGAAGGTAATATACCAGCGAGGGTAAAGATGGGAAATTGTAGCTCTGAAGAAACTCACCACATTGCTTCTCTTCCCTGCCATTTTTGTTGGCAGAAAGGATCTGCATAATTACTAAGTCTCATAGTTATCAATGTACTCATAGGGTTGTTTTCCAACCTAGGAAGCCCAGTTAGGTGGAAAATACTCCTTTGATTTATGGCTCTGAGGTAGTCAGCTCATAAATTAATGTTTGCATTGGCAGCTTCAATATGTGTCTTTTACAGCTGAAGGCTGCGGGTAACAGGGAGTGACAGGAAGGCATCAGACTAAGATGTGTAAAACATACAGAAGCTGTGTTTATTTTCCATGTCTCAAGTGAGAAGGCATTTCACTATGAGTGTTATACCATGGCTCTTTAAATGCTTTATTACTTGCAGACATGACTTGGAAATTATTGAAAGCAAGATTTCTAGGTGACAGCAATTGATGAGGAGAGGTAAACAATGAAGAACAACGCAGTTAAGACACACAAGGTCTTTGATCATATAAGTAATAGGTCAAAAAAATAACAAATTCAGTTTGGTGCAGACAAACGTAGAATAATGATTCTCGGAACAAAGAATATAAAGAGAGAAAATGTTAAATGGGAGAGTGCCACAGCTTACTGACTAGCAAAGAGATCTGGGGAGCTAATGGAGAGAAATCTCCTTAATGATCAGGATATAACTGCTCCTGAATGGGTGGAGTCACAGAAGAATAAGAGTCAAAAATCGAATTTTTCATAGACATAAGACTCTCTTAGTTTATCTTGTCCATCCTCTTGCATCAGCTGAGAGACAATTCTTTCTGCAAAGAACCCTATTATGTTGAATTATGAGAACTGTCAAGGTGATTTATAAGAGAGATTTAGTTAGAGTGTGAACATTTTTGCTAGCCAACACAAAAACTCAAATGTTTTGGATGAGATTCTGGCCTCAATGACACAGATGTAAATAAAATCACCTGTGAAATTTCCAACAGAATATCTCATGATATATGGAAGTATATACACATTTATTTTCACAACTGGAATTTTACTCCAGTCTTTGCAACATGGGGATTTTAGCTACAACTGCAGCTGAGACCATGCAGAATCTGGTGGAGATCAGTTTTCTGCCAGAGAAATTCACCAGATATGTGAAGCCCGAGCTGACTTAAGGCTGGCTGGAATCCTACCGTGCCTCTTTCATGACTACTGCATGGTGATTCAGTTCAGATGCTGATCTGAATTAAAGGTTATCTGGTCTCTCAGCAGCAGAGAACCTGCAAAACAATGGTGCCAAATACTCATTGATTGAAGATGCGTATGTTACTAATGTGAGCTGAACATGAGGTTTAATGCTTTTAATTGATTCTTGCCTTTCATGTTTATATTCTAACTGCAAGAGTCAACTCCTACTTTTTTCACTCCCCAGTAGTACCTTCTGAAATTAACGGGTCTGCTGCCAAAGTTCTTCTGGGATCCAGATCTGGTTGTGATCTTCCTCCAAGGGCTGTCCATACGCTTAACAGGCATGGAAGCAACGAGAGGAACCCCCTTTCCTGACAAAGTCAGAGTAGACCATAGCCTACTTGTGCTTTTATCCAACAGGTCAGTCAAGGTTGTGCTCTTCTATTCTTTTGGCACAAAAGATGAAGACCTCTCCTTCTGAAGCTTGGAGTTACAGACATGGGTGAGATACCTCTTGCCTTGTGGCAAGTGCTGATCCCAGCCCTTCTGTTAAATGACATAGAAATGACAACTGTGAATGCTACAGCACTGCTCTAAAACAGGAAGAAACTTCTGCTCATTTCTTTTGGATGATGGATCTATGTTGCTTCTTCAGGGAGGGTTGAGTGGCTTCAAAACCTTTGGTTTTGAGAAGATGGAGGAATCTTCCCACTACCCTGTGCTAGGTAAAGGACAGATGAAAACAGGATGCAGAGGAATCCAGTTTCCCTGTGAAGTGCTACAGCGAATAAGTGCTAGCTGTTGGATCTTGGATCTTAGTTGTCTAGAATTCTGAACACTAGGCAGATATTCTTCCCATGAAAAAAGCCCCAGATCCACAAGTGCGCTTAGTGTAAAACTAACAGGGCAATCTAATCAGAGCATTGTTGTTTTGTTCATTCAGCCTTGGAGAAATTTACCTCTCAGTAAGAAATTGCTGTAATATCCTTTTTTTTTTCATGTCAATGAGGTGTACATTCACCTGCATCATTAGCCTCTACCCGTTCTTATTTCCAAAACTTGCTGGAAGACCAGGAAATGCTTACACTGTTAAACACTGGCAATTTAAGAAGCTAACACTCAAATGAAATTTGAGATGTTAATTAAAAGTTTGATTTCCTCATTTCCAGTTCTCTTTTTGTCTTCTGCTTGTATCAGGCTGGGCTGTACTTCGAAGGAGACAATGCTGAGGTTGAATGAGCAATACAAGGTGGGATAAAAGCGGGATTGCTGTGCGGATAACAGTAAGTTATGCACGTCACACTGTGGTGGGCCTAAATCAGCTACCTTTATATAAACAGGGGTTTTCAAAGAGATGGATATGGAAAGTGGAGAAGAGAAGATGTGGAATATGGAGGCAAACCTTTGATCTACCACAAGATCCACTGCAAAGGTACTTCTGGTTTGGTATCACTGTCTGCAAAACATATCCACACACAAGCATAGAGCATATATACAGAGTCCTTCTCCATCTCCTGGGGGCAGGATACCAATGAATACATCAAAACTCCCTATTTCTCATGTGTTGGCCTTGGAAGCCTTTAAACTGCTTGGGAGAGATTTTTGACACTTAATTCCTTTTTCTAAGAGATGTGCTCTTTCTGTAAGGCGTTCATTCACAGGGAGACACTAGGCTCAGCTGAAAACCACTTGCAAATTTGATGTTTTGTGAAAAAATAATGTTCTTTCTGATGAGTTACTGAGTTTTTGAAACAGTACTAACAAAATTATATTTTATTTATTTTCTTTTTTTTTTTTTCCAAGCTGCGGTTACTGTCAGGGTCTAACAAAGCTGCTAATAAGCCTCTGTGGCAATTTTTTTCCTTCTGAGGCCTTGTTTTCAAAGCCTTTGTAAAGCATGACATCACATTGGCTTTTCAACATATAAATGAAATGTTTTTGCTGCTCTTTGATCTGCTGTAGTTTCCAAACACCTTTACATTTTTATCAAATGGGTGCCAGTGTTCAGCTGCATGATTATCAGGTATTCATTTAACCTTTTTGACACACCAAAATGTCAAATGCCTCAAGATGCCTTTTTGAATAAAGGCTAAAGAATTTTCTCTTAAATTCTGATGTGTCTTAACAACTCTGATTTTTTGTTGTTTTAAACACTACATATGGCTTTAAAATAAAATACCCAGCCTGCTACTAATCATGGCTTGAGTTGAGAGGGACCTTAAAGATTATCTTGTTCCCCTGACATAGGAAGGGGGAAGAACTTTCACTAGGCCAGGTTGCTCCGAGCCCCATCCAACCTGGCCTTCAACACTTCCAGGGGTGGGGCATCCACAGCTTCTTTGAGCAACCAGTCTCAGTGCCTCATCATCCTCTGAGTAAAGAATTTCTTCCTGATATCCCATCTAAACCTACTCTCTTTCAGTTTGAAGCCATTCCCCCGTGTCCTGTAACTACAGGCACTTATAAAAAGTCTCTCTTTGTCTTTCTTGTCAGTTCTCTTTTGGTACTGGAAGGCTACAATTAAGTCATCCCAAAGCCTTTTCTTTTCCAGGCAGAACAATCCAAGTTATCTCAGCCTTTCCTCGTAGGATAGGTGCTCCATCCCTCTAATTATTTTGGTGGCCTCCTCTGGACCCACTCCAACAGGTCAATGTCCTTCCTATGCTTGGGGCTGGATGCGGCTCTGCAGGAGGGGTCTCACCAGAGCAGAGTAGAGGGGCAGAGGAATGAACAGCTCCTAAAGCTGTATAAACTAAGATGGAATCCCCTCTGATGTGAAATCCCTGACTGCAGCTGACCACAGAGAGAACAGGATGTTGAAGATCCTTTCTGGTAGGCAACGAGTATTCCCCAGTTCAAAAATTTATCTTCTTGTGGAGCATAAAGAACAACTCCTGTCACTGGGTATGAACAGACTATGAACCTTGAGTTTCCATGATCTCATGAACAAAACAGAACAATTCTGAACGATTTGCTGTCTGTCTGTCATCTTCTCCATCAATGAATCCTTTCTGCAGTGCTGCAGATAGCATTCTCCTTTTTTAGAGGACAGGTCTAAAGACATTCTGTGTTAATTCTGAAGTACATAATGATATTCATATGCTCACATCTAGATCGTATCTCACAAGCTCAGACTTTGGATAAATGTCACTTGAGAAATAAATTCTCCATTTGAAATACACAAACTGATTCTTTATAAACAAACAAACAAAAAATTATGCAGATAATACATTGTGCTGAGGGAGCAGGAGCAAAAGGGAATTGAACACACAGGGCAGCAATTTCTATAGGATCGATGTGTGTCATGTGGTGTATTTTACTGTTCACAAAAAATGCATCTTTAGCAACTAAGTACTAGAACAGTTCTGTAGAGCAAAAAAGGTGTTCTTTCACTTTAATTTTTGCCAGTCAAGAGTAGATGTATTTCCAAAAAGTATTGCTTACTGCAGAGAGGAAGGAGAAACTCGGTGTAGCAGTTTCTGGCTGGAAATCATGATGATTGTTTACAGTAGTCTCCTCTCTACTTGAAATTCCTTGGTAAGGTCATGGTTTCATTAGAAGAGGAAGGGATGCAATTCTACAACATCAAGTGATGCCTTATACATCCAGATTATATATACACATATATTACTATATAATATCTGCTCTTTATGTATTATATATATGTTTTTTTAATCAAAACTTATACATAGTTTATTTGTTTTGTATTACTCAGTACAGGAAGAACTCCATAATCACCTGCAAGAGGCAAGTACAAGTAGTACTTTGATGGAAAGTTGTTCAGTAGATGGATAAAGATAGAAGTTGCTGAAATGTTGGAGTTGAGTCAGAAAGGTCAGAGGATTCTATCCACAGGCCTCTCTTCTGAACCTTGCTAAAAGGCTCAGAGCAGGACACGAAGTAGGGCTGTTGTAGAGGAGGAGCAATGTGGACTGATTTTTGAAAAAATGGGCTGAGATCATCTACACCTCTGAGTTTAGTGTCAAAGCAAACAAACTCAGTCTGGAACTGTAGTAAGACATATTATTGTGCATTGGCATATTTACAGTTGTGGAAATTACTGTCTAGGTTTGAAGGGAAGTGTATAAAATGTTTTATAAATTTAGTTTGTGTGTATATATATAAAAAATTAGTTTTACATTAACTATATGATGTTGTCAATACCTGAACGAGAAATGCATGTGCGTGGGGCATTTGGACAATTGGGACCTGTTTTTGTATGAGGGTGCATCCAGTGAAAAGGCAACTAGACTGTAGCTAAATTCAGCAAAGAAGACCTGAATTTCCCTACAAGCTTTGTTGAGATAACTTGACTCAACACAGCAACATGCTCTGTCAATATAACGAACTCTACGGTGACCAAAATCTTGATGTCAGAGTTAAAAGGCTCAGTATGGATTTGTGGTGCAGGATTTGTGAAGGACACACAACTCACTGAAAATATTAGAACCCTCTCGTGCCTTTTACTACTCCAGCAGGACATTGCTATCAGTCAAGCCTCTGATTAGGAAGCAGCACTTGAGAGATAACAAATTTTCAGTTATTACCATGGGAACCACAAATGATTTCATAAGGGTGGAGAAATTATAAAAAGTTCTAATTGAGAGAGGATGAGGCTTAAAACAGTTTCTATGGAAACCAGAGGTGGCATCCAAAAAAAGTGTGTGTACTAATCTGATAGTCTGATTGGCAGGTAACTGGTGCAGTGTTGGAGTGGTGAAGCCTTGGGATGTGAGATGAAGTGTCCATCACACAAATGTATAAAACACATAGCCTTCTGAAGAAGAGCTGGATCTTCAAACTCTTTCTTTCTCAGTAGAATACAGTCATCACTCACCTGGTGATTGATTTTCATTCTTGTTTCTGTACTAAGTGTTTTTGGTTTTCTCTTTTTTTTTTTAATTAAAGTGTGAAAAACTTCAACAGAAGTGATGGATGGAGCTGCTCCCTCACCTTACCCAAAGTGTCGAAGGTGCTTTTATTGATAGCAGATGTGAGCTCCAGTGTCGCTCTTCTCAGGCAGAAAAGAGAAAGGAATGCAGACTTTCAGCCTTCAGTAAGCACTCTGAATTGTTGGATGAGATACTTGCCTATGTATTCCAGGACTTCAGTTTCTTCTCACTGATTGGCTAATATCCAGCTAAGTTCATTTCACAGAATTCAGAATTTCTGAAATACTTTTACTTGTCAGATCACAGTGGAAATCATAAGGACAGAATATCTGATATGACCTGTGAAGGAACCTACAGGCATGCAGGAAACCAGATAACCTGGTATTTATATCTACCAGAACTCATTTTTTTTTTAGGGCAACTGGAAAAGTGTTGTCAAAAGAGTTTTGTGGAAGACATAAGATAAGAAAATCCAATCTTTGCTCTCTTTCATGGGGCTACAGTCCAAGTACATTATGATATCCTTCAGTTTGATGCCTGAAGAAGGAAAATACTACTTTTGTCAATAAATTAGATAAATAACAAACCTTTGGCCAACTGCAAGTTGCTGGTCCTCAGCAAATTCTTTGCCAGCTCAGTGGTTTGGCATGTATTTTTCTTCAGTATTCTCTGAGCTAACCAAACTAATTTCTTCATTCAGCATATGTAGACAAGAACCCCCACATTTAGAAATATTTTAGAACTATTTTATGGATCTGAGGTGTTTTGAAAGAAGGCAAGCCTTTCTGTTGAAAGCTCTAGAAGTATAGTCTGCAATCTCTGTGACACTGGGGTTAATGGTACCCCAATGATTACCATAAAAAAGATCCAAATGAAGTATTGACAAAATATTAGGAGAAAAACCATTCTTTAACTCAGTAAATGTGCATTAGAGAATTTACATTGTCCATTTTCTGATCAGAGGATTGCCAGTGCGAGGATGGTCTAGGCTAGAGCCATCTGCAGAGTGACAATTCCCCCAATAAGTAGCTAAATTTATATCCAGAATGGCTGCCATAACATAACCTATGTATACTGCAGCATAAATTGGATTGAAAGAACAGTGCACCAAGGTAATAATCTAGGAGATCAAGAAGAATTCTTGCTCCACTTTTGATCTGGCTGGTTTCGATTAATTCTGGGTCAGGCATCACTCTGTTATACATATAAGACTAAGGTTAGATGACTCTTATACATACCACACTTCCACAAAACATTGAAATGTCTGCCTGGATAATAAGGTTATATTGCAACCTTTCAAGGATTCTGTCTTTATAGTGTGATAAAAAGATTGTTTTCCATAGATTGAAGGGCCCAGAGAAGCTATGAAGAAGATGGTGGCGTATGTTTAAAGAAGACTCAGAATAATGTCATCAATAGTTGTCATGCAACTGAAGGGGCTCTCAGATGGTCACCCTACCTTGTGGTTCAGTGAATCCACCACTGCTTATATCACACCTTCTTTTTAACAGTATTTCACAAAAAACAGGGCAATAAAATAAACAGAGCAGCTGAAGAAAATGACAGATCACGCAGCCCAGTGCAAGAGCACCTAGGGCTCCATCCTGCTCACTCAGACTTGCACAACCTTATTGTTACTTTTGTTTCATCTCAAAAACTCTGCATTTTTGAATTTTTATGTATGTTTTCATTCCCATTGCTGCCAGTGGGCAAGGGGACAACCAGAAAAACAAACTGGACTCAGCCATACTTCTGGTTGGGTGCTTGCACATCTGCTGGTTTTCTGATTCATTAACGGATGGGGCTGGTTTGTGCTCTCTCTGTTATGTACCATGCAAAATTTTCTGCCAACTGAATCATTAATCTGTACTTCATTTAATTTTATTTTATTTCAGGTCTTGCTATTTCACCCCTCAAAAATACACATCTGTGTGGGGGAAGGTGTGTAATACCCTGTTTATATACATGTTAAATGGAAAGCAGTAGTGAAAATTTCTGGTTCACACAGGTGAACATTTCTGTGAAGATTTTGCAGGTGATACTTCATCCTTTCCAGTACAACATGCCAGTAGTTTTAAGCCCCTCTGGAGACTCACACATTTTTTCTCTGCAAAGAAAATGTTCCACTAACTACAGAAATATCAGAGCTCTGCAGATACAAAAAAAAAGCAGCAATCCTCTACCATCGTGGACAAAAGACAGAATTTACCACCTTCAGTATCTAAAGGGGGCCTACAGGAATGTAGTAGAGGCACTTTTGACAAGGTCAAGGAGTAATAGGACAAGGGTGAATGACTTTAAACTGAAAGAGGGCAGCTTTAGATTGAGAAGAAATTCTTTACTGTGAAGATGATGAAGAACTGGCACAGGTTTCCCAGAGAAGCTGCAGATGCCACATCCCTGCAATTGTTCAAGGCCAGGTTGGATGGGCCTTGGATCAATCTGGTCTAGTGAAATGTGTCCCTGCCCATGGCAATGGGGTTGGAACAAGATGACAATTTATCTTCCTTCTAAATCAATGATTCTATGATTATGAGGGATCAACATGCAAGAATAACCACTGGGTCAAGATTAGGCCTAATTAAATGAAGGTAACTTTGCAGGGCTTGGACAGAAGATGCTTAGCCTGTGAAAATACAAAAATATTTGAGGATGTGCAGAGCAGTTTATTTCACTTAGGAGCAAAATTTTGAGAGTGGAATAATACTTTGTTTGAAAATGTGGTGCTCTGTAGAGGTCAAAAATACAAATCAGATGTTGGAGAAAGAAGCTGACAACATAAGAGAAAACTTCATCATACCTTCATCATACATTACTCATATCCTCGATGGCTGTATGTGTAGAAGGACTTTTAGAGAGAGAGGACATAATGAGGCCCTGCAGCCGTGTGGGGGCCTTACCAGCAAGGTCAAATCATTCTTTGCTGGTAAGGCCCCCACACAGCTGCAGGGCTTCATTATGTCCTCCCTCTCTAAAAGTCTTTCTACATGTATGGAGTTGTGTCCCATCTGCCTCAAAGAGGTACAGTAGAATTGGTTTTCATGGAAAAGGTGACAGAGCAAGGGATAACTATGTAAAGAATGATTAGAAGATTCTTCACCCTCAAAAGGGAACAGCAGAGGAGGAATTTTAAAGAGGCCTTTTAAAACCAGAGGGGTATGGGAAAATGATAGTTTACTTTATGTCCTCTTTCAGTATAGGGACTAGGGGATAATAATGAAACTATCAGGCTGCAGATTGCAGGTCCTGAGCAAACAAGAGGATATGGTCCCTTGTGAATGTCTAATTAACCTGTGAAATTTCTTCCCATGGGATGCTTTAGAAGCTCAAATTTTACATGGGTTCAAGAACTGATTAGGCAGATTCATAAAAGAAAATATGAGCTAAGGACTATTAAATGAATACACACAATGACTGTCTCAGGAATTCCTAGATGATGATTCACACAAGCTAGGCAAATGTCAGCACATGCTGACTCAGTTCTTTCTTAGGAATCCTCTTCAGAGCAATGTCAGGGGTAGCATAATGAGCAGAAAGAAATTTGAGTTCCACCTGAGAAAGCCATTGCCTCATCAAGAGAAGTGAACTCGTGCAGGGATACAGCTGTGAGAAAGACAAGATGAACATGGAATGTGGAGAAGCTAACACAAGACAGGACGGTGATGATCCACTGATGGGAAATGCAGAAGTACAAGATCAGGTCTCAGAGCACTGTTTACTTCTGCTTGAGTTGGAAATCATAAAAGCAGCACTGTGAGCCCTTCAGAATTCTTGGTATCATTGTGAACGTGCTGTCCAATAGATTCATGTTTTCCTGCAATTTTTGGTGCTCAGCTAAAGGCATGTTCAAAGACCCTGATGCTCAGATTGTAAGTAGACCCATCCATGTTCAGTAATGTCATGAAGCCCAAGAATAACAAGGATGCTGTGAGGAAATTCAGTTAAAAGGAATTCACATTCAGATGTTTGTCTGATCCGTATATCCAATGAAGAAATTTTCTTTTTTTTGTTCTATTTTCAGCTTTCTTTTAGATCACAATGCAACTTGTGTGTCTCAGAATACATATTCATGCTCTTTGGTATCATTAGAATCATAAGATCAAGTTTTGGGGGATGGCAAAGTAAGAGAATTTGTAAGACCTAAAGTCCTCATGTAACCATGGCTTAGCTAGAACAGGTGCATTTAAAATGCAAAACCAAACTTGTTTATAGTTTTGTTCTGAATTTAGTTTTTATTTTGGCCTTAACGACCTAATGATGGATGCCATGAGAGTTATTTGTGCAGATTTAAGCTGAAAGCAAAGAATCAAAGAATCTGCTAAAAAAAAATTAAAATCAAACTTTAAATTAGACAGTGACAATTCTATTTGCAGACATGCCAACAGTTACATGAAAGTGAAGTTAATGTACATGTTCCTGAAGATTGCTTACAGTGATTTGCTTGCAGAGTTTGCAAATATAATGATTCCCTCATTTGCTGAGTGACAGCTAATACAGTAGCCTGGCTAATACATCAACCTTCCTTCCTCCAAGCTGTGAGGTAGGGTAACATTAACAGAGTATATAGAACAGGCAGCATTGGGAGAGTAATTTGCCACCAGTGATTTCTCTGATGAATGTTACCTTTCTCTTT
This sequence comes from Serilophus lunatus, assembly GCA_013399895.1. NCBI lineage: Eukaryota > Metazoa > Chordata > Aves > Passeriformes > Eurylaimidae > Serilophus > Serilophus lunatus. Next base: position 599,724 of record VXBA01002782.1, on the reverse strand, counting down.
TTTATTTCTATTCACAAATTGTCCATGAATAGGTTATGACCGAAATTATGTGCTGAAGCTGAGCAATTTCTACCACGGTGTCTCCATCTACCATGAACTCCTTTCTATGAATGTATGATTGACTAAGGTCAAGCAGCTTTGGCCTACACATATTACATGGATTTTTTTTCTTTTCCATCACTGGGAGGCAGGAAATCTAAAAGTAAAGTAAAAAAAGCTCTAAAACTAAGTTCTGAGTCTGCCTGTTGATTCAATTATATTTATTAAGCTTTTTGAAGTGCTCCTTTCCAAAAAACATCATTTAAAAAGAACCTGGTAGCTCTTCATCTCAAAAGCTGAAGAAACTCATGAGTGCAAGTACTGAAGCCTTTGGATCTATCTTGCATGCCTTTTAAAATGAGAAGAATTGCTCTTTGCCTAAGCACTCTAGGCAATAGTTTTTTACTATAAATATATCTTTGAATCAGGCATTATTATAGATTGGAAAGCATCTCTGAAGGTTTCTAGTTCAACCTCCTGTTCTAACAAGACCCATTTCAAAGTTGTTTCACTTCGAGGGTCCCATACAAGAGAATTTAACATATCTAAGGATGGAGATATCACAGCCTGTCTGGGCAACCTGTTCCAGTGCTTAGCAATCCTCATTGTGAAAAATGTTTCCTTGCAAATAGCTAAAACTTCCTTTACTGCAACCTGTGTCAACTGTTTCTTGTCTTTTCACTCTGCAATCCTGAATCCATCATTTCTGTAATAACACATGAGCAGTTAATAAAATCTTTTCTTTTAATAAGGGCAAATATAAAACTATGGAAACAATATTTGTCTGGGTAAGATTATGTAAGAGTGTGGGCTACTTATAAAATTAATAAGGGCAAAATTCTTTGGCACAAATGTCATTGTGATGGAACACAAGAAAACATAAAAGTAAAGAAAGTAAACAGACATATTTAATGCATAGGATAATTTCTATGTCTGTAATGTTTCTTGTCATAGATAAGTTCTCATTTTCTCATCCAGAATACCCAGCCCTCACCCTGACTGCCACTTCTGTGCCTGCATGCAGTATTCACAGAACCTGGCTCAAGCATCTGTGACTTTCGGCAATTTGCCAATACTTCCATAGCACTACAAGGTTCCTATACCGAACATCATAGGAAAGGAATTAAAATCGCACTATGTCCGATTGAAACGGCAACGCGTTTGTTCTATAGGAAGAAAATCTTCTCCATAGGCCACAGCATAAGGCAATGTAATAGCAGGATAATTTCAGAGCGCTTTACATTAGTCCCTGTAATGCTTGTAATTGCCAAGGAGGATTTTTCAAATGAGATTAGAATTGACATTGGGGATATACAGCTACAAAATTATGGCCTTTAATGGTACCAGTGGTACAGAGCACCTGACTATTACACTCCGCCTACTTGCTGATGCTGCAGCCCTGAGGGGCAAGGTTTGTTGATTGTGCTTTAGGGCATGTGGGTGGTGGTTTTCCACCCTCCTAAAGGTAGTATAAAGTTCAGTTGTCCAAGGGGCTTCTCAGCTCTCTGTCCCAGCTTCCCTTTCCCACACTGGGAGTAGGAAGACCTCAATATGGTCATTAATATTCAAAGTTTTCTGTGTAAAATTAGTTTTACCCTTTATGGGCTACACTTGGAAAAGGATACCAAATCCCTCAGAAGGAGCACTCAGTTCAATTATTGCTATCAGAACTGAGATGTTAATTTCTGAAAAGGCAAGAATATACCAGTATCAAGTGGTTCATTTTTGCAAGAGCAAAGAATAAAACAACTGTTAAATACTAAAGCCGTTATTCTCCTGTGTGTGCTAACCTGGCCCTTCAAGGAAATTATCAGCACATGTGTGTCACTAATCAGACTCATTCTCATTACAGTACAGCTGTTTTACTATCTTTCCATAACCCTCATGGATCTCTCCTAGGCACTGAGTCAATACAGTGATTTTAAATGAACTGCTCTATCCAGCCTGTGTATTAGGGGTCTTGTGATAAATCTCATGGGCCAAAAGGTCACAGGTAGAGCAGTGCTGCTTGATGGCTATTCATGGATGGTGGGATCTCTATCAAAGATCTTGAGTTTGTTTTAACCAACACCATGAGCAAAGGGACATCATTAGGACTGTGAGGGCATTCAGGCAGATTTAAACAATCTTGCTTCATATCAGAGAGCTGTTGTGCTGAATTCAGACATCAGGAATGGGAGCTAGGACTAATGGGTTGATATTATTGAGTGAACGTTCTGGAATACTTGGCCCAAGAGTAAAGTACTTGGCCACAGATTAAATTACTTAAACTGTAGCAACTAGTATAAAATATTCTTTGCTAGCTCAATGGTGACTTCAGTTAGGTTCAAATGATTTCAGTTAGATTCAGTTAACTGGTATATATTCCAGCTGATGCTGATATATGTTAAGTGCTGGGCATCTTCATTGCACTGTATACTGATGTTAAATTATACTAAAAGAAGCATTTTGTTAACAGTTTGGCCATTGACTTCAATGAAATTCCTAATTTGATCATTGTAATTATAAGTTGAGGCAAAGCAAGAGCATAACTGTTAAAATATCATTTCATGCCACAAGAGAGAAAAGTTGACATTTACCTTAACCAAGGACTAGATTGCTGAGAATGAAGGAGAGAGATAATGAGCAAATGCAAAGAAAAATAGGAATGAAAAGGAAAGACAATCTGAAATCTGACAAGACACTAGAAGGGCATGACCTGGAGCTAGGGAGGGCTGGAAAAACTTTCAAGTGGGGAGATGAGAAGTGTTGTGAAAAGGTTTCATATGCTTCTTTACTTAGGAAGAATCTCCATTCTGAAAAATGGAGCCTCTATTTCCTGCAGTTCTGAAACAAAGCATTGGATATCACACAGACAACAATATCTCTGGATTCTCTTCTGAATGGAATTATTTCTGCATTTGTGAAGCTAAATTTGATCAAATTCCCACAGGACAAGAAGCAGACACACAGACTGTCTTTTTTATATATAAAAATAAATAAAGCCATACTTTCACTGTGATAGGCTAACATCTACAACAGCCTACGAACGATTTTAGCAGAAAACAGGTTTTTAAGAGAGAAAGAAAAACGGGATTACACAACCCCTTCAACTCCAGAAGCAGAGCAGAATTACCAAAGCATGACAATTGCAAACCATTCTGGCACCCAAGTACCTTCTCTCCCACAGGTTGAGCTCTTCTTTTTCTTTAGCCCTTGGTTAGGTGTGTGGATTTCATGTGAATCATCTAAACTCCCTAAGGGAAATTGTGGCATAGAAATTTTAACATTTGTTTCACTGGAGGCCAAAATGTTGATATACAGACTTCACAGGCATGTTAATCACTTCCTTGTCTTGGGTTTATTTGACACATTAATAGACATGGGGCTATGGAAAGGCTGGTTATGCTCAAAGGTTGACGAACTCTTCCTTTATCTACCTTATGATAGAGTCAGATTTTCCAATTTTTTTGTCTTAATTAAGAAGTAAAGATATGACTTGGCAACTGCAGGGAGCTGTGTCGACATCTTGCTCAAAAGCAGAGGTGCAAATCACTGTAAGAGCTGGGGCCCTGTACTGTCATTCCCTAGCCAGATCTTACATAGGTCTGGGAAAGTTGCTCTTAGTAACCATCCTTACCAAAATATTCTCATCGGTATCTGATGAGAATACAGAGCTGGAGGAAAGTTTCTTCATAAGTAATTTCTCATGAGAACATGTTTTCTCACAAAGGAAATTCCCTGTTTCCAGTAAATTTAGTAGCAATACTGTAAAAAGAGAATACTTACCTCACTTTAAAAATTTTTGTTCTTCCCAGTCCAGTAGACAGAAATTCCCTAAGATTTTACAGTCTAGAAGACTGCTTCGATCTTCTATTAAAGGTATATAATATCTGACAATTTCAGTGGTTTATTGTCTGCATAATTAGATGCAATAAATGGATTGGGTCAAATTCTCAGCAGGTGTGAATTGACATTGTTGGCAGCTTTGAAGCTACATTTTCTCCACTTTCTGTCAGCTAAAGATTTTGGTATGGCTTTGAGATTATGTAGTGGTTTGAAGTCTTGTCTGTGTGGGCCTGGCCAGAGAGCAGTCTCAGGGAAATGTAGTCCCTGTAGATGCTAACCAGGTACTTAGGGAAGCAGCTCTGGTCTTTGTGTCTGCATTGCTTTTGATTGAGGTTTCCAATCTGCACAAGTTTCCTGGGAGCACCCAGTCAATGCTGTAATTTCTCTAAGATGCAGTTTTCTGTTGGCAAGACGAGGGTAGTAATTCAGCACTGAATTTCTCCTCACTCAAGCGATGCAAGGAGAAATCCTTTAATGCAAGGCATTTAGGTAATAGGGTAATGGTTACTATGAGCATCACAAATATTTGGATCTAGTCCTGCAGAGACCTACACTCTTATATTTATACAGAGATAAGAGTCATGCTTTTCTACCTGTTACTGAACCATTTGACATTCTGTGTTGAAAAAAGCACAAGACAAGGAAATAAATATCCTAATTGCAGTTCCAGAGGAGAATCATGTGGAAATAAAGAATGGAAAATTGAAAAGTACTATTTTAACTTCTGTTATCATTTGTTCTGCCAAGCTATATGAAGGTTTTGAAAAATCAAAGTGCTATTTTGTGGCTCCTGCTCTCCCTCTGTAATCATCTCCTCTCTTTTCTCTAAACCATCATGACAGTATGTCAGTTTATAGTGATCTTACATAGAATTAAATTCTCCCTCTCTCCTTAGATCCCTCAGACTCAGCTCCAGGTCAGGCCTGGAGATCCTGTCCTATTCCTTAACCACACAAGTTGTGCTAGAATGGATTCAACGACATATTCATAATGGATGCTGTGGGCTAAATCCTAAAGTGTCTTTTCATTCATCTTCAGTCTCTGCTCATGCTCCCAGGGTAACCAGTCACTTTCACCAAACCCAGACTTTAATTTACTAGACCTCAAGACACACAGAGAATCAAACATCATCTCTCAGTATCTTCCCATAAGTGAATAAACAGAGGCCCAGAGGAGCACAGAGGGTTACACCATGCTATACCATCACCTTGTGCAGAGCCAGGAACATAGACCTCTGGTGCCATCCCATGAAAGTCACCCAGAGCTTTTGTCCTGTGTCATGACAAAAGTGACTTTTCCTGAGGACTGGCGTGAGCTAGTGACATCAGGGGTCAGAAAGAAAACTGAATCCAGGAAAGTGAGAAGCACGGGAAAAGGCACGGAGTTAGGGGAGAAAGAGTAAGATAAACAGAGTACAAGGGCCAGAGTAACTGTGAGGTGGGAGTAGAAGTTGAATGATGGCGGAGGATGTGATAACAGATGAGGCTGCTATAAGGAGCCTCAACTATTAGTAGTGTATCTGTCTTCTGTTTTACTTAGCAGAGTGCTGGAAAGTCTGATGAATGCAGCCTTGTGTAGCCTGTGAACAGGCAGTGTTACATGTATTTGAAATACAGAAGGTGTGTCTCAGACCATGTTTCATCTTGCACACCTGATGTTTGCTGCAGTAGAAAGCAGAGTGCAGTTTATTTCACAACATTCATATGAGAAATATTCAATCATATGCCCTGCTGTTCATACAGTTGCTAAGAGGATGAGATTGATAGTAAGTGGTCTTTTGAAGCTATCAAGCTGCTTCATATTCAGAGCTTAGATTTCTGCCTTTTCAATCTGATCCAAAAAGGCATTTTCAAGACTTCCCTGCCCAATGGGTCTTTTCAATCTGCCAGAAATTATTGATCCTTGCCAAGACATGATCTCAAGAGAAAACAAAAAAGTTCCAGCCCCTGCCCTTCCCCAAATCCTTTGCCTGACTCAGCAGGCCAGAAATATCATTGGCCATTTTCTCATAGACTTTTGACCTGTAATTCTTGGCTGTTATTTAATGTGACTTTACAGCAGGTTCAGTGAGGAAGAGCCCAGCAGTGCCCCAAGCACACACTGTAGAACCAGAGCCAGCACCAGTCATGCCGCTTGGCCAGCACTAACCACAAGTTTTTGCTGGCCGAGTGACATTGCCCAGGGGCGTGAGAGGTGTGAACCATGACTGTTTAGTTGAGCTGGCAGCAAGTCCTAAAAGCAGCATGGTTATAAGCAAAAACTGTGTGCTGCAGTCAGACAGCTTCCTTTGCTGGTGAGGAACGGCTACCAAGATTATGCAAAGCTCTGCTTTGCAGGGAGGCATCTGTAGATACTTGCAAAGATGCTTTTCCACTATAGTTTAGCAGTAAGGAAATGCATCTACTGCAGACATAAAATTAACCTCAGGGAAAGCTTATTTAAACAGCATGTTTCCCTCATAAACTGCGTTTTCAGGACAATGGTGGGAACAGAGGTTTGGGAGGTGTGTAAGAGTTAATGCCCCTCAGCTATCTGCACACATAGAGATTCTCCAGCTGCTCTCAGGAAGACTGAGATCAGAGAACTGAGGAGCTGGTGGAAAACTGACTCTTCCTTCTCACATACCAGCTTGACACGCAAGCACAGTCAAAATTCTCTGCAGCATTATGTCCATGCACAAAAAAAACCTTAGCAAGAGATGTGCTCAGAAATCATCAAGGCACACAGTGCAGGAACACAATTCAGATCCGAGAACCCACTTTATTGTGCCAGTACAGTATGAACTTCCCTGGAAATAATGTGCCTTTCCCAAGAATCCCCTAGGTTTTGAATGTTGCATGACAGACTATCTGTCCCCTTGGGGAAACTAAAATGCGGGTGCTATCTGTTCCCTCCTCTACTTTGTTGACTTCAAGAAAAAATGCCAAGAGGATTCATCCAGAGTATCCAGACAACTGGAAAAGCTGCAGACACAGCTGAAATGGACATTGATAAACATTTTCTGCAGCTCTGACTGCAATTTTTTTCTTCCCAGTGCCAAATGACTGATTGCATCATCCCCCTCCCAACCCTACACCCTCAACATCTAATTTCTCTGTCCACTTCCTTCCTCAGTCTCCTACACCTTCTGTCTAGTCCGCTTTTTCCCCAATCTAGGCTAGATCCCTTGTATGAAAACCTTTATTTTCATACTTTTCATTCTGACCCTACCACTGATCTTTTCTGTCTTGCACACATATATTAAAAGCCATCGGTGGCAGCCATCCCTACTCTTGGCTGGTCCTTCAAGTTGGCCTTACTGAGCCTGGCTGGAATTCGAGCATTTGTAAACCTACTGCAAACACGGTTTTTCAACTTTTACCTTAGTGACTTAAATGTATTACACAGAATCACAGAATGGGTAAGGTTGGAACGGACCACAGTGGGTCATTTGGTCCAAGCTCCCTGCTCAAGTCGGGAGCACATGGCGCAGGATTGGGTCCAGATGGTTCTCAAGTATCTCCAGTGAGGCAGAGACTCCACAATCTCTGGGCAATCTGTTCCAATTCTGGTCACCCACTCAGTAAAGAAGTTCTTCCTCATATTATCTGGAACTTCTTTGCATCAGTTCCTGCCCATTGCCTCTTGTCCTACTGCTCAGAACCACCGAGCAGAGTCTGGTCCATCCCCTGACACCTCCCTTCAGCTACTGATAGACACTGGTAATGGTCCATCTCAGACGCCTCTTCTCCAGGCTGAACAGGCCCAAATCTCTCAGCCTTTCCTCAGAAGAAAGATGTTCCATTCTCTTAATCATATTTTGTGTCCTCCACTGGAACCTCTACAGGAGCTCCATGTCTCTCTGAAGAAGCCTAGAACTAGACATAGCACTCCAGATATGCCTCACCAGGGCTGAGTGGGGGGGGGGCAGGATCACCTCTCTCAATCTACTGGCAATGCTTTTCCTAATGCACCCTGGATCCCATTGACCTTCCTGGCACAAGGGCACACTGTTGGCTCAACAACAGTTTGCTGTCCACCAAGACCCCCAGGTCCTTGCCCGAAGACCCGTTTTCCATCAGGTTGGCCCCTCTGTCTGTGCTGGTACCTTGTTGGATTTTAGACAGCTCTTCCCTGTCCTTCTCTACCACCTGTTGAGGCCATTCTGAAGGGCTGCACAGCACTCTGTTCTATTCACTCCTCCCAGCTTTGTATCATCAGCAGACTTGCTGAGGAGGCATCTACTCGTTCATCCAGCCATTAAAGAAAAAGCTAAACAATGCTAGGCCAAATATTGACCCTTGGGGGTATTGTGGATTGTTAAGTAAAGCCATGGGTCTCAGGGGACAGAGATGTGACATGTTGCAGGCATAAAGGCAGCAGCACCATGAAAATGATAAGTTTTCACCTTTGGTAACAAAGAGAAGCAAACCCATAGAAATTCTCACTATGGACAACCACAAAGAAGAAATACTGTCCTAAAGCAATACTATATGATAGTCAGGATACAGCAACCTGCATTTGGTTCATGCTCTGCCACTAATTAATTTCTTGGGCGTGAAACCATAGAACAATGCTGTGCTTAAGAGCAACCATCTGCAAACTGAGTGTAGTACTTACTGAATCACAGGCATGTTGTGAGGCTTCATCAATCAATTGTGGTTTTAATAGGAATCTCAACTTTTGGCCCAAAAGTGTAAATCCTCATAATTTATATCCTTGTTAGAATTTTTTTATACAGGACTTTTTTTTCTATTCTTTTCTCATAACAAAGTCAATTCCCAGTGAGTTACTCCTGATTTATATGTGTGTAAGGGAGCTGAAAATCAAATCTCTCATCTTCAGACAAGGAAGGCTCTTAACACTGTAGCCATTTAAGCACCCTTGAAAATGGAAGCTCTTTAAGAGCTTTGACTTCAACAGCAGGAAAATATGTACCTCACTTTGCTCAGCATCAATCCTTTTTAAAGCGTATTGTGTGTTTACAAGCTGTCTTGAGCACTGAAATTGATTTTAGAGCTGGGCAGTTATTAAAGGTTCATTTTCCTTCCCTCCTCCAGTTTCAAAATAAGTAATAATATGAGATTGTGGGAAATTTCTCTCCATGAGCTGGTACTGCCTTTGCCCTTACTCTCAGTTTCTCAGAAAAGGTTTTCACTGCAGCATATACCCTGCCTGATCTCTGCAAGTAAAACTATAATCTTCCTTTCAAAGAAACAGTTTAGCTTTGTGCGTATATACAGGTTTATTTTGAAAAATATCTGTGAGAAACTCTGGCACAGCTAAATGTAATTGAATTAGCTGAGGTTTGAGCTACTGCTATGGTCTTACTTCCATTTCAACTCAGTTAGATACAGCAATAATATATTTAACATTACAATATATTTAATTACAAGACGCTCCAACCACTGCCTGAATTTTGTGAGAGAAAGTTGACACTTCCAGAATGTCTGTGGAGAAGAAAGAAGAAGCTTTTCTTTCACTTGCTCTACAACAGACTGGTTTGCATGCCTCTAAGGTGTCTTAGGTAGCGTTCAAACTTCTACTTGCAATTAGAGTATTCAAGGATTACGTTGGAGTATCAGGCCATGGACCATTGAGACAGGTTTGTAAGAGATGAAAGTGGAGGCAGTGGAGCACCCCACAGGGTGCCCATCTTTGTTTGTGAAGGATATGGGCCAATGCTGCAGCTGGATACCCCACCTGCCACAGGATTTCTCTGCAGCTTTAGTAAATCTCTGTTCCTTACCTGAAAAATGGTATATGTAGGAGGAACATGTTAGTTGGAAAAAGTGTTTCCGTTACTGGGAGGAGATCAGGTCATAAATGTTGGGAATAGAGGCCAGAAAAAAAAATGTGCTAGAATAAAATATGCTTAGAAAATTATGAAGTTACCTGAAAGGTAAGTGTGTTCATGTGTTCTCAAACAGGAAAAAAAAAAATAGACGGAGGTGTGGAAGACCCCACTCAAGCTCTTTCAAATAAAAAGGATGAGTATAAAACAAGCATTTATTCAAAGGAGACAAAGACAGAGATCCTGCTGCTCAAGAAAGCAACACATAGAAGAAAGGTAAAACAGCACATTTCATTCACATTTTATTCAGCCTTATTCTAAACATTCTCAGTAAATTTTTTTCTGGACAGGACAATTCCACAGCAAATATTCATGACAGCTCCTATTTTCCCTTTACAGTGGCATTCTGCTAGTAACAGTTGTAGTTTATTTCATGAGCCAGGAAGCCCCCTCCCCGCCCCGAGCAATTTAGTTTCCTTCTTCACTGGTGGTTTTAATGAAATGCACATTTCTATCAATTCATTCAGAAATTGTTGCATCAAAATACAGTACCCTTTGCTGCAGGAAGATGTCTCTCACAGAGTTCTGCATCTTTGCAGATCAGTTACCTTTTGTGATGCTGGTGAGGGCTGTACCTGTACAGGAATCTTTCTTTCTGCTTTGCTAGGATTCTCCTTGAAGACTTATTCTTGCTCAAGGGTAATTTTGGTACGTGAGGTAGTCATATAAAGTATACATTAAATATTACATTGAGGCATCAACTGCAGTAAATGCAACAGTGACAGTCACACTTGGAGCATTTGGTAATCTACAAATAGACCTGGAAATCACATTGGGTCAGAAAACTTAGATGGAGTCAATTCAGTAACAAATGCATCAATAACGAACACCTTTGCTGTATTAATTTCTCCAGGCAGATGTGCCTACAAGATGTGCATACATTACCATCAGTGACTGATGCCCTCCCTGTAGCTGCTCATGTTTAATGAAAGCTTTGTGCCTATATATAAATTCTGTATTTGAGTGAAATATCTTCCAAATCCTTCACAGCAGTTCTGCAAGAGACCTTTGGCTTGTATACCGAGAAGTGAATTCACCCTTTCTGCCACGCACCGGCTCTGTGGAATAAAAATGATACAGGAGTATAAAAATAGAACAGAACAGACTATTTAGGCAGGACCAGATGCTCACATTCCTGCCACCTAGGTGGATTTAATATTAGTGAATTCCCTGTAAAAAGAAACAAGTGTGGGAAAAATACGAAGCGTAGGTCTGATCCTGTTCTTTTTTCTCCCATGTGTGAAGTTGCTTCACACAAGCACTCTCCCTAAGTCAATGAGACTCTTTGTGCATGTTTTCTGTCACTTCTGATTACTTTCAAGAGGACTGTCATGTTGCAGGCACAGGGGGAATGGAGGCAAGAATTAAAGCACCAGACCCCTGCTCTACCTGCTTCTGCACAAACACTGCTTGACGAAGGGAATGCTGTTGAATCATTTGAGTCCTGCCTGAGTGTATCCAATAGAGGTTGCACTCCTTTGAACATCAATGGGAAAAAGGTACAAAGAATAAAATGAGAGCTGCACAAGGAAGGTTCCCTCCTCCATCATTTTCCCGAGCTACTGCTCTAAGGACAAAGGTGTATTCACCCAGTAACATGAGCTCAGCTTCCTCTTGCACTCAGTCGAATAAGTCCATGGTCCGCAAACACTTCAGTGACTGTGCAAATGTATACAGCTGGAGGAAACAAAGGACATGAAGAGCACCTGTGAAGCTAAAAGGGAAGTTTGACTCCTTACAATTTAGTCACTAACACTTGTCATAATCTTTGCATTCTTGATAACAGCCTGATCCAAAGGCCACCACAGCTGATGGATAAAGCTTTGACAGGCTTTGAGTCAGGCATTGCATTTTTGACTGAGCCACTTCTCAGTTCTTAAAATTGCAATGTTTACCTTGCTGCTGCAGCTGCATTGTGAAGGACAGACTTCATTCACGGCCAGATCATTTAATGAATTAATTTTGTATACTTGCAGAAAGAAATTTTTATAGGGGACCTCTGGTGACTCCCAATCACTGAAATCACAGTTTTCCTTATGTATTGCCAATCTCACTGGACACTGACATTGCTGCAGTTTTGAAGCCCTCCTCTTACGTAAACAGAATGACAACAACTACTCCTTCTACGATTTGTCATTTGCTACGATCCGCAGCAAAGTTCAACACGCATCACGTGTTGATACATAGCTCCTGTTTCCTCAGAGCATGCAGCCCTGGAGAGCACAATGAGTCCTTTATAGTAGTAATTCAAAGAAATCTACCAAGGCCTAGAGACACCTTATAGGGCAGAGGCCTACACCTCCAACTTGCTCATCTGTACACATGGAGCCTCTTACTCTTATATAGTAGAAATGGGGGATACACATGGAGATGTTACATTATGACTCTGCATGTTGCACAGTGGCTAAAAATGTGGCTACCTTCTTGAACATCAAAGTCTTTACAAAGCCATAATGGCATGGAAAAAATGCACAGTGTGTTCTCTCTTCCAGCACAGGGTCTGCGGACCACTAAAGGAAGCCTGGTCTAAATAGATAAAAGAAAATGCTTTTCCTCCTCTGAATAATGCCCCTTCTCTGGGGAGGATGAGAATTTTTCATAGAATCAGAATCAAAGAAGATCATCTTGAAGATCATCTAGTTTCAACTCCCATGGTGGAGGCAGGGACATCTTTAACCAGACTAGGTTGCTCAGAGCCCCATCCAACCTAGCCTTGACCTGCATTTTTACTGAGGATGCAAAAAATTTTAACTGGATTTGGAAAGAGAGAGGGCAAGTGCCTGCGAGAAAAATCCATCATGGGTCACTAAATAGAACAACTAACTGAGAACTCAGAAAACCCCCTGATTCGAAATAATCTGAGACTGGAAGAATATTTAAGGAGAGGAAAAAGAACCACACATACTTGTTCTCTTTGCTCTCCCTTGTGTCTAGTACAGCCTCTGCAGATGAGGCACTTCTGGGTTCAATGAACCTTGACCTGAACCAGAAGTACTCTTCTGGTCATGTTTGTGCCACCATTTCCAAACAAAGAAAAAAATAGTTTCTTGATAATCTTTGTAGAAAAACAGATAGGTTAGCTCTTCTTCTTTCTAGTTTTGATAATATCTCTCAGTTATTTTTCTTGTTTGAGGGGCTTTTTTCCTTTTCTGGTTTGTTGTGACTCCTGCAGTTCATCTGGAAGATGGTTCATGGATTGGCAGCTCTCAGCCCATTCTTGTACAGAGAGGGACACCAGATCTCTCTCGAGGAGAATCTCTGACAGGTCCATAAGAGGGACTGGAGAAATTCACAAGTGACTCAGAGTCCAGGAGCCTTGCTCCTAGCTCTTGACTTCATTGCAGAGTGAACTCAAGGTGACACAGGAAGGCTGCTGTGACACAACAGCACCCACACACTCTTACCCTGGACATGGGAAATTTCAAATTCCCATTGGCTTTTTGTGGAGCGAGTAGGTGCAGAGTTGTGTTAGTACAGTTGTCAGAAGCCACAGCACCCACTGCACACCTATTTTCTAGCCTGTGCTCTCTCCCTCAAATCAGACTAAACCGAGAGGATCTAAATTGTTGTGTTGACACTTCCAGTTAACTTTTCTTTTGGTGACTAAGCATGGTTTGCTCCTTTTGTAGCTCCATCTATAACAGAATAAAATACTTTTAACTTACAGAAAAAACTTTTGTCCAGGAATTTTTAGTCACTTTACCTCTTCATTCATCACTTACCCCTCCAGTCCTTTCCTGCCATCTTTACAAAGAGATATTTTCAAGATTCTTCATCTTTACAGGTACCTTTTCTTTCAATAATGCCATACACTCCAGGTCCAAATCCTGCAGTCAAGCTGAAAATGAATTTTCTGCTCCTGGATGTATGTGTCCCTGCTTCTCACTTGGGTGATGCCACCTAGGCCTGGCACTTCAGCAGAGCCCGTGAGCTGAGCTATAGATCATTCTGCCCAATGTCAATCTTTCTCTGTGGAGCCTTCTTGAACTCTGTTATACATGGAAGGATCGAAGGGCACTTCTTTTTGGAAGTTATTTGCTCTGTGGGTCAAATATTTTTGCTGGCAAGTCTGGATGAGCAAAGACTGGTCCTCAGAGAACTGAACACTTTCTCAGTAACAGGGTCAGCAAAAAAGAAGAAAATCTCAGATTCTTATGGATGAAACCAGATGTTTAAAAAAATGGCCACTACTTTTCTCTAAGCAATGTTGAAATCTTTACTAGTACACAGAACAACAAATATTTCCTGTTCCATAACCTCGGCAAAATATTCAGATATTTCTCCAGAAAGCACTACACCAATCAGCATCTTGTCACTGCCACCTGATCAGAGGAAGGCTATGCACGACTGTCACACTACTCTGTGCCCCAAGTCCCATGGAGACCTTCTCCCTTCCAAGCTGCCCACAGGCCCCACATTGACCCCACACTAACCACCACTTTCCAGATAAAGGTTAATTACTCCAGGGAACATTTCCATCCAAGCTGTTGCCCGCAGGTTGCAGTCTCTGCCTGAGTGCTATTTTTAGACCATCTCCTTCCTTGCTATTGATCCCAGTCACCCTCTGTTAATTAGATACACACAACACACACAGCATTTGCAACTCATTTATCAATTCTGTTCAGCACCTCCCTCTCCTGAGATGCAATTTGGAACCCTCCTTGAATCATGCTATTGATCATTCTCAGCAACTTTGCTATAGGATTCTCTGTGTTGCAAACTATTTATGGATTCCTCTTCTCCTACTTTCCCTTGGGGAATCAGAAATGGGCAATGGTAATCAGACTTCTATTTTTAAGGAGTTGATCGAAACTAGATATTTCCTCTTTTCTCCTCCTTTCCCCTTATTCCCCCTGTTGCTGATCTTTACAGGCTTCTTTTCAGCGAGACCTTGTTGCTGCATGTGCTGCTGTAACAATTCTCATAAAGCTCAGGCAATGTGATGCAGGATTTGCCCTGGGTGAACTCTTGTTTGCTGAATTGATGAAATGAATTCTTCCTCCGCCCTGCAGCATGAGTTTCACAAAGGGCTTTGTGACCAGTTTTGTTTGCTCAGCTTAGGGTGCACATTTCTGAGGGTTTCAGTCTTGGATACTGACTTCTGATCTGATCCATCTGTGAGGTACTGGGTTCCTATTCTCCCCTCCATGTCTCAGGAAGAGTATCCAAAGGCTTTAGACAATGTGTAGCCGGGAGTGAGATGAATAGAGTTGCTTTTAGGGATGGAGAATTACAGTGATGGGCCCGGGGGGGTCCTAAGATTTGAGAAAGACCTAAAACAAGAGAATGTCACCTGACGCTCAGAGAACTCAGGACTAGCTCAGCCTTCACCAAGTAAGACTGAAAATCCCAGCCCTAACTCAGGAGGACATCTATAGTTACCATGGGCAAAGTGACACCAGGAGGGACAGCCTTGTCTCCAAATACTTAAGCAGCCCCAGGTTCCTGTGGTAACATGTGCTGATGGAAACCTGATGATCAATTGAGAAGTAGGATGTTGCTAGAGGCCCTGAGGCATCTTCCCAAGGTGGTGGATCAGTAACTGTAGGGCTGGGGCTGGACCCTGTGAAGCTGAACTGTCTTCTCTGAGCCACTGGTAACATTTTTCTGCATGTATATATCTTGTGTGTAATGATCAAAGAATCACATAACGGTTGGGGTTGGAAGAAGCCTTAAAGATCATCCAGTTCCACCCCTGTGCTTGAGGGGGCTGTATTGAGGTTGGGAAAGGGGCTGTGTGGCATAAGGCAGTGTGGGGAGGGCTGTAGTATGGGTAGGTTTTGGTGTGTATGATGCTGTGGTGCATTTGGCTGGGGATCTGAGCAAGTTGTGGTGTGTGTGGCTGTGGTGTGTGGAGGTCAGTGTGTGTGTGTGTGGGGGTGGCTGCCTGAGTGGAACTGCAGTGTGTGAAGCTCTGTGTTCGTGGAGTGTCAGGACAAGATGTGAAGATGTGGTGTGTATGACTGCGGGATGTGACGCTCGCGGTGTGTACAGATGTGTGTGTGTATGTGGTCAGTAGTGTGCAATGCTCGAGGAGTGTGGGGCTGGAAGGGGCGATGGTGTGTCAATCTCAGGCTGTGAAGCTCTATGTGTGTGTGTGTGTCGGTGGTGTGCGGGGCTGTATGTGGCAGTCTGTGAATGGGCGACAGCGCGTAGAGCTGCGATGCCGTAGAGCTC